>JXOR01000020.1:0-216569 GCA_001014335.1 Coboldia fuscipes | reverse complement strand
AAGCAATATATCTTCCCATATTTCACAGAAGTCATATTATTCTGCATACAGTTAGTGAATAATTTTAGCCAGTTACATCCATTTTTCAATTTCATTTTTTCGACGCATTCAGTTGAATTTCATTTTCTTGATTTCTATGGCTGCACGGTCCACCTTTTTGGGCATTATCATCAAACTACTCATTCGATTGAACTTCAAGAAGTATTCATTTTCATAGTTAAAGTTCATTTTTTTCCCGTAATGAGTTCTAATAGGTCCTTAAAATCACTAATTTTAAAGGGAAAGGTGAGTACTATTCATTGGTTATCAAGTTTTTTGTTGTTCGTATGTTTTTAACAGGTAAAAGTGGATAAACAAATTGGTATGCAAAAACTGCGTGTTTCGTCGAATCGAACAATGGCTGGATGGCTCCGTTCAAATTGCCAACCATTGATTTTTGTGTCTTACGTATCTGGTTTATTAAATTGAATACTTTCTATTTTACGCCCAATGTATCAGAGAACTGCTTGTATATTGCAAATTTATAATCAATAAGACAATCAGGAAGTCTCGGGGGTCATGGTCACTAGAAATCGAAGTTGTAACTCATCAGCTGGATTTCGTAAGACTGGATGAATATTTTTTCCGCATAAAATTCGTGTACCACATAATTAATAATTAATTTTTAATCGAAAACATTTTACTGCTGCACACACACGTGAATGCCCGAATTGTATGGAACAACAAACGAATAATTAAGCCATAAAATTTTGTTTTGCCCAGATTCAGAAGTAATTACATATAAAAAATAATCATATTCTTATCGAGCCTCTCTGTGGCGATTAAAGTGAAGAGGCCATCGTACATTGAAAGTAAGATTTTAATAAAATCCAGAGGCCAGACTCAAACAAACATTGATAATTAAAACCACACCACAACAAAAAAAAATTGCCAAAAATTTATTTGCCCTCGTTCATGTATTTTTCTTGCTCTTATTTACAGATTAGTGACACTATGAGAACATCAGCCAAATCTTGAAATTAAACAAATAGAACAAACACAGTTTCTTGTCTCCACACAATTATTAATAAAAAAGTTCAAACATCAGTCACAATCAGATCAGTGAAGGAGCAAGAACAACAGTTTAATTTAACATTGTTTTATAATTGGCCAAAACAATAAGATAAAAAAGTTTGAATATCAATTTCTACTAATTGAACATAGAAAAACATCCAGTTTCGAATTGCATTGAGCAAACATCGCGAAAGCAATTGTTATTAATTTAAAGTTTAAGTGTTGATTATTTACAATATTAGTCTATCGGTTAATGAATTCTATTTGATTATTAATCATTATTGGGATTTATGATACGGAATTGAATAAGAGAGTAAACTATTAATATTGAAGTGAATTGATATATAAGTTAAATCCTATATTACTTGTTTTATAAAAATATAATAATGTCTTCTAATGATAAATCGGAGAGTATTTCTACACCAGGATTGCCCAACTGGATGAAGAAACGTGTTGACAGCAGGTAATTCAATTGATTAGTCTATTAGCTTTATTTATTGTTTATTTCATTTAAGAGTATCATAACAAAAATGCATAATTGTAGCTCTTATTAAGTCGTAATTTCGATAGACGTGAATTTACATTACATTATTTTAAATAGTTTATTATGAGTTTTTTAGCTGTGTGCAAATTACAACAAACTGTTTATCGATTTACCATTTTAATATTAATGACGATTGCATTGTGACTTAAACAGCGGAATTATACCACTATTAGACAAATAAAACGAGGAAAAATGAAATACAATCGGAATGGAATTTTTTTCCACGGTGCATTGGAATATGTAGGAACATTATTAAGAGAATAATTCAATAAAAACAGCTAATATGTTCCATTTAAAATGGGGAAATTCAATTATATTATTCTATTTGAAACTGCATATCAGCGAATGGCATCGCATTTCTGAAAGACGACATACTGTAACATAAAATTTTGTTCGCGATTAAGCAATCGAATATTATGCTAGTTCTAAATGTAAGTTTAATTTTTTTACGGTTGGAGCTCCATATGAATTTGGTATGAAACAAACAACTATGTAAGATGTTCTTTGTTATATGTATTCAGTTTTTACGATATTTTTTAATCATTGAATTGAAGTGGAAGAGATCACAATATCAATTTTGAAATGAAATACATAAGAGATATTTTCCGATTCGTTTATTATGGAAACAATACATCGAGAAGTATATTATAAGAAATATAAACTCGAACGGTTATTTTCGCTGTTGTCAAGTGACGATAATAATCACATTATGATTCGCGGAGTTTCGGAGTCGCATTGACTTAATACGTTGCATGGCCCCGGTGTGATTCAATAGACAGAATAAATATGAATACACAATGAAATTATTGGAATCAAATAATCGAACTAATAATCACTGTTACAAAAAGAAAACAAAACTTGAAACTAGCAGGTAGATCTGGTTTTCAATAAGATAACCGTTTCATCCATCCATTATACATGTACTTTACCTAATCATAGAGAAAAACAAAATACGATTGTATGATTTATTTAAAAAAACAAATACAATTTTTTTTTCCATTTTTCTATAAACATAATTAAACGTCACTATCCAACTGGTACAACTATGAATGATGGGCTGAGTGCAGACTTGATTTTGATAGTGCTGCTTTTACACCACCCGCTTATGATGATTCGTTTTTCTATATCCGTTATCCGGCAAATGATACGAGTAATACAACAAATGTTAATAAGGGATTACATCCCATATCAGAAGCAATGAATGAATCATCGTCAACATCATATGCTTCGGCATCAAATACATCAACACTGGTCAACCCAGGCGGTTCAATTATTGGTAAACAGTTTATGGTTGGTAATCAGCCAGCAGCAGGCCAAACAGTCCATTCTAACGTATCATATTCTGAACAGTGTAAACAGTACTTGGGTTTGCCTGGAAAAGGTGAGCAAAGATGAGATTTTTGTTATTCCAAATGAATTTATCATAAGAACGAAATGAAAAAATAGTTTGAAAGAAGAATTGTTTTCATCAAATCATTTAATCAATAGTTTTTAGAGAATCATTTTAAATGATCATTCGCTATGGCTAACCGTATGATCAAACGCTTTATGTACCAACATATTTATGCTAAATAATTTCATGAGTTTGTGACTCACCAATATTTGTCTAATCAGGTTTTCCTCAGACATTCAGGCAGTGAATGATTTGGTTTATTATTATTACTGAGAGAATTTACGTTATTCATACTAGTTTGTTTTGAATTTTAACACGGGGAATACGTATTACCTGATTATTAATGTTTCGTTATTGAAAAACAAATCGTCTGGAGAAAATTAAATCTGTTACATTAAATGTTTACCGCGTTGTAAGACTGAGATTATAAAAATTTCGTCGTAATTTCATACCGATTTCCGTAATCATTGATTCTTATTAATTGATGCATAATGTTTGAATCATGATAGCAAGCAATCCATAGTTGTAGTCCAGAAAAGACAACAAGTAATCACGGGACCCAGCTGGTTTTCTATTAGTATTATGATGAAATTACTAGCGGCGCAATTATTGTTTAGTACAGACTGTGACAATTTAGAGAATTTTAAATGTACTTTATACTGTACGGTTTAACAATTGCTCTCAATGCACGGCTAGTGATTTGAATTAGCTAACGCATACACAGAAAGATAGACCCCAAGTGGTTGAATAATACGGATCACTTAAATTTTATTCTACTTTGCGTTAATATTTAATTATGATTGATAAGAATTTCAGTGGTAAAAACAAAAATTCATTTATTTTATACTGAAATGGCAGAAGTGTTATAATTTTCATTGGGGAATGTGTATGGGGACATTTGGGGTCAATAAGTCAATATAAATGCCGTCTGTTTTATTCCTTTGTTATTGATACATTGATCCTTAAACATATTCAGCGTTTTTCGATTTTCTCAATTTCAATTTGATTATCGGAAGAAAATGAAGTTTTAATAAATAATGAGACCCCCAGTCAATATGGAAAATGAGATGAATATAAGAACACATAAAAATTATGGAATTCAATGAAGTTCATAGGCCAATAATTTCATATCAACATGTGTAATGGATTATTTTTTGTTTTAAGTTACTTGTCATAAGACACTGATTAGTTGAATTGTCTATCAGTCATTACTTTTTAACTTATTTGAATACGCAGTTAGTTAATATTCACTAACATGGACCTAATTAAATACTAATTAACCCATTTATTTAAGAAAGAACTACGGTTATTCTTATTTGATAACGACTCACATTATTTGAATGTTTTGTGGAAATAATATTCCATTGAAGTTTCATTCAATTTTATATTTTAAATAATCATTATGAGATTTTTTTGGTCGTTCAACGTTTAGTTTGGTTACATTAAATCATACATTGTTCTACTATTTTTAGGGTGAAGGCGCATAAACGTTCACCTGTATTGTATGAATGTTTCACGTTTAAATGAATTTATTCGTATAATCATCGTCTCATATTTTATTGGCCTAATGCCAATTGTATTTTTACCTTCTTTAATATATATTTATGTATACACTAGAATTATAATTGTATGTCTTTATGTCTCTCAATATGTGTCGTGATAATTAAAGAATTTTTGATTATTTTGAAGATTCGTGTATTTTAAATTACAATTACATGAGAAAAGTAATGCAAAATTGAAAATTCAGCAGTTACCACGTACTCACAGAACTCTGTAGTGATGGCTTGATTTTCAGTTTTGAATCAGAGTCTTACGATATGTAATCTAGATATCAGTTTGATTTTGACGGTGACTTTATATTTATATTATTGAGGATTCCTCAGTCGGTGGTGGTCATTGAATTGTTTAACGAACGAAACAAAAAAAGTGTTGGCGGCCTGAATGAAAACTCGTGATTACAGTGGAAAATAAAAGAGAAAATAGAAAATTTATTACGCCACATGCCTATAATTCTATACGAGATCTTGTGATTGAAATAATAAATATTTCTTTTTTATTAAATTGTGAATAGAAATTGTGTGCACGATGAATGATGATAAGAATGCAATAAATTGGTCACACAAAAAACTATCTGTTAGTGATCAATTCTTAGGTTGGCATTCAACTACATATATGGAGTGTTTAAAGTCAAGATGTGCAATTGCATTTCCACATGCATGAATCCTTTAAAATGCAATAGAAATTGCAATGTTCATTGTCAATGAGTTTCAAATCAACCTTGACCTTAAAGGAATAAAAGAGGCATTACTGACATGCGTTCTGAATCCCGATAAATGTTTGCAATTATTCACACTTGAGTGTTTTTCCGGAAGAAAATTTCAATTAGGGATCTTAACAAGTTGTTTAGTGACATTTAAATGCAATATTTCTTTATTGAATCCAATCAATTTCATTGTAATTATATTAAATAAATTGTGCTTTGTGTTAATAATAATATCTGGACAATAATATATTGGAATGAAAGATTCAATCAAAGTTCCTGTCGCCCATATAACGTAGTTTAAATTAAATTGCCATAGTTTCAAGTATGTGCACTTTTCTAAGTTGAATTATAAATATTTTTAGGTGGTATTTATTATTGTAGAAACTACTTAGTATTTCTCTATTCCTAACTTAATAATACAAATATTTTTATTGTTTCACTTATTTGCCATCAGACAATTAGCGTCATTGTGGAGAGTATTATTATTTTATTTTTGCTTGGATTTATATTGTTGCTTTCATTTATCTATTCGACTATTACATCGAAAATATTTTATTTCCATTTAAGCGAAACGTTGTTGTTTTGAATGGCAATATTTTCACGTGATTATATTTAATACAAATTTAAAATTTAAATTTCTTCGAATCATAAATGTACTTAAAATAAAGAGAGGTCTTAAAATGACATGAAACTTAAAGCTTGTCTGAGGTTATCAAGATCCAAACAGTGTTTATGGATTTTTGACGAAAATTAACAAATAAAAAAAATTTAATTCACTTAATAATTTATATCAGACTAGTTGTTTATCATCTGTTTCTTAATTACGCTTAAAGAATAATGTAAACAGGTTGTCTATTGTCACACCTGGTCACATTCAAACATTGCGACTGTGTATCAGGTATTTTTATTTATACGTATTTGTGTGCGATTACTTAAATAAGTGTCCGATCAAGGGCATCTCTAATTGAGTACCTGACCGAAATGGCTGAAATATACAGTACTGGCCCACTGTACTTGATTATTGTTAGATGACACATTATTTTATTTCGTGCCTCTAAGTGTTTTTGACTGGGTGCCCTGACAGTAATTATTTATTGTTATATTGATAATGAAGCAATTTCTTATATAATAAAATTGATTGGTTGTTGGTCTTTCACTGTTAACACGATGTATACCGTGTGAAATAAGAAATGTTGATGTTAATTCATAATGATATTCAATGAATTCTATTAAGTTTAATTAACATAACAAAACATTCTGGATATTATTGATTTTCTATCAAAATAATACTTATGGTTTATTATGTTTACATAAAATAACGCAGTTAAACCATAATCGATGTTTGCTTTTGCAAAACAGAAATAAAAAATAAGTAAATTAATTGACCGGGAAAGGGGTGTGTAATTAATTAGTCTTTGTACTTGAATTTAGAGTATGCGAGCACAAGAGCAATTTTGATTATCTAACGGGGTTCTTGTTTTGTTATTCAATAGAGTAAATTGTTATTGGTATTGTTCAAATTTATTGTGTTCAGAACTTATATTCCGTGTTGATAATTTCGGGAGACGTATGGCTGTTATTCATTGTGCGGGTATTTTTTTTTAGCGCTTGTTTAAACCACATTTCAGTTATACAAAATAACAAGGAAAAAAAAAATAAGTTATCTTTTATGCCTGAGATAATGATTTCATTAATAAACATTTAACACACAGAGGAAAAACCAAGAAGAGAATGAAAAAAAAAATGTCTGGTTTGACGTAATCAACGTTGAAAATAGCTGTTGCTTATTGGCCTAAAAGATTTACACACCTTCTTTGAGTATCCGGATCAAGTTGGTATGTGTATTTCGCGATTCCGTGACTATTCGTATTTGTTATTTTAAATTGTGAATTGTATCTTAATACTTTTAATTCTTCTCATCTCATCTATGAGTCTTATATGGTATTTACAAAAGATTAAATAATGAACTAAATGAAAAAGACTTTAAAGATTTGTAGTTGCTGTTTATAATGGTATACTGGTTTTTTTGGTTTTATATCTACTTTGAGATCTTTCCAGCATCTCGCGCACTTAACAACAACGGGGCAATTTCAATGAACTACAAAACATATATATTGGCTGAATCATTTTGGTGAAATCTACCGTATACGTTATTCAACATTGAAATACATATAGTTATGACGTGTTCCTTCAATTCCATGCGATTACAAAATATTAGTTTTTCAATTCTCATATTTCTATTCCCACTTGGTTATTAGCTTGGATATTATTTCATTTAAATAATACTGTAGTTATTCGCACGCATTTTACAATTGCATTGAAATAAAACCGTTATGACTTTTACTTTCAAAAGAAACACAACCAAATATTCGAAATAAATGAAACTGTTCATAAAGGTTCAATTATAAAATGCATTTGTATGT
Source organism: Coboldia fuscipes (assembly GCA_001014335.1). Taxonomy (NCBI): domain Eukaryota; kingdom Metazoa; phylum Arthropoda; class Insecta; order Diptera; family Scatopsidae; genus Coboldia; species Coboldia fuscipes. The sequence continues at coordinate 208,893 of JXOR01000020.1, read as the reverse complement.
AGTTGAAATATTGTTTTAGAGTTTTAGAGGGAATTTAAAATATTTCTGCTGTTTTGAAATCACCGAAATTAAAGAGACTTTTTGGGTACAATTGGAAATTCATCGTACGGCATGAAGAGATTTAAAGTCAGTTGACTTTAAACAGTCAAACGTGTAACACATTTTTATAGTTTCTTTGTGTAACAGGTGTTTTTATTAGTTTTTATGCTAAAAGTATTAGTATTCGTTTAACGATTTTGACTAAAGTAGTTATTTGTGTATCAATGATGCTTTTAGGAATCAAAACGATGACGACATTATGGCATATTTTATGGTAAATACCCCCAAGGTGAAATTAAAATTTTGTTATTCAAAAAAGCAAGTATTTTTTTTGCTATTTTGGATATAATAATTTGAGTCATCCGCCAATCAATTTAACGAATATACAAAATACAAAGGTTTCTTAGAGCGATTTATATGAAAAACACGGTATGTGCGAAAAGATCTTAATCGGGGGTGAAAAACATTCGAAAAAGTCTTGTGATCTCTTCGATGTATACGAAAATAGCCAAATCGTGTTGATTGTTCTGGTTGGATTTAGACTCAGCTGGGTGTTATTTTCAAGGAAAAAAAATATAAAGAGATTGTTAGCAAAACTCGGAATTTGGAATTGAATTTTGAAAACAACTGAATTGAATATGAATTCAGTGTAATTTTTAACACTAAAAACTTCTCATTAGAATATCAGAGTGAATTCAGTCTGTTGTATGTGACTATCATAACAGATAAGCAATAATATTTTGTTGATATTTACTTGACTAATTTCCTAATCTAATTTAATAACTTCTATTTCATTGAACAACATAAATGAGAAGCAATAAATTGAATTGGCACAATGAAAAACAAATTTATTAAACAGCAATAGAATAAAAAATAAAACTAAGAGCTAAACCGAATCAGAAACTGTGATAATATTTGAGTTGTTAATGAGCATCTCCTGTATAATCTGGTAACTGTTATATATGCAGAATTTCATTGTCTATGTGCCATCGGCTGTTTTATTCCATTTTGGCCTGCAAAACATAAAATATTTATTGAATTATATTCCAAGTTGTTGAAAGTAATGCGTGTTTGTATGTTTGCTATCGGTGTTGTTTGCCTGGGTGGGTAAAAAGTCAGCCGAAAACCCGAGAATGGAACAATACATAAGTAGCTGGTTATCGATTGAGCTCATATGGTTTAGGATCGTGTTTAACTTGGAACAATATCAGTTCATTAGCAACACCAGACATATTCAGTTCGTTTTATACGGTATACTCAGTCAATTTTAAATCGTTATTTTCAATACGTAACAGTGAACAAGAATATCAAAAACTGAATGTTAACCTGAAAGTGATCATACAATTCAAAATAAAATTTACAATAAGAGAAATAGAGAATCCATACAGTAAATGTGTAATTTTATAGTTCAACGTGTGCTATTTATACACATTTAAATACAGTGTGTTTCACTTTAAAATTGATGAAGTACAAATTTATAAAAAAAACCGAGAGGAAAAAGAACATGTACATTATATTAAACGGCATAAAATTGCAAATTAAAGGAATAGATCACAGATAATTTATTTAGAAAATAGGTTTTACTATTATTTTACTCCGATTGATACGACTGTGTTATAGAATTACCAAGTGCATTTAATAAAAACTCAATTGTAGTTTTTATTTAATAAGAAAAAATCTTACGATCGACTGAAAAAAAGCGCATTGTGTAACCTATTTGAGTTATTAAATCATCAAGAACCAAAGAAAAAAAAATTAAATTGTGATTCAAAAGACTAACATTTAATTGTGATATTTACTATTTAATTAATTTTAATCATTATTGGTAAGTGTTGTTGTGCAGAATACAACAAATAAAATAATCATGTGTAACATAAATTGGCATTGAAACCATAGCAAATAACTGCTTTTAACTACATTTAATTGTATGACGAAAATCATCATTTGAATTGAATCATTTAGAAAACCTTCAGCGAAATCTTACTATGGATTCCGTTATTTAATTAAATTGTTATTGGAAAAGAGGAATTGTTGGAAAAATTTAAATAGTTGTTTTTGATTTAATTTAAGAAGTAAAAATTATCGTTTCCTTGGAAATGTATCTAATTCATATATTAAATTGATTTATTTTAGATGCAATTGCACCACCAGTGATCGGTGTTAAGGGACAGAAAAAACCATTTGGTATAGACGACGGTTTCAACGGGCAACGGTCTGCTTGTTCAAGTTCAATAGTGAAGGTAGCCCATCAAATTGTAAACGGTAAATCATTTACAAGAGGACATACCGTATCAAAGTGAGTATTTCAGGTGTTCTATATGAGTGATAGAGAATTAAATATGGTTGAGTGAATGTGTGAATGAAAATGAAAATGGACATGAAATGATTTATTGATCTTTATACTTTACCTGTTTTTTGGTGAAAATAGAAACCATAATTACAGTGTCCAATGTCATTTCCGTCAAATGTTTCAAATGAATCATATCAATTATTGTTTTTTTTTTTCTGAAGTAAATAAACCCTTTCATATAAAATGTATTGTGACTGATAGACACCAGTTGTCCATTTGGTCTTAATATTTGGGTAGTTTTTATTTTCTAAGATAAATAAAATTTTGAACGATTTATACGAAGTTATTGTTGCACATAAAACAGTTAAAAAAAGAAGATAATGATGGATTCTAGAACTGTTTGAATTCATTTAGCTGGACGGAAGCGGTAAATATTCAGGTTGTTGTTAAATAATGTTCAAAAAGAATTCGTCAGTGTTTCTGGTGAATTTTGATGACTGATTATATTGGTCATTTTGTTAGTGACAGCACCTGTATATTGAAAACCCTAGAAGAGTGTTTCTGGATAAGTCAATGGAATTGTTTTGAAAATTATTTACCTGTTAATTTTGTTTATTGATAATACAAAAAGAAATTGTTTTTGTATATAAGAAAATTTCAATATTAAATGTATTGAGATTGAATTCAATTTACATTATCGATTTATTTGGTTTGCCTAGAATTCATTTGATAAACAGAAAGAATTGATTTGTATAAATTTTCATTTCACTGTTATATGTTTGTTAAGATGATTGCTTTAGACTGTTCACTTTTCTGGATGTAATTAACAACAGATTGGCAAAAATCAATTTAAACAATAATTATAATTTGATGATAACGCGTCTGTTGTGTATGATTTTTATATTGTAAAAATTTTACTGATTTTTAAGAATGAAAATACATAATAACATGATTATTTATTTGTTTTGTTTTTAATTTTAGCTTTTTAAGTGATACGACGACCACAGAAGGACAACATAATAAAGATCAGGAAGGAAAACAACAAGCAGCAGCTGAAATTGGTGCAGCAGAAGATTTAAAAAATTTACGAGAACATAAATCAATGTTACGACGAGGTTCTAAATCATTACCAGCATCACCGATAGGATCACCAAAAGCCATGAGGAAAGCAAGCCCAAATCCATATTTTACCGGTACATTTACCGCTGTTAACAACAGTTCAGATAAACAAAATAGTGGTGGTAGAGGCTGGTTCTTGACCAGTTTGCTCGGTTATCAGCGCGAGGGTACATCTACAAATACAATATCATCATATATACCGGAAGAAAGTGAGAAGACAGCAAATAACGATAATAGTAGTAATTCAGCAGCATCAAATACAACAACTAAACATCTTAGAGCGAAACCATCAGAATTAAGAGAAATGAATTTCTGGTCGCCGACGTCAATGTAATTTCTTTTTGTGTTTTTTTTTTTTTTATATTCACTAAGTAAGGTAAATTTAGGCTATCCAGACTATCTCTTGACTATAAAATTTAACAAATTAACTTTAAAATTACGGAAAATGAAATTCATTTCTTATAAATGCAGTAACAAAGATGATATGAATTGATGATAATAATATTCTAAATTTAGGAAAAAAGAAAAGATATTTCCACATTTATTGTTTTTGTAATAAGAATTAACGGCTAAAACTTAATTCATCTGTTAATGGTACAATTTAATTAGTAGAAGAGAAAAGAAAAAAAAATTTGAAGGACATAGAAAGCGCGCTACGTACATTTGATATGCATTATAATTTTATCATGATTTTCTAGGCATAATTTTTCCTTTAAAATATAATATTACTATATCAAATGATGATGAATGGAAATGCTATTTACAGTATTGTCCGTTAGCTTAGTAATTTGAATCAATCATCTTTCTTAAATAAATTGTTGTGTTTTTCATTTTGAGAATTACATTGACTTGAAAATAAGCGACAAAATTCGCTGGTATAAGATCAAAAATTCAGACGAATTAGAAGATTATTTTCTTTTATGAAATTATAAAATATCAATTTGTTTTTCTTTTTCTTCAAAATATTATAATTAATTGATAGTAATTTTTTTTTTAAGATAGGGAAAACAATTTTATATGAAAATTTAGAGATTGAATCTCGAATAAAATCCAATTTTCGAAATTAAGTTGAAATAGAAGGATGAAAAAAAATGAATTATAATTTTTGTTTTGTTAAAACAATTAAAATGAAAAAGTATTATGGTCTTATGAATATGTGAAATCAATAGTTTAGATGAAGTTTATGTATCATTTGTTGAATTCTTATGAAACAACATACATAAATGATGGATTATGTTATTATTTATTAAATGATTGTGGCGTTGCGATAATATGGATTATGAAGAACACAATATCTAATGGCTTTGCTTATAAAATGTGTCTGTTGTAAAGCAAAATTATATAATTATCAGTTGCTTTCTATGGTTAAATAGTATGACAGAATTGTAATACATACAATCTACAATACAGATATAAGAAAACAATATGTTTGTGGTCATAAACTTGATAAGATGATGGAAATTTTGATTAACAAGTAAGCTAAATAATATTGTTTGTAAGCAAATATTAAATATTTTTAGTTTTTAAATGAAACAGAAAACATAAAAAAAAAATGAATTGAATGAAATACTTCGATTAATTCCAATACAATAATCCAATCACTTATAACTACTATACCTGGTAATTAATAACTAGTTCGAGCAGATCGACCGATTGAAATCATCGTTTTAATATGAAATAATAATCATAAATGTCCTGAGACTATAATTTGCGATCTTAGAATAGTTACATGTTTAATGCGAAACTACTTGTTTTGTTTACTATGATCTAATAGGTAATTATTCTCTGATAGATTAAATTAGAAGTATAAAATTATGTAATTTTGTTTAACATGTATTTAGGGTAAGAGAACTCATGACTAAGGATTCATTTTGTAAAATTTATGATTAAGAGATGAAGGAAACAAGAAACATTAAAATATTTTGAATTAGAAGCAACAAGTAAATGAAGGAAATGGAAAATTTATATATTAAAAATACTATCAAGTAGAAGAACTTTATGCAACCGTAAATTGTTTTGTTTTATTGTAGCTTATGATTACTGTTCCAAGATACAAAGAATTCGAAATATTTATTAACGTAATTATCCAATTGAAGATGAGTAATGAAGTCTTGTTTGGTCAGAATACTAAAGTTCCAAGAAGGGCTTTCTCTACATTCCTGTCCGGAAATAGTCGAAGTCTATTCTTATTGCGTTGATCATATTCCAGATTGAAAATTTATAAAAATCAACGTAATTTTTATTAATTTCTCATCCGACATTTTGTAAAAATGTGTGGAGGAAAACCACATAGAATGTCGTAAGTCAAATTTTAGATGTCATTAAATGTCGATAGCACAGAATGTGATTCACCCATCAAGTGGGATATACTTGATTAGTAGATTTTTGTCAAAATAGTACGCATTCAAAGTGGAGATATTACTCGAGTTGCACGTGCCTTTTAATTTTACGCCTTTTAAAAAGTCTTTTAAATTTTAAATCATCTATTCGTTTGTTATTTTGTTAAACATTAAATTTCCTTAAATATGGAATCGAAAATAATCAAATCACATACGGAAAGTCTAATGGAGAAGTTGAATAACTTTATGGAGAATGATATTTTGTGTGATATTACTCTGGTGGCTGGCGATGACAAGATCAAGTATGATTTCTATTATTCTATTGTCCATAACTTAATGAAAGATCACTTATGCATTTTCTTTTGACTTTCTGTTAACATTTCAGAGTCAAAGCACACAAATCAGTGTTGGCCGCCTCCAGCGAGTTCTTCGATAAGCTAATAAACGGCTCATTTAAGGAATCAGATAAATTGAAAAAAGGCGAAGATATAGTTTTGGAAAATATTAATGGTGAATCCCTTAAAACAATAATTCAATTTTGTTATACCGGTTGTGCTAATATAACAGCAGATAAGTTCATCCAAACCGTACAACTAGCCGATCAATATCGCATGTCTACGCTTTTACTTGAATTATTTGTGGTGTTGAAGAAGATCATCGATAACGAAAACTGTGTTGAATTTTTTAAAGTCGCTGAAATGCTTCATCTTACTGATTTTGCCCAATATGTTATGCACTATATTAATTGCAATTTTAAAAATGTGAGTAGAATAAGTAAGTCATAAAATATCGCAAAATGAATTCGGTAATCTTAATTACATTTCAGATAAAAGATAAACGTTTCTGTATTTTGAGTGTTGATGAAATTAAAAAAGTTTTAAGTAGTGATCATTTGAATATATCATCAGAAGAAAATGTATTCAATGTTGTAAAAAAATGGTGCTACGATGACTTTGAAATCAGAAAACAAAATTTAACTGAATTACTATTGTTAGTTCGTATGTCACAGTTACAACCCGAGGTCAGTATAGCAAATAAATAGTCCAATAATTTGAAATAACATACACAATCACATTTATTGCAGTTCATTCGAAAAAGAATTCAACCACTGCTGGAAATTACAACTGATCCTAGTTTAATAAATGCCATATTAAATTCGTTGTATTGGCATTTTTCACCTAAAGATCGAGACAGTTTACAAATCACATATCCGAATGCAAGAAAACCAAGAGAAAATATTTTGATTGTATCGAAAGTTAAAAATTGTTCAGACGTGAACCTCCATTGTTATGACACATATTTAGAAAATCTGAAATGGGTAAGCTTTGTGACAAAGATTGATACAGTTATTGGACTACACAAAAATCAACTGATATGCGTTATTAATAAGACGGCAAGTTATCTAATAATAGAATTATTTTATTCAATTAATTAATTAATTTAATTCCTTCAGTTAAAATCTTATACAATAAACACAGGAACAAGTATTGAACTTGTTCGTAATGTTGGCAATGGTATTTTGATAGATGATTTTATATACTATACTGCATTATATGATTTATTTGGCGGATCTTACAACCAGGGAGAATTTAAGCGGTATCTAATATTTAATATTATCGATTAAGTTATGGTAATATACAATTTCTGATTGCAGTTTCAATATTATGACAAAGGAATCGTTTAATTTGTCACGACCATTAAATAATAACCTGATATCAATACTAGGAACAGACAAGAAATTATATCGTCTGTATGGAAATGATGGTAATTGTACTTCTATAGAGACCTACAATATTACCTCTAATGAGTGGTCAACAACACAATTCGTAAAGTCCTTATATGTAATTGGCAAGGTATGTCTCTTATATAGTCGAAATACTTTTATATTATGATATGGTATATTATTTTTAGCCTATCGCAGTTAATAGACTAGGAAAATGCTACATATATATATTGGGAAGAGATAGAAACGGTATTATATCACTTAATAAATACATTGAAGAGGCAAATTCGTGGGACAAGGTAAAATTTCATTTCTTTTATGTAAGAATGAAGTATAATGCATAATTTTTCTCCTAGAAAATTTCTCTGCCTGAAGGACTGATTGATATAAAACTTGTCAATTGTAATGATTCTATAAATTTGATAGGATCATTGAATGGGACCTATGCTATATTCCAATGGCAGCCACAATCAAGAAATTGGATTAAAATGAGTGATTTAAAACTTGATGGGTTGTTATTAGAAGTTTTTCCAACATCAAGTGAATTTTTAAGTTAATCTGAAACTATTGATATAGTTATGTACGTATAAACATATACATATTATGTAATTCTTGGCATTGTAATCAATATGTGAAAGTATTTGAAAATGTCTTTCGATTGCTTTACAATTTAAAGTTTAAACTTATAGTTTGTATGAATTTTCATTATTTTTGTATGGATTTTTTTTTGTATTCAGATGGAATTAGAACATTGAATAAACGAATTAATAAATTCATGGGAGTTCTGCTATGAGTTTTTCACTATAAAACTTATGGAAGGAGCCTCCGAATTTGTCCAACTAAGAGGGAATTACGACTTAGAGTGCCCACTAAGAGAGGTTTCACAATAAATTAGTTTCCGTTCATTTTGATTTTCTAATTCCGACAGTACATTCCTATAGAAACCAATACGAAATCGACACATGGTTTTGTTTACGTATTCAAATTGCCGACGGAAAAGAAGGAAAAAGGTATAAAATTATTTTAAAATAGAATTTAAATTTTAATTTATCTTTAATGTATCTTTAATTATGCAGCGTCATATTAGTGCATTACTGAAAACTGTATTGAGACGACAGCCAATACTGACAACTGTGGAGATGGATAGAAACGAGATGCAACTCATGCGGACTATTAGCGCCGACAATGAAAGCCTTCTGGACCGGTTCCGTGAACTCAAGTCACAGGTATGTACCATCAATTATCCTGAAGTAAACAATGAGGATGCACTAATTTTGTCTGATTATTTAAGTGGGAATCTATGCGCGAAGTTCGTCGTAGCCGAATGCTGAGAGAGTTGAACAGTGAAAATGCAGGACTTCGTCGGCAAGTATTACTCGCCAAACAAGAGTTAATTAAGTTGGAAAAATTGAATGGAAAACCACAAATAGAGGTTCCCAATCGATGTTCAAATGCAGTGGACCCTGTACCAGAGAAAACAACAACTACCGCAGTTGCTCCTCCGCCTTCAGACGGTTCAAACCAAAAGGCAGCAAATGAAAAACCAGAAAAATCACAAAAGAAAGAAAAGAAACCGAAGAAAGCCGCAACTGAAGTACCTACTGCTGCTAGCGTTGAAGAGTTACCTGTTGATATCGGACGTTTAGATTTACGTGTGGGAAAAATTGTACACGTTGAAAGACATCCGGACGCCGACAGTTTATACTTAGAGAAGATTGATTGCGGAGAAGCTCAACCACGAACTGTTGTATCTGGTTTAGTTAAATTTGTACCCATTGAACAGATGCAGGATCGAATGGTAATTGTTTTATGCAATTTGAAACCAGCTAAGATGCGAGGAATTGTATCAGAAGCTATGGTAATGTGCGCTTCAACGCCAGATAAAGTGGAGGTACTATCACCACCAGTTGGATCTGTTCCTGGTGATTTGGTGCATTGTGAAACATACAATCGTCAGCCTGATGTTCAAATGAACCCGAAGAAAAAGATATTCGAAACTGTGGCTCCTGATTTGAAAACAAACACTAGTCTAATTGCTTGTTATAAAGAATCACCATGGATAGTGCCAGGAAAGGGACATGTAATGGCACAGACTCTGAAAAATGTGAATGTCAAATGAAATTTGTTCTTGTACATGGTGTAGATAGATGTAGGAACAATAAAGGATACATTATTATTGAATACTTTATGTTTATGTTTATAATTTGTTATGTTAAATTTTTGGAACACTTTTCGGTGTCGGTATACCACGAATTTTAATCCATACATTTTTTAATTCGTTGGACTTCTGGAAGACTATGGCGCCATCAACGGGAAATATGTCAACTAAAAAATGAAACTTTTGAAAAAAAAATTAAATCAAAAGTTTCATTTGTAGCCGATACAGCTAGCGGTTTCAGCTAAAAGTGAAACTTTTGGTTTTACAAATTTTCAATTTTAATTTCAAAAGTTTCAAAATTGTTGTTGTAATCAATGCTTCGTGTCGGTATAACCTAATTGCATTAGAGTTAGTGCTTTCCATCAATGATAAAGAAAACTAAAAGAATATTATTGAAAACCCAAAAGTTTCATTTTTGTTGTTGTTGTGTGACATCTAGGTGTGATTGAATACAACCAATTAACATGTCATTTTCAAATTCGTATCTCAACCACCCGTTATGAAGTGGACGGTTACAATATCTGAAATGTGTAAATTGGTTTCTTCTGAAAAATTAAATTTTACAATTCTTTTCTATCCTCTACGATCGTACAGAAATATGCAGAAGTCGCTCCAAAGTTAAGTTTAAAGTTTAAAAATATTTTGTGGATCGCGATTACAATTATCTATCCAACAGGTGGTTAATAATAAATTCGTTTATTTTTATAATTGATAACAATTTAATTGTATATTTTCTGCTGTGGTTCAATTCCTGTAATGAGACGTACCTTTTTTTATTTGGTTAAAGGAATACATTAAATTTAATGAAAAAAACTCCTGCCAAAACAAAATAATGAACAACATATCACCTTCCACGGTGAGATTTCATTCAGGTACACCAAATTCTCAAATAAAAGATGAAAAAGCCTCGAATAAGAAGTCTTATGTTGTTACCTTTCCGATACTTCGCCACCTGATAAAACAATGAAAAATATCAAATATAAGGTGCTGAATAATTCCAGGAATTTTGGGTAATATTTGATGACTAATTAACGTAATAGTATTGATTATCATTTCAATGTATGCAGTTACCAGTTACATATAATAAAATTCAATTAATTGTATCGGTATTACTCTTATTTGAGTAAGATGTGACGTCGTGTAATCGATTAATAAATAAATTGAATGATAAATTTGTGCACCATAAGAACCGCATTTGAATGCAATTCTTATCAGTTTGTACTGGTGTCGCGAATTCAAATTGATTTAACTTAAAGTCATTAAATTGAATTAATTGAGAGAACTAGTTGGGTTTCGAGACCACTGCAAACCTTTAAATTTTTTTCATTTCTATGCAAATGTTAAGTAAACATATTACAGTCAGAAATGATCCGATATTTGATAAACATTTTTACATTTTATCATTTGGTTTTCTTATGATTTTTCATTTATTTTTTAAATATTTCTTTTTCATTTTTCTTGTTCTCATATAAACATTGATTCGATCACTAATCCATTTGTGTTTAAAATTTACTTTCAAAAAATTTTGCATTTGAACAAATTTCACGATTGTGTATGAATGATAAGGTGATTAAGTAGTTGATGATGTTGTTTCTATTTTATATCATTTATCTTATTACTTATCAATTTTCTTTAATAACTTTTCTGTTCAATTTATTCATACAAATTATATTTATAATGAGTGTACTGTGGCACATTATATCATCTCTCTTTAATTTTATTCCATCAAACTAATGTAATTTGTCTTAAACTTATATGCTTTTAATGATTACAAAATAAAAATTATGATGAACATTATCATGAGAACGATGCTCAATGAACATAAATTAAAAGAAAATAATATTTAATGACGAAAAAAAACAAAATCAATTGAAATTCATTTAAATCCAGTGAATTTACAGTTTTTTTTTGGTATGAAATTATTCATTTCATATGATTGGTATTTATACTTAATTGAAATTAAATTTATGAATAAAAAATAAAAGAAATCTTCCTGACAATAAGGCTAATTAAAAATTACGTTCACTAATGAGGAATTCATAATCAATGACAGAAAGAAAAATTATCAAATAACGTCTTCAATTAATCACTAATTTCTTAACTCCAAAATAAATTAAATTTATAATTGTTAATAATAATTAAATAGATTTCAATTATATGGCAATGAATGAATTGTTTCTTCCCTCCCGTTTGTTCTTTTTTGCTTTTTATTTTCTTTTAAATCTTTGTCATTTAATTCTCTTTTTTCTGTCACTTAATCCTGTTATCGTTCATATTAAGAAAATTAAAAAAAAAAAAAAAAAAAACTCATAAATATTACATTCATTTATAATCACTATGCTTTTTCTTATCAACTAATTAGTATTTTTATTTAAATCCAACTACGTTTTGAATTATCTTATACCCCACCCTCATTTTAATATTAAATAAAAATTAATATTCACATTTAAATGGTTTTCCTTTTTTTGTTTTATCTTTTCACTATCATTTAACTTATATATGAATGCATTTTTTCTTAAAATGTTTTTTCTTTTGTGTTTTCATCTATTCGATTATATGACGGTATAAGAACTATAAGTTAGTTATTCTTATGTGCAGTTTTGTGTGTTTACTTGTGTCCTTTTAATTATTTTCCATTTTAAATTGCTACGCTTTCCATATTTTATATTCTTAATGATTTTTACATTCCATTCTTAAACATTTCTTTTAGTTATTTCATCTTTTTTCCATATTTTTGATGACTTGTATTCATAGTCTACATTAATATGATCATCTGTTATTTTCTTCGAGTATGATTTGTTGTAGCTTATGAAATTGCAATTGCATTCAATTAATTAATGCAAATTAGCCAATTAAATTCATCATATAATTCATGATTTTAGTTTCATCTAATTCAACTACTAACTATACATCATTATATTCTGTATATTCATGTGAGACTTCTATTTAAATTCATTAAACTATTCCTTTTGACATCATTCGCACTGTATTTTTAAGGGCCTGCCGTTTATTACAGAACCAAATTCGTATCACTTCACGTTCATAGCCTAATTGATGTGCTAAACCGGTAATTTCAGTGCCTACAAATTATAAAATACCAATTATTTTATAAATATTATCAAGTGGTTTTGATAAGAAATTTCAATTAACTTACCGGACGGATGCGTATTCCGTTCAAAATGTGCGTTCAATAATTCTAAAGCTTGTGGTGTAAATGAAGTCCTTCTTTTACGTTTCTTTGATGGTTCAACACCAATAAAATCAGTCAAATGATTTTGTCCACTTTTGTACCGATTCCAATGGCTAACAAAAACAAACAAATCAATAAATCATTTACTTTAACTCAGAAGAAAATGCATTCAATTACCTTTCTTCTGCCTCTTTCATCCATCGTTCTAAGACTGGCTTTATTTTTTGGGCACTTTTTGGAGTTATATCCAACTTTTCAAACCTACAAAATGGTATAATAATTGATAATTTATTACTTCGTCACATAATCAACTAATAATCAATCAATAAACGATCAAAAAACAAACAAATGATTTACACTTGACGATTAGCAATCATACAAATACATTAAATATAAGAAAATTACAAACACCAGGACATTTAGGCTCTTGTTTTCTTTTTTTTTTAATTTTTTAATTAAAATTTTCACTTTAAAACAAATCAGAGTGGATTTCTCATTTAAATTTTTGTGTCTCTTCTTTTTGTTAAGGAACAAAATGATTGCAATGCCCTGGGCCAAAGATTTTCTTATATTTCAATGTTCAAACTAAATTATAACTAAAAACAACAAACGAAAAAAGTTGAATCAAAAACACACCATTTAAGATTAATGTAAAACAAAGACCAAAAAAATAAATACAAAAATTCAATAAAATCATCAACACTACGTCTGTTCATCTACGTTAACAATTTCATTTTAAATGAATTCTTTTAAATGAATAAAAAAAAATAATATTTATCGTCATTTTGTCAATTTTGAGTCTTTTATAGATAAGATATCTATAAATTCAATATACAATAATGGAAAAGTATTATACTCTTTATAATCATCTACCTAATTATATTGAAGATTAATCAAAATTCACAAGAAACGACTTATTAAATTTATAGAAAATACAATGAATTTAAAACAACATGACTCATAATTAATTAAGTAGTGGTAATGAAAATCAGGTACATCACCGAATTGATAAAAAATTTCACGTATTTTAAGAGATTTGTAGTACAACAAACCATTGATAGATTAAACTTTCATGGTTTTATCACTTAAATGATTATTAACGATTTTACGTCGCGATAAAAATTCTTTGTCTACTATACAATGCTCATTGACTTAAATTATTATCAATTCATACAGATAAATTTAAATTCCATTATAATAAACATATTATTCTCATTATACAAAATTGTTAGTGTTTAAATGTTAAGTATTCAATTTAAAAATAATATGAAATAAAACATACATATTTTGTTGCTGCTGCGAAGATAGTTGAGCTGCATACATCTGTGCGGCGAGGGCACTGCACATAAATAATAAAAATAAATAAAAAAAATATTCTTGATTAATTGATTTCCATAATTTAATTAGAAATTGTGAAAGATTCAAGTAAAACTACAAAGAGAGAGAGTGAGTGAGGTAAAAGCATGAACAGGAGAAATGAAAGGTAAATCAATTGAAAAGGAATTACAAAAATTTGTAGACATAAGGAACTAATTTAAAGGATCTTCATTATCAATTTTTGTTTTATTTTATTCAGTAACCATGAAATGTCCTGGCATCTCTCATTTTTAGTATGCAGCTAATTAAGAATCTTTCAATAATTCACTACAAATGGCATTAAATAATAAAGTTATCACTGTCATTTTCTTAATTCTTTTTGTTATTTTAACGAAAAACAGAAAATCAAGTAAGAGAAAATGAAACTTAAAAAATAAAATTGAAATATAATTTGCTTACCTGCAAATTGCACTTTGACTATATGCTGGTCCTTCAGTGACTGATAATGCTTGACCCACTTGTGTTTGTGTTAAACCCAACGATAAACGGCGTAACTTAAATGCTTTGGCAAACTCTTTAATTTCATCTAAATCAATACCATCAACGACATTACAATTCGTTTGATTTATTGTAGGCTCATCTGTAAAATAAATAAAACATTTAGATTAACAACAGAACAGATAAATGATAAATTGTCTAGAATTGTTAAATGAATGTGCGATAGAGAGAAAGAAAGTCAAAAAACTTAAATTAATGCAATTAAACATGATTATTAAAATTGAATTTTCATGTAACACAAGCTAATGGTACATTATAATGATTATAGTATAAGTCTCAAATGATTGTTCAATTGGCATACGATTTAAATCACCGAAAAATTGTAATTGAATATTCTGATTGGAGTATGAGAACGTAAAAGCTTAAGATTAGCAACTTGTCCTTTCACCCAACAACAATATTCAATGCTACGACGAATTGAATGAAAACGAAAATGAGGAAAATCGACAATTGCCATTCTTTTTCAGTTAAAACCAAACACATAATGATATCATTAAGCATAGAGAGAACACATAATAAATAGAGTCATTAAAACGATGTAGAATAAAAAGGTATCAGTATCACCATATCAGCCACACATTAATGTTTCAAGTAGATTAAATTGATATTTATTTCGTATGTTTTTGGCACAGCAGCAACATCCCTTTTCATATGTTGAAAATATTTTCGGTTGACCACCAACTGGGCAGCCAATTCAAACATAAACCGGGTAGCCAATCCAAAGTATTCTCTCACCATAAATGGAATTAAAATTGCAATCTTTTTTTTTTTCTCTCATTTAATTCTGTTCTTTTCATTGTTTTTCATTTAATTCTTAAACACAGAATTTTAGTTTTAAACTATTCACATGAAAAATAATAAATTATCTCATCACGAGATTATTCAATGAATTAGACACACATTAAAATTAACTTGTTGTTTCGGTATTTCATTTTTAAAGAATCTTAGGTCGGCAACTAATAAAATGACAGCAAAAACCGACATAATAATTAAAATTAATTAGATGATTAGTCTCAATTGTATTTTATATTTTTATTTCGTTATTATTATTATTTGTTTCTTTTAAATTATAAAATACATTCAATGTTTTTAATTTGATCTCATTTAATTTTTTATGCTCTCCGATATACATTATTCTCTTGAATTTTCAAAGAAAAAAAAATGTCTTTTAATTTTGAATCTGTGTCGTTTTGTTCTGCTTATTTTTCTAAATGGCAATCGGTTGAATTGAGATAGATAATTTACTCATTTAAATTGATATTTTGTTTGGTTCGAATGACAAACAGCAACCAAATTATGTATGCGAAGACACATAATAATTTTAAAATGGTTTTTAGAGACGTTATATATTTTAATTTTAATAGTAATTGACCATTAAAGACATCTTAATTTATTAAGTAGTCATGATGGGTTTCATCGTTTTTAATCACACATCTTTACTATAAATGAAATTATCTTGTATGTATATGTGACTTAATTAAATGTCTTTTATTATCATCAGTATTCTTTGTGAAATACAATTGGCCACAGGGATAAATGAGAGAGATACACAAGAAGATTAATTAATAATTTTTATAATGTTCTATGCATATTTATGTTGATTCATATTATTCGCATAAATTATATTCGACTCTATAAGTAGACAGTAGTATAACTCATATATAAACGTATACGTGGCCAATAATTCTACATTTTAAAACGTAAGAAATCAAACTTCAATTAAACCTTGACTATAAATTATAATCATTATCCCATAAGTATCCAATGTGGTTTTGTATATATTCATAAGTGTAATATCGATTCAATTACAAATTCAACATTCATGAACTTTATTTTGTTGCTGTTGTATATCACATAAAATGCCAATGCTACCACAATCAATTCAGTGACGTTCCACAAATTAAATTCATTAGCCAAATAGTTAAATGAAGCATAGATATGAATTCATTATGAAGTTTTTTTTTTTTATTTTGTGACACACCAAGATGATGCTATTTTATTATAAAGAGAAGTTCTTTTAGAGACAGCTCATATAACCCGCTTAATTTTAATTACTAATTTATTCCTTCTATGTGTAGTACATATTAAAATAATAACGATTTCCTTTTTTTTTAAACATTAAATTGAACCAACATGATCAACTGACATTGATTACTTTAAAATAATCAAAATATAATGAATGGGTCTTCGTCTCACTTCTTTTTACAATATTTTGACGCCTTTCGTGTGTCCATCATATAGAAAAATTAATTCGAAATCGTTATGATTAAATATAATATCGTTTCTTACACAAATTTTTGTTTTCCTCTTCATTAGTCAATTAATTTAATACACAATTTTGTTGGTTCATAATCATCTAAAAAGCCACATATTATTATTCAGTTCTCATACGATTTTTTTTTCTTTAATATTTTGCCAACATCTTTTTTTTCGTTAAACATGCGCAATTTTATTAATCTTAATTGATTTTAATTGTTTTACTTATAAAATATCATAAGTTTCGTTCGTTAATAATACAACAAAATATAAGAGAATTATATGCCAATGTAATAATATTATGAAACATTCCATAAATCGAATGTTGTCGAAGGAATTCCATTATAAATTATGAATATTTCGTGTATAACTACATTAATTCATTTCATTCTCTCTCGTGTTTCAATATTTTCTTTATGTTTCAATCACAAAATGGAACAGAAAACCGATGAAATATAAAGAATCTAGTAAATTTATGAAATCGATAAACAATTCAACATGAAATCATTTAGATTTCAGAAAACATTATGAATTTACTTACTTGGCGAATCATCAAGCATATCATTCGATGAATTATCACTGCCCGTTGGTGATAAATGCATTGAAGATGGTGGACTTAATTTTAATGATGACATACTTTGTTGTTGCTGTTGTGATAGTACCGCACTTGATGTATGATGATTCTGTGATGCTGAACTGCTTGAACCATGACTTAAAGGTCCATGAGATTTTGTAATTGTTATTTCACCGTTTGTGGCCGCCAACCTGAAATTTCAATTTAAACGGATTTTTGTAATTCTACTTCCTGATCGATTATTCCACCAAATAGTTTCAAACAAACTTACCGACTCATTGCATTTGAAGCTGGTGATCGACTTCGATGTCGTAGGTGGTGTAACGGTGATGATGCCTCCTGTCGTGATTCTCTACTACCATGGCCATTAGACAATTGATTATAATTAGGTGAGTTACGTGTTTGTGCCACTGACGAACTTATCGACAATGACGATGGCACTGTATCAATTAACAGTTGCTTATCATACGATGATGAGCTACGTGCTGGACTATGCTTTGGACTAGTCTCTTGTCGGGATATATCCGATTGACGGGATGATGATTGTGATTGTTGTGACTGTTGCTGTTGCACCAATTGTTGATGATGCGGCGAATGTGATTCTGTATGTTGATTACGTTGTGTTTGCTGTTGTACAGCGGCAGCATTAAATAATTGTGGTTGCAACACCGACAATAATTGTTGAACATTGGTCGGAAATAAGCCAGGATTTAATAAGTCCGATTGGGCAACAACAGCAGCCGCTGATAATTGTTGATGCTGTTGTTGCAGCTGTGATAAATTACGTAAACTTGCAGCACCATTATTTAAGGCAGCCAAACTTTGAACAATTTGCTCATTTGAATTAATTTGTTGACTAACTGGAATTGTTAATATTGTTTGTGTTGCAATGCCTGTGTAATACATTCGAAATTAATCAATTAATTAATTAAATGTTTAAGATTGGACAGAGGTATTGAGTTAATTACCTTGTGATGTTGGTATCAGTAGTTGGGCACCTTGGACACCTTGCACCAATTGACCGGATGCTAATATTAACTGTGGCATTTGACCAGTACCACCAACACCAAATGGTCCACCGCCAGGTAATGCATTTGATATTGGTGATGGTGAACCAACGCTTAAATTTAATGGTGAATTAAGACCAGCCGTTGATGAAAGACCAGCAGCAAGCCCTTGTAGACCAGCTAACGATGATTGCTGTTGTAATTGCGCTAAATTTTGTTGTAATTTTTGTAAATTGAGCATTCCTTGCACTGTAAATTAATTGAAAATTAGTATTATCCTGTTACCTGTATAGAGACGGTTCTATTACAGATGAATTCATCTATTGACATGAATTCACTGTAAACATTTGATATGTACTCACTAGTTCCATTCATATGAACTTGGGCAGCAGCAACAGCAGCCGCTGCTTTTGCATGATCTGGTGCAATTGATTGTCGTTCAACAGCAGCACCCAATAATTGGGCACCTAATAGACTTGTTAAATTATTATTCCCACTGTTACGATCATTGTTATTATTACAAGACATCGGACTTTGGGCTGGACTACTATCGAGATCCTTGTCAGATTCATGAAACTGTAAATAACCGTAAATTTCAAATTAATACAAAGAAATATTCAATTCAAATCAATAAGTGTCTCTTATTTTAAATTAAATTACATTAATTCTAATTCAGTTTAAATTGTATAGTAAAAATTTTCTAAAATTGAACGTGATCTAATAGGAAACTAATTAGACTTGAACAAAATTCAATTGATTTTATTTTATTCCGTAATATACAGACAATAAGATTGTATCAGCTATTGTATTATTCTTGTAATATACAGTAGCAAATACTTGGCTTTACTACTGTTGTAATAAAGTTCATTCGTATAGTCTGATGTGTCTAATTAAATTTACATGAACAATATACTTGGGCGTTTGATATATTATTCGACATCGTTATTGTTTTATAGATGAGAAATATTAGTGAGTTTTAGTTGTGTATTGTTACCAGCCAAGTTAAATTGAAATATACAGATCATAAGTAAATTATAAATCATTTATTTATCAATTATAGTTTTAGCTAGTTATATAGTTTCATTATTTTTTTTTTTGACGTCATCATCATCTAATATTCTCAATTAGCACGTGTGACATAACGGTAATAGGTAGTATTCTTAAGAGAGGAGTGTTGTAGTTTAACTCAGGGTTGATAGAACAGCCACACACACATTTTATATGAGAGGGTGAACATAGTTAGTTTGTGAAAAACCAATTGAAACTCTTAATTATAATGTATTGTATGCAACCGTGTTCCAATGTAACAAGAAATATAATTTTTTTTTTCTATTTTGCTCTATTTTACAGCAATTATGTTTTAATTATTCACATTCTATTTCAACTATTGTTAAGTATTTAATCAATAAAACACAAATAAAATGTAATTATTGAATGGTACAATATACTAATAACTTTTTCATTACACCGATCCTATTTGGTTGATTTATTGGAATAAATGTGATCCAATAAAATATAACGATTTCACCTGACTAATAGACAAGTGTACAAAAGACAATTTAATGATATGTGCCAATCTAAATGATTTCACAATTAAATTCAAATAGAGAAAGAGAAAATATTGAAGGTGTTCTACCTTTAATTTAAATACCAATCTTATGTACACTCTGGTTAACTATTTGATACCAAAGACAATTTTACAGTTGCATTCATTCTATTTAATGATGCAGACATTACTTTTGTATGGCTGTGTGCCCATAATATTCACAATATTCAAGTAACGAAAACCTACTAATTAATGTGTACGTCAATTTGTAATTAGATCTTTAGTTTAATTCAACATAAGACGTTGTCAATAAAATTATACACATACCGATTTTTTAAACAAAAAAAAAAAAAATTAAAAGGAAAACCCTTCGTGACTGGTCTCAAACATAAAGCAACGTAGTCATTCAATTCTATTTTCTTACTACTTTGGTTTACCATCTGGTACGTGAAAAATGGGTGTTATAGTTCCAGTTAAATTCATCACATTAGTTTTCTTCACTATTTACCGTGTATTCTAATTACATTGTATGGTGGCTTCTATTTGATGTGTATTCACTTTTATAGTTATATATCCGTTTAATTTCAAACGCATTTATTGCACTTAATTACAAACTAAAAGAAAAACGTCAGAAATTATTGTTTAAGGGTTGTAAAAATTCATTTGGTATTATTCCTTAGACAAGGGATTAATTAATCGTATGTAAAACTAAACAATTTGAGGGTAATATGTTTAATTAAAAGACTCTCTACCATGCCCTCTTATGTTACTCAATTTATTCACGTCGAATGAATGAAACTAACATTCAGTTGGAATATTACTGAAGGGTAGGAGAACAAGACGGCTACTTCCGATTACGATACTTGATCAAGGAATATAATTTCTCATTAAATTGATTCATTAGGCTCATCGATTAACCAAATGCCACACAAAATATGTATATTAAGTGATGACTGTATGTATTCGATGATTTTCATTCTATTCAATTTTATTCATAGTTAAGCATTAAAATACAAATAAAAGGGGTGGTAAAGTTCACCAGTGCTACTGAATTGTATTTTCAATCGACACTTGATCGGCCCAAGTATTTTCTAATTTAATGGAAACTCGGCCTGGCATTTCATAATCAAATGCGACAAAATCTTTTTCAGTTTACATATAATTATGGAACATACACACACACACACAAACATTGAAAAATCGAGACATTGGAAAATCTAATTAACCTCAAACCAATCAACATATCAATAATGTGAATGAATAAAAAAATTTTGTATTTTGCATTAAAATTATGTCGAGTTTTACCCTTAGAAATAATCAGTGCTGTTTGCCCATTCTTAATTCTTCGTTATAGAAATGATGGCGTCACATATACCAATAACGTTTATTCATTAATAAACGGTTTTTATAATTTATTTTTTGGATAAGAAAAACATAATTTAAGGGAGGAAATGAACCTAATGAATATGCATTATGATTGTTATATTTACATTTCACATTTAGCATTAATCGATATTTATAACAGATGTACAATTGGTTATTGTTTATAATCGGTTATACCGTCATACGGTGAATGCAGTTGAATGGATTCGACGAGTATATTACTTGATTTTTATAATATTCGTATTAAGTGAGAGAGAGAGAGAAAGAACACCATTGATTATGGTATAATAAATAGTTGCATACAACCAAAAGAAGGTGGACTTCATTTATAACATTCTTTTGACCAATTTCAAAACATGTTAATTGATCGATTTAAATAATCCCATTTATTTTCGGTTTTTACTAAGCAACCATCGTATATTCTTAACATAATTTTCTATAACTAACAGTGAGACAGTCACAGTGAGCGAATAATTAAAAATATCAACTGAACCATTAAATATTATTCGATTTAGTATATCAAAATGGATTGGAAAACAATTGAAATTAAAATTATAGGTTGGCCTAAGCAATTCCTTTTAAAATGTGTCCCGCATTTTATACATAATTAGGGATAAAAACGACTATGGTTCCCTCATAACAATACAACACAAATCATTATTCTTTGATTGTACGCTATAATTTTTTATTTTATATTTATTTAATAATCAATGCATTGTTACGTGTATTCAAAGGAACTTTTTCAATGAAATTATACATAAACGGGCAATTTATATTATTAAGAAATTGATAATATTTTTCACCCCTTTTTGAACCCCGCCTAGTCAAAATTCAAATGAAAGAGGCAGTATAATATCAAAATCAAGCACTGCATGTCCCACTTTAAAACAATGGATTCAAATGAATTCTTCGTTGTTTTAATGCCCAATATCAAATGTGAATTATTTTACATAAAAATATCGTTAATTATTACAATTTGTTAATGGCAGTTTGTCGTTATGATTTTGTCTCTTTGAGGTTATCACCATTTCTCCATAATTCTGATAACCTACAATATTTATGTTCCTGATTCATAACTCTTCACATATCAATTGATTCAATCAGAGTCCTAGTTATAAATTTTTTCAATAATCTCAATATCCTAACAATTAAAGGGGATGATATTTTGACTATAATTTGTTATGTGGTATGTTTTGTATATTTAACACAATTCAAAAGTGTTCACCACTTGATATTAACTGTGTGTAGTTAATTTCATTTGCACATAATTTACTATATATGGAATTTATGGTTTATGCTGGTTTTCAAATACCACATGAACTTTTATTCATTATTATTATTATTATTTAATAATACTTGCGTCTTGCACGTTTCGTGAATATAATTAATGAATCCAATTGAGCGAACAATTAATCGTGTACAGAAGTATTCATTGAATTTATTTCTATTGTATATTGAAATTATTTGTTGTTGTTGGTTTACTGTATGTATAAGACACATGAACAGACTTTGTCTCAATCACCACAGCCCAAAAAAATCGAAGTACAAAAACCAATTCATCATTCAATCGATTTAATAATTTCAATTGAATTTTTTTTTTTCATCAAACATTTAACAGGCGAAACAAAAAAAATCACAATTCGGGGGTTGTTAATATTATTTTCTATTGCAATACCAATTTTTTTTTTATAATTCAATAGGCTCAGCAAGGGATGTTCATAATTATAATCGAATATCCATGAAGAGCCGAATATAAAAATTGAATTTAAAAATCAATTAAATAATCGATTTAAATTACGTTGAAACACAAAATCCTTTTAAAATCCCCCTTATGCAGTACTTAGTACAAATTGAAACCAAGAACGAATTTTAATTGTCGTCTCTTTGGTATTAAATCTAAAGATTTACGACACTGTAAATCTTAAATAGTTTTTAAAACTGTTAACTCATCGAGCAACATCCTTTTTTTTCCACATTTTATTATCGAGAGATTTACCTGTTGCATTCACACCGTGCTTTTTTATCGTTTCACTTTTCTCACCAGTAGTAAAAATATTCAGTTGAATACATAGATGAGAATTGTTGAGAAAACGATGAAGTGGAGTCTAATTAAATACACTTGGCACCCAGAAGGTTAATGCAACATTTATATAGGGAATATAAAAAAAAACAAGAATATGAACAGAATCCAACTACTTCTCACTTCATTAAAAACACCATCTCTTTTCACTAATTCTTCGATGCGGTTATACCGGAAAAACAAAATTGTCAGGAATTAACAAGAGGAAAAAAAAAGGAGTTTCATTTTCAACCACATAAAATATTTAAAGGTACACCATTGGAATGTTGAAAAACGCATTTAGAACAAGATCACATTCCAACTTTAAATGTGATTTTTATTTCCTTTTTCACTTTCTACGATGACGGTGTATTTCCCACTTCTTTTCGTTACCGTTCCATTCATTTCCCGTTGCTGGTGTACACGAGCAGAAAAACACATCAACTGAGGTGGTCTAGTGTTAAGTGTAATAGTGTGAGGAAGGCCAAAATGGCACATAATAAAAATTATTCACTTCTGATTATCGTAAAACCACCCAACACTGAAAGAGTATGAGATTTTGGATACGTTTTATAAATTCACTTCTAGTTAAATATCCCCTTTTTCTTTTCGATGCTATGAATTTTCAATTGTTTTCAGCTTGAAAATTAGCCCGTGTATTTTAAAATGAAACGAATAACTTTAAAAAAAGGGTTCAGTTTATGCATGTCGTCTGATACTTTTCTCTTGTTTGCTTTACTTGAGCTTAGCATCCGTTTCATTCCGTAAGATAATCAATGGAGAGAGTTACTCATACCAAATGTTTTAATTCAAAGAGTTAGGAAGCCGCAATTCCATTCAATTTAATCGTCATGTTCTTAGCGAAATGAACAGTTTTTTTTAATGGAAAACTATATGAAAACCGTTTGAATGAATGAACCCATTGGTATTACGTAAAATCTCATGGCATTTTACGGGACCGGGTTGCATTCACGTGAGAAATGTATAGTACACAATTTGCTTATCTATGATTCTCTCTTACTCCATTCCACACGTATGTATTCGTGTCACATACACACAAAATATACGGAACATGATATTTTTATGAATGAAAAATAACAGTGGAAAATCCCAAATGGACGGTTTTATGTAAAACATAATAGTCTCATTCAAAATGTTGTTTTATTTAACCAAAAATAAATGGTATTAAAATCCTAAAATGTTTTCAAACATTTATACATCAACATATTTAAAACGCGACTGGGTTTGGGCATAGACTGCCTTTTTATGTATAACAATTTTATATGTGTGTTACGCGAATTGACTTTTCCCATGACCTTGAATATTAAAACTTTTCCGGGGGTGGTGGTGGAGTATTTTTGACATAGAACAAAAACAAATCTCCCACCCTCGAACAATATTTGATGCCCCATGCATGTACCCATGTACAATATGAAGGATTTTCATGCAGACGACTGCTAACAATAATACCAAATTCAAATAAAGTGGTCGCGTTATTCAGAATACCAGCACCTTTAATATACTCAACAATTACTTCATTGAATGGCCGGAGCTTTACACAAAATCCATAAATGGATTTAAAGGTGATAAACTTGATGCTTATTTTATCACCCAAAAGAACATATTTTCTTCTGCTTTTTTATTTACGAATAAAACATAATCATTATTAAGTTCCCTCTTTTATATTCATTTTGTCTGGACATACCATTGCGGGTGTGATAATTTAATGTGACAAAGATGGAATAAAAGTAAACAGTCAAATGTAAAAATTAAATAATAAGCTGAGACTAAAATGGACCAAGAAGTAACCAAAGATGAAGAAAAATCTGTGGTCATAGGAAGAATAAGAAATTAAAAGAGAAACATTAAATTACTGGGTAACGGTGGAATCATATAGAAAAAAAAACTTATCCGTGTGTTCTGTGTCTTGCTTTTTTTTTATTCTTTTGTAAAAGGGCGTCCCAATGGTATCTCCTTCCTTAGTTTCAATTCATTCAACTCTATATTCAAGTCCTTATAGACTCTTAGCATTTCATTTTATTCAACTCTGTTTTAGGTTTTATAACTCCCTATCTGTTTTGCGGCTGTTTTAATAATGGTGGTTTGGGTAGAATCAAGCATCCAACATTATAGTATGTCTTTTGAGTCATTAATTAACAGTATATTCATTTTAAATAAAGGTTTATAATTACACGAAGCGCATAAATTACATTATCGTTTTGTGAAACTTGTATCCATCCAGTCACATTAATTATAATTAAGTTTTAAGCATTTGATAGCGAAAACAGATATGCTTGGAACTCTCCCTCATACTACTATAACCAAATACATTTCTCTCTATTTATCTGTTGTCTTCTCGCACTGTAAACACATATACAACGGTATACTATGTGACATACTACCAGAATAAATACGAATAAAACATGTATTCAAATTGTATAATATAAAACGGTTAAACAGGACAATATAATGGCATAAACAGCATAATTAGATCGAAAAAATAAAAATTACACGATGAATCCATATAGAGCATTGCAAGTTTTCTCTTTAATCGTTTGAAAACTGTACAACACAGTCAAATGAAAAATCATCTACCGCCGAATAATCAGCACAATCTCTTCCTTATTTTTATTCTCATTTTTTGGTTAAATCAAAATAAAGGAAAATAAAATTGCGGTGAGAATAGAAATACCAACGTTACATAAATTAATTGTATACTTGCGATGTCACTTAATTAAGTAATTTATGCTATGAAAAAGAGATTTATATTTTGTTTTCTATTCTTGTGTGTTGTGCTTCAATTCAACTACTTTGTTTTCATCATAATTTTTTATTTTTGGTTTATTCTTTCTCTTGAATTACAAACAGAGAAGATACCATGAATGGTTGGTATTTCAACACAGAAGGCACAAGGATTGATAATGAATAGAATGAATCACAAAATAAAAAATAAAAGTACAACAACATTGAAAAAGCTTTATATTCTATAGCTCATTTCCTCGTTAAAATTAAGGGATGATGTACATTTAATTTAATTCATAAGTAATTCAACACTTTCACACGAACACTTCATCATCAACATTAATATACGTTGCAGTCAATAACCAAGTAGTAAAGAGAATTTAAAAATAAAACTCATTAACGTTAAAAAGAATGTGTTAAACGTGAAACTGATATTAACATAATGTGCATTTGTCGTTCACTAAAATCATGTAACGGAGATAGACACACCTTTATAAAACATTAAAATATGTTTCTTTTTAATTTTTTTATTCATATGAATTTTACTAGCCGATTGTATGTTGAGGTGTGCACACTACGTTTAAAGAAAAAAAACTAATACGGTATACAAATTTAATTGTTAACGATTAGAACATTAACACAATGAGTTAGCAAAATATGTCAAATCATAAGTGCACATAAAATATAAATTATTTTATTTTTAAAATTGGTATTTCATGTTTCTTTTGTTGCTTTACCATTATTCTTTGAAATTATTTTCACACCCTCATTGAAATTAAACATAAAATTCTTTTAAATAATTATTTGAATTATTTTTTTTTTTGCATAAAACAATTAACCAATCAATTGGATGAATTAATACAGTCACATTTGAATCATTACTTAAGACTCGTTTGCTTTTAATGGAAATTCCATTCCACTTATTTTCATATTTATTGGTACCATTATACTAAACACTTTGTAAGCTTAGAGAGAAAACTAATTCTTTATTTTGTATGTGGCGATAATCAATTTAATTTTACGTGATACTTTTACCAAATTACTCAACCATAATCAATCGATTTAAATTTTTTAAATAAAACGAAAACAAAAACAAGAATTCAATAGAAGAAAAATCAATTTGAAAGAGATTTTGTTAAGTTTAAATCGAAAAAAAAGTGTCAAATGCGTTCATTTAATTTATTGCGTATTTGTTGTGCTTAGTTCACCCATGTACAGGTTAATTTACCTGATTTTAAATGTCTAATTATCAATGTTTTATTTTTTTTTATCGATTCATTCATTAAGGTTTAGTCGTTACTGTAGCTTTTATTTCACGTTATAAATGTCAAATTGTGGCCAATTAATTTATGTATAGATTTTAAATTGGCAATCGATTCAATATTATACAAAACATTTGTATCCATAATTTAAAACAAAAATACTTAGAGTGATACTTATAACTCTTTGGCGATACATATTCAATGACTTGTCGGAATAATAATGTTTCAACAATTAAAGTGTAATTACAACTTTATATCATGCTTACTTAATTACCTTACGTACATTAATGTAATTATATGCATATATGATACATACATTGTAATTTAAATCAAGAGTGAAATTACCGACAGGTATTACCTTTTGGTGACAAATAATTATTTAATTTTCTTTAAAATTCAATTATTGTAGTCCGAGTTTTATCGACAAAAAATAAAAACAAGAAAATAAAATTAAAGTATCTCACCATCTAAGTTGATGACAAATTACAACCAATGGAACATATAAAGTGAAAATTACTGAATAATTTATTTGCTATTTTTTGATGGATTTCATGTAAACTGAATTATGCTGGTCATTCATGGTACATTTAATGTAATTATTTGCCATTAATATGACCATAGTGAGACGCAATCATATACCATTACGATTAGATGTTGTTGAGGTATTTGATATAACAAGAATTAGTAATAAGCAGTAGACAGGTAAATACATCGTCTATTTGTTACAAGTAAATATAAATCGATAGTCCAACAATAAAATGCATATTTGTAACATTTAAATTAACTTTACACCATTCTAGTTCGTTCATATAGTTTTTTTTTTTTTTTGTATTTTAATTTATGAACCACACCTTTTGGAGTTTTAATATAGTGAACGGTAACAAATAGTGTTAAGAGGAAAAGAAACAAATTTTTATGTGAAGACCACAGGTAAGAATGTGATGTTGAAATAAAACGACAACGAATAAAAGAAAGACAGAAATTGTAAAATAATATAAAAATTAAGTATTAAAAACCGCATCAATTGTGACTTCTTAGCCAAATAGCGATACAAATCACTTTAATGTTTCAATGTTAACTACAATTTTGTTATATTTTCATTATTTTCTCCTTACTCTGATAGCTGTCTTTCACTAATTGTGGTATTTTAAATCAATTTGGCATTAAATTAGATAAAGAAACTTTGAATAGACATAATAAAAGAAAGAATTGAATTATTTCTCTAATTTAAAGTTTTATTGTAAACTTTAGTCCTATACTGATAACTGTTGAAAATCAACGGTTAATTTATAGATTTATTTCTTTAATTATCCGATTATCCGTGACATTTTTTTTCACTTTGAGTTAAATAGTTTCTATCTAATCGAATGTGATTGTTAATGCGATCGTAACAAAGAAAATTAAAACTAAGAAGTTAAAAATTTTATTTTGCAAGACATTTTTCTTTTGAAATTTCTTAATTGAATCACATATTTCATTACAAACTCAATGGTCTCATTTTAATTGTAATCAATGTGAATTAACCACATCATCTATGGTTTATGTTAGACCATAAGAAATCTTATAATTCGTATAGGAATGATATAAAATCCAAATTAAATTGAATTCATATGAAAATACTCTAAAACATCATAAAATGAATGAACAAAACGTGAGATATTTGAATATTCTGATTAAAAATATTTTTGTAAGCAAAGAATCAATTGTTTATCGTTGACAATTTGGTAAATTCAAAGAAAAGAAAATCATCATATCACAGTTGAGAAAAGGATCAAACCCGTTGCCATATGGAAATTAGTTGTTAGTAGCCAAAGTATATTTAGAAACAATGTAATACGTAAGACAATCGAAGTCAAAGACACATAAAATATGAAATGTGCAACAGCACACATCAAAATTTTTTCATTGAAATCGAAATGATTTTACTTGAAAATCAATGGTGGAATTTCTTACCGTAAAACTATTTAACTGTTGAAAATGAATCAAATGGCATTGAATTAAAACAAAAGTTAATCGGTAAAACTTTAGGTATAATGCTTTTATACTTATTATGATTATGAGACGACCACCACTGAATATCCATTTGCTATAGATTCTCTCTCATTCTTTCATTAGGTATGATCTCCCATTGTAAAGGAAGTGGAATAAATCTATAATATTTAAATATGTAAATGATCGACATATCGAAGGAAATTAAATGAAAGAAAATAAAATTGATCTTGAGACAGTTTATTTTTTTTTTAGTTCTTATAAAATACATTTTAAATGATGGCCACATTTCAATGAGTTGATCACATTTTATATTCTGTTTCTTCGATCTCTTTATGGAATTAACCAAACTATTTTCACGTTGACATAAAAAATAATCAGAATTTAAATAAAATGTCGTTTTATTTAAGAAACAAAAACAAAAAAACGGATAAAATTTACAATTCCTTTTCACATTTATGGATGTTCTATATACATGTACAAAACTGTCGAGAAAACCACACATAATAATGCCATTGAATCATATTATAATGAATGAAAATGATATCGTGAAATGATAATATAAAGACATGGAAAGTTTAAATACATCACACAAAACTGTGTAATGGATTAATGATGCCACATGAAACAAAAATATAACTTGGACGAAAACGAGATAATTTATGCTGTCTTATTATATGCAAAAATATTAAAAACGACTCTTCCATTCGATTCACTAAAACCGTAGAATGAAACCATAGCAGCTAAAGGATCTTCAAATAACAACAAAAAAAAAAGAAAAGGGTTTTACTTAGCCAATATCATTAGCATAATGTGGCTTGCCATCCAGACATTTGCATTCCACTGTTGTAAATCACCCAGAGATCATACGATCAATTCTGTTTTAGTTTCAACTGAATTCAAAATACATTTTAATGACAATTGAAACTTATGCAGGTATGATACGATACCATTATATTGATTACAATTAATGTTGTCATTTTCTATTTCTCTCTATTAGATTCCATGATTGCATCACACTTGAATTTAATAACAAAATACAATTGAAATTAGATGTCATCAGATTTACCATTTATAAATTCATTAGAATATTCTCATTTGCTGTTCATCTATTGCCTGTTCCCCCTCTTGTGTATCTCTTTATTAATAATGCGTTTAGTTTATATAAAATGCCTTTGATTCATCCACATGAATATATAAAACATAGCTAAATTATATATGTTAAGTATTGTAATCGTAATATCAATTGATTAATGTTAATTGATAAAGAAAACAAAATGATAAATTCTTATATCGCTCGTCTCATTCATTTCTTGTTGATGTGACGTTTTTTCATTCCCGCCATCATAATCAGTATACATATTCCACAACATTATTATTATATTCACTATGTGTAACATTAAACTAACGCGTACATTATGAAATTAAAATGAAATCAATTTAACCGAATAATTCATTGTATGAAATAATAACAATTAATCTTTGATTAACACTAAAATATGAAAGCAGCAATCATATAATGTACAATGTACATAAATAAAAATACAAAAATTATTTGTAGATTGATTGCGTGTGATGTTGATGATACCCACAGCTTAATAGAATGTGTGATGAATTAACCATAAGACTATCATAACCAATAAATATTTAAATTAAGTGTACTGAAAGATGTCTATTTTATTTTTCTCGTTATAATTTAAATAAAAATTATTTCTTACATCAACTACACCATTTTTTTTTTTTAAATTTAAATTACATTCACTAAGAAAAGAAGAGCATAACATTATGGATTTTATACGTTAGATACACAATTGCTATTAAATGATTTTGTAATTGACTAACGAAATCATTTATCGAATAATTGTAATAAAATTGTAGTTAGTTACACAGAGACATTGGCTTGACAGAAGAAACCATGAAACCAACTAGGAAAAACAAGAAACATTAAAAAATACAAAATATTCCGCATAATGACTCAAGAAGTGTAATACTTAATATGCCCCTCATTGAATTTGATATCGAGAATTGAATAATTTTCGTTTTTGTTATTCCGATCTGATTAGAATTTATTATCATTTTAAATGAAATATTTTATTTACGTTTTTGGTTTTTCGCTTAGATTTTTATTACACGCACACCATATAATAACCCCAGTGGGTTATCCAATATGTGGTTCCCAATGCGACAATTAACATACAGAAAAATATATATTCAACTAATAACAAGTAATACAAATTAAAACTAAGTACTTTAAATGAATTCATTCAATATAATTTATAATTGTTAATATTTAACATCGCCCATTTCAATATATGACTGGTATCACTGAATGTAATTTATCTTATTTGCCTCCACTTTTTTTTTTTTGCTATGGGTACACATCACTTGGCATCTCATTGACTTTATCGCTTTAAGAACAGAAAATAAAAATAAGAATTCAACGAAATTTTAATGTCTAATTGTCTTTGATTTGTTCCCTATTAATAACACTCAATTATTAAACGAAAATAATTTACATTTAATTTGTAAACGGCTATGATCTTGCCACCCTCCACTTATTTATCATGAATATAAGAAGGAGATACACACATCTTAGTCAATTGAAATTATATTTGTAACTTGGTACAATTATTCATTTTAATCAAAATCACAGCATAAGTGAGATTCAATCTCAATACATAACAAACGAAACGTTTTAATGAATATTAATTTATTCAAATAGAATTTTGGTGATGATTTTCATTTAAGTATTACTTAATGAAACAAAATACATTCCAATCACTTGATAATAATATGATCGGGCCACATTCTTTATTTCATTTATATTTTCCTCATCATCATCCAGTTATACATTGATTCAACTGAACACAATGTTCGTTAAAATAAAAACTTTAATCATACGATCACGTTGCCTTTAATGATTCTTATATTTTGTAATGATTCAAATTGACTGTGCCAATTGATTTTTGGTCTGCTTAAAATCATGACACGTTCATTGATTTTAATTTACACATTATGCTAATTATTACGTACATACGGATCGCTCATATAATAACTAATAGGTAATATCATTGAAATTATTATAACCAATTTGACTGTATATGTCTGTGTCTTAAACGGTAATTCTAATTTACGTCTCACATTTATTACAGAATTTTACCTTTTGGCCAATAGTTTTCTTAATCGATGGCGAAAGAAACGATCCGTTCAAATACACATACTGTAACGTTAAGAAATCTTTCAATGATCTGGTTCTCTTCACAAATAACATAATCTCTTTATAATAACACTTAATATGATTTGTTCTACTTGACTGCACATCATACTTAACCTTTTAATTTTTATCTTAATACTTGTCGTTGAATTCTTATCCAATTTAATTTAATATTTTCTTGTTTTTTTTTTTCGTTATGCATTTTCTTATAAACCGCGTCAATTTTTACCACACGATCGAGTGATAATTAATTAATTCCTTTTATGATGATAAACATTATTATTGTTGCTGGATTATTTATCATTCATATTATTAATCAAATTGCGATTTGGTATCCACCCAATAATCCATGGATTTCAATAATTCATATTATGAACAAGAGAGGAATAAAATTGTACTTGTCTTTTGTTAAATATTAAAATGAAATGGAAAAAAAATCGTTAATTTATTTGAATCGGTTGTGGTTACTTAAGCAAAATAAGTAAAAAATTCAAGTTTTTTTTTCGGTCATTTAAAATCCATTCCTCGTACACACCGATCTGTTTGCGCGTATTGAATGTAACAGTTGAATACTTGAATTTCTAACTGATTATTATTTAATCCACACGGTAATTTTATTTAAGCATAAGAATGTCTCCATAACTTTTCTACATATACAAGAGCCCGTGATTATATGCCATTTGTTCTCTTCACTGTCTTTTATTGAAAATTTTTACAATCTGTATCTTTTACGTTGATATTCTTTCACCATATTTTAACTTCTTTTGATATCAATTCGCGACCCGGTTTATTAGTAAATCCATTATGTGGACGGTATAAACCAAAAAAAAAAATCATCAGTGCATTTGTATCTTCAATGTTATTCTCATAAAACATAAGATGATAGTTTCCTTTTCTTTGATCCGATGCCATACATGAAATCACATTATATTTCTACTCTTTTAACATCAATTTACCCGTAGGGTAATTAATAATCACGATTTATATTATTGAGATTAAGAAGAAAAAAAATATACTAAAAACATTACCAAAACAAAACTAAATTTGCAATAAATTCAATATTATGAATTCTTATGTATATCCACATGACTATTGAACACGTTTATGTTACTTCAATGTATAAATTGAATTCACTTCAGTGTATCCGAATTGATACAGACCCAAATGAATTTGTTTTATTCTTTTAATATTCGGGTTAATTTAATGCTGATGGGTAACATTGAATTCTTATTTCATTATTATTTTCTTATTATTCACTCCTGCGTTATACACAAATAAGAAATGAATTAAAAAATGCTTTATAATATATAAAAACAAATCTATAGCATTGTTATTCATTACATTCATTATAATATAAGAATACCTGAAGATTAAATAAAAATTATTCTTTTTGCAAGGAGATCCCCCTCAACAGAACAAATAAATTTTATATCAGCGATAATGTTAAATATAATGGTTAATTATGATGGTAGAATAATAAATTTAAGTGTAATACACAGCCGCTTAATAACAACCGACCAATACAAATCAATACAGAATGCAAAAAAATAAATTTTATTCTTTACTTAATGTGTTTCATAAAAAAAAGGTTAAAAACGAATAATCTCTTTTCATGGTTAATCATAAAATAAACTTGGCTCTATACTGTACATTGATCTTAAAGGTGATGCTGTATTTAGCACTATAATATCTGAATAGGTAAATTCATATTATAAGACAACAGAGGAAATTGGAAGACACATTTATACAATTAATATTAAATGACTTTGAAATTGCACATTATTTCTGTTGGCCAGTTGACTTTTCAGGTAAAAGAGGAATGGCATTACCAATTGTACACACCATTGCTAATAATCACCAACTACTCTTCTCAGTTGTCTTTTATTATTTTCTTGTCTGTATAGGAACTTCTTATCCATATCATATGCAGTATAACATTCAAATTCATCACACAACACCAATAAATCAGGATTGGTAAATGATGTATTATGTTGCTTATGTAGATTAATGCTAAATGGGTGCGCTTTTGCGTCAATCTTATTTCTCTGTTACTCTTAATGGTATTAAACCAACGACGAGAGACTTCGAGATTCTCTAATGAATATGCAACAGACAACAAAAACGACCATTCGTTTGATTTCAATCACTTTTTTAAAAAAGAATATATAAATCCACTCATAATGAATCAGTCATGATTTACCATTTCTATCATTCCTTTTTGTTATTAAATAATTTCAAAAAGTAAGAAATAACCGTTTGTTTTTAAATAAAAACTATTGTGTATTAAACATCCATTGCCAATGCCCAGTGTTTGGGTCAGTCAATTGTATAGACAAACAGAATCGTTGATAAAACAACATTAGCCACTCATTAATTGTATTTGTAATAAACTAAATAGTTAAATTAAACATAAACATGTTATAATGTTTCCTTTAGCTGTCTATTCATACCAATAATAATAATAAATTTTCTACAAGTAGAATGAAATATCAATGGTATGCTTTTTTTTTTAAACAAAAACAGTTTGAATCAGAAAGAAGTTCTTATTTATAACGCGCACGCAATCAACATTAATGGTAATAAAAGTTCGTCTATGTTGCCTAATGATAATCATTGCTAAAACAAAATTATTCTTTTTACAAGAAAAAAACAAAATACGATAACCGTCAGACACTTAATTTTCGTTCATTTTTTGAATTAATTTTGGCGAGAATATACACCATTTACAGACAATTTCATTTATAGAAACAACAACAACAACAACAAAACTATTTCAAAACTATATCAACGAATCAATAATTCAAATAAAAATAAAATGCATGAGAAACGGGTTAGTTCCGTTGAGTCATATTATTGAATAGAAATTCACCCGTTAAATTCATTACATTCAAATCGCATTACGTGATTATTTAAAAAGTTCCTTAATAAACATTAAATTGAAGCAAAAAAAAAAGAAAAGAAAATCATAATGAATGAATAGAATTTTATGTTCAAACAAAGTGAATGAGTTATTCTAGTTTTTTCTTCGGCTCACGAATTAAACATAATTAGTTATTAATGATCCTTATTGTAGACCATTTTAAACTACACCACCTTTACTCATTTAGAGACTATTGCACGCAAAGTAATTTCATAACGAATAACCGAATTGTGAAACAAGGAAATTGTATTAAAATAAAAAGACAAAATCACTTACTTCAGACTTTAAATTGATTGGTTGTTGGTCCTGATGATGATGATGATGCTGTTGTTGAGGTATGGGCGATATTGATATTGCTGATGGTGATGCTATTGATGGATTCGGTGTTATTGATGACACCGATGATGTTGTTGATGTTGCTGTTGCAGCAACAGCTGCTGTGGCCACACTTGGATAAATATCAAATTCACGTTTTATACCACCACCCAATGATGTGGGTGATGAATTTATTGTTTCACATGGCATTATAGCACCTAACATTGTTTTAGTTGTATTATCATCTGTACAACTGCCACCGTCACTATTATTTTCGGCCTCTTCAATGCCTTCGGCCATATCAAACTCGCATCCCGATTCCTCTAAAACACAAAAAACAAGAAAAAAAAATCAGTAACAGTGATAAAAATTAGAATCAAAGAAAATAAATCGAATTTAACGAGTTAAGTGAGTAAATATCAATAAAAATCAAAAGAATAGATTTCACAGTAATTTAAACAGACATGGATTTGGTTCAACTGCTCATCATATCAATGTGACATCAGTCGGCCTATCAAACTTGGATTAATTTGCTTCCCTTAAAACTAGTTGTGATCTAGTGGTAAATTAATAACCAGTAGCTGTGAACAACCCCCTTTTTCTATCGAATGCACACTGAACGAGTTTATCACAGTTTAGAAGGGTACACACACATCCTAAATGCACTTAAGCCCCGTAAAATGAAGAATGCATGATTCCCAACAGCGATCAAACTTAAATCATAAAGAATGAAATTTTAATTCAAATTGAATTTCACGTATTTCTAATATCGACACAATTATACCCCATATCGTAACATTATAGGATTATAATTATAGTACATTCACATCATTGATAAATTAAGATTCAG
Organism: Coboldia fuscipes; assembly: GCA_001014335.1. NCBI lineage: Eukaryota > Metazoa > Arthropoda > Insecta > Diptera > Scatopsidae > Coboldia > Coboldia fuscipes. The sequence goes on along the minus strand of JXOR01000020.1, from coordinate 172,043 downwards.
GAAATAAACTATCCATCATACAATCGAGGACAGTGTTAAAATCAAATAACAATTCATTTTCGTTCAATTCTCATTAAGTTCATTTACAAAATTTAATCAGCAAAAAAGAGAAAAAAACCGTTTTCGTATTATTAAATCTTCCGTTTGAATCGCCCTTTCAACTTTGGTTCGTACAAAAAAAAAATTCAACAAAATCCATTCAATCCCTTCATTTAAATCGTCTGTATTCATCAACCATTGACAAAAATAATAATAAAAAATTACTGCTTTTAATGATATCGAAAATATAAAAAAGAAAAAAAAAATTATAATTGCATATTTAACGAACGCATACAGCATTAATTTTCATATAAAAAATATTCATTTTGATTGAATCAACCTCAAATATCATCAGACAGAACTGGAATCAAGTATGAGAGGATAGACGATTGGAGTAAAAGGTCGACATAATCACCATGAGGCAGAGTTTTACCATAAATTATACCCATAAGTCTCTGATGCCTCTATTGTAATCACTACTGATTGATAAAAAGTGGACAATTAAAAAATCTCCGCCATTCTATAGATTTAATACAATCGCAAGTCAATTGTTTCTATACGACATTGAATCTAAATGTAAGGGAATGAGTTCATGTATGTAGCCACCGTGTTACAAATATACCAATGTCCTGATTATAAAACTGAATTGGTCAATTAAAAAAAAAAAAAAACAAAACAAAACGCATCAACTTTCCCCCCAAATTATGAACTAACAACGAATAAAAAAATTATAATTTTATGAAAATGTTTTTCCTGATTTTCAGGCCATACCCAGTCGGTTGGTGTTAAACTCTTCTTCACTAAAACCAATGCAAAAGAGTGATTTTAATTGAACTCCAGAATTACGTTCAATTTTTTCTCTGTTCCAATCTGCAATATTCAATTCAAACCAATTTTTTCTCTTTATCGTTTACTTCTACACTCAGATTTTTTTTAACCAGAGTGCAAGTGGATGGCATATACTGTTTATCATAACGTGCGAGTATTTTAATTTCCATAATATCTCTTTGGAATTCAACATCACGTATGGAAATTCATAAATAAATGAACATAAAATCGCCCATTTCTCATCAACGAAATAAATGGCATAATGTTACAATGAACGGCTGCTACTCTTTTTTCTCGTATTATTTTGAGATTTTGGTTAACGAATTTTTGTACAATCGTATACTATGATACACAATACATTAAATTGATCAGCCAAATTGTATGCACTCCATAGTTAAAAATCATGAAAATGTGTAATATTTGAATTCTATCCCAAGCATCGACCAAACATTGACGTTTTCTGCCGAGAAAACTCTTTTGCAATGCCGATTAATACTTTTGGTATCAAAAAAACCAACTACCTTCATGGCTACGATTCTATTATAATTTGTTTTTTTATTTGGCAGTCAAATAGAAGCATCACCAGAGGAATGATATAGAAAAAAAAATTCGCAATGTTTTAATGGCAAATAAATCAAACGGTCTTTTTTTTATTTTTTAATATTCAAGCGCGAAAAAGAAGAGACGCGAACAAAAATTAATACATTACGATTTACCACCCCAACTCATTCAATTGCTTGTACCTATATCGAATGTGGAAATTCATCAATACTTGGCTACCAACACATTTTACTCAATTCAACCCCTCAAGTGATAACGAAACAAAAAAAGATTGAAACGTCGAATAAAAATTCTCTCTTTTTTTTTTGGGAAAATTTACCATTATAACACCCTCGCGTCCAAATGATATGTAGACGCAATATTAACTTTGGTTACGATATGTGGCTGAATTGATTTTTAAATTCAACATTAGTTAGCATAACATTTTTTATATCGATGCTCTCAAAACACCCTTGCATCATTTTGGCTGTTGGTGGATAGCAGCATATCGCTAAATTGGAATTATGTAAAGATGAAAAAAAAGACTTCTATTGATTGTTTTTTTAGAATTTCGGCTATTGCACTTCCACCAAATTAATGCCAATGTTGAAAATCAAATTTCAGAGATCCTTGTTTCTTACTATTTAGTAATTCATATGAAACTTTTTTATTTTAAATCTACAGCATAAATTGATATTTTATCGTATTGATTTCATATCGGTTGTATGAAAGATTCTTATTGGTTTATTTTGATCCACATCGTACAATAGAATCGAATAAAATCAATTTTTTAGTATGATGGACTATAAATCCTATGGGCATTCAATATTGGAAATAGTATTAAAACAGCATGATATGAACAGAACATTAATAGATTTTGAATAACAGAGAAATATACTGTATGGTAAATGCATAGCAATATAACCAATATGTCTTTTCATACCAGACAGTTTCAAAAATTACTTAAAGTCCTTAATCAACTTAATGAAATTCACAATTTTCGCAAAAAATTTTATGATATTCGGTTTAGATATCATTGAGAACTCTGTTCCGATATTATATAACATTGCATTTAATAAGAGCATTATGATATAACGTATGACTGGCCGGTTAATGCATTTGAACGCTCTGAGAATGAGACCAAATTGGGTGGCATACAAAAAGGCCTCTTGTGGTCAATGAACATATCGATAAAACGTCTGGGCCGAAAAAGATGGCCCTGAATATACAGAAGTGTTTTATCAAATTAGACCAATGAAATTCTATTGTTTTGTGGAAGGTGACATTCACCTCATCGAATTACCACCATCCACATAAACTAAAATTCTATTGCGATTCTAAGCAAACGGTTGAAACATACATAAATATGTCGCAAAATACTAAAAACCATACTTTTTTGGTATCAAAATATGTTTCTGTTTTCAGTCTCAGCTTACCACCCTTTCATCATACATACATTCAATTCTAGGCACTAATGATATGCCATGCATAATTATAATTAATGTTTGTTTTATACGTATTCATGTGTAGATTCATATGTATTAATTTTCTAACAAAATCTTCTGTTAAAAGGACATTTCTCGATCAGAATTATAATACATCATTCCTGTCTCTTTTACTCTTCCACATTATTATAGTCTCGAATAAAATTTTAAAATAACTAGAACCTTATGACTATAGAATTGTGTATTTTACAGCAACAGAAACACCATAAACTAGTAAAACTTAATAGTTTTGATGACAGCTGGCCTAGGCAGAAAAACTTTCAATCATTATTATCCAACAAAAACATTAAATATCGTATAAGTATGCTGTAATTTAGCATTATATATCACACGTCGCCTCAACCACCTCAAAATATAGAAGAGTTACGCAAATGTGTGTGTGTATGTATCGGGTTAGTTGAATTAAAACATTTAAAGTTTCACAGGACACCAAATGCCGTCAATCGTATATGAATGGTGATCATCTAAAACTTGCTCATCCTTTTGAATAAACACCCGCGCGCCACCCAATACCTCAATGGGGAATAATTTCATTCTCCATTGTCGTCAATTGAACAGAAATTTTCAAATATTTTAATGTCTGTACGGTATTGCCATCGAAAACATTATAATTTTAAAATGATATATCTTAACAATAATTATTGTTATTATAAGTATTTTCATGCTTTTCAATGTTTCTAAAATATAATTTTAACCTAAAACTGTATCAAAAAGGATAATATTGCAACGGCGTCCCTTCAACAGTGGTGTATTCCACCTCACACTCCATAATACAAAAGTGTGGCGGCGGCGGCACATGGAGGACGACACGTACTTTAATTTCCAACTTAAAATTATAATTTTAATGTGAAATTATATTACATATATTTCTATTTAACAGACGCCCTCCTTTTCTTATATTCATCCATAAACTTCTATTACATACCACTCACAACACATTAGTCCTGTGTAACGGTTGTTGTATTCCATACCATTTATGTTTAATTGTACCTCATCATCTCATATACATACATATATACAGTTTTGTAATTTTAAGCCATCCAAAAACTATTATAATTTTACATTATAAATCCTCAACGATGGAATGAATCTAATATTAATATGGATACGAATAACCAAATAATTTTAGAAGAGCATGCGTCTCACTAATAATATTCACTTTTATGCTTAAAAGACCAAAGAATCACCTCTACCTACATACTATGTGTACTACAATGTACAGCTCAATGTTGTTTTGCATTTAATTTTGCCAAATGTGATTAGAGGACCATTCCTAACTCTTTCGTTCTCATTAATTCTTCATAGTTTACATTAAAACTCATTTCATAGAAATTTTACCACCTATTCCGACCACCTTAAAACCGCCTGACCCATTCGTTGTCGTCTCTAAATCATTTCAGCCCAAAGTTCAGTCTAAACTGGGCAATCCACCCACCCGACTCCAAATGAAAACACCTACCCAAACACACTCACACATATAGAAAATGTGATTATATGGCTAGAGAACCAAAAATTATTGAAGACAATTTTGCCATTATTAGGAATTATAATGAATGTCTAGTCGATATGATGTGGTATGTTTTCGATATTTGAACTCTTCGGTTTTACTTCGTATTGTATGAGTTGTTGAATTCTTCTTTTTTTTTCTGGTGAAAAACTTTGATTATGCCGACTGATTATAATTTCCCATAAAACCCTTAATGATTTTATTCGGTATAGAGTTATACCATTGAACAATGTGGGTGGTGATCGACCATCACACTTCTCTTTTATAACATTTGTTAGAGTCTTAATGCCATTAGGAATTCATTTATTCGGGGTTATTCTCTCTGTCACTCTTTCTCAATTGCTATATTATTGCATATTCGATTCAAATGAATGTATATATTTTACATAAACATACACACACACATACACACAAGAACTACCACCTTCAATATGACTCATTATGCAGTAAGCATAAAGTTTATAATATTAATTATAAATGGTACAATGAGTGGACTCAATACGAAATATTATTATGATTTAAGGGTTCATTACATAAGTAGCATAGAAACAATGTGGCTCCTATGTTGTTATAATGTTTTTGTTTCTGCTTACGGTCTCTTTTCGAATCATTTCTTTCTGGGTTTTTTTTTTGCGTACAAAATATTACACATGAATTTATAGGAAAGATATTTTGGGGAGACGACCAAATAGAGTATTAGCCGATGTTTAATAATCATAATTAGGAAAATTTTCCATATGCCTTCCCCATTATATTAGTTTAGAAAAGACCCAAAAATAAAGTTAGAAATGAAATTTAATGCAATAACTATACCATTCCTCCCAATCTACTGTACTGTATCGGGAATTACACCAAAAACATTATTAAAATTAGTTTTTGTTATATAAAACCTTTTCGGTTATGGCAAAACAAAAAATTTCCTCTTAGAAATAATAAAACCCCAAAAAGAAAATTATCAATAGTAATTTGAATGGTAATAGTTACCAATCCAAACGACCACATAATAAATTTCTTAGTCGTTATTAGCTGGCCCTTCACTACTTTTTTAGTTTTAATGTATTTAATATAATTTCACTATTAATTTCAATCCAACTAAATCGTAATAAAACAAAACAAAAAAATCATAAAATAGTCGAGACATTTGTTAGATAATTATGCATTTTACACGCGATTTATTTAATTGGCAAACGTAAACGACTCAACGATTGTACAGAATTAATAGCAAAGGGGTTGAAATTGAATATATAAATATATTGAAGGGTCATTTTAGCTCATATTACTGATGATGTGCGCAAGTTAACATACGACATACAACTTATGCACACAATTTAATATTTTCAATTTTTGCTTTGTTTCAATCCCCACACACTCCTTCCACATTATACTGCACAATTCTTAATTAATACATAACTCTTCTCTACAGTGTCATCGGTCTAATACATTTCCATATTTATTATAAATTCAGTTTCATTTTTAATTTAAATATTCAAATAAATTTTCAACACATAAATCAATCAGAAGAGAACCATTGAAATTAACAAACCATCAAATCAGAAATAACAAATAAAGTTAAAGAATATTTCTGTAACATTATTAATAATTTTTGTTTTATGATTAAATGCGGTTAAACGCCAAGTAAAATGATACAACAGAGATCTTAAATAAGAATTATAGTGATTTACAATCATAAAATTATTTAAAAATGATATATTCATTGTGTTACAACATATTTTCTCATAAGACTGCACCATTCACATATTTGAATTATGAATTGAATATGATATTTTAATTCATTACCTCACACTCAAATGCGTAATAATTAATTAAACAATTTCTGTCTGTTGTGTTTTTTTTCCTCTCACTAAACGTAATTTGCGTAGGTGAAATTAAAATATTCAATTTAGTCCAGAGGCTCATGTCTCACCCATAGTGGAGATTAACGTTTAAAATATGTTTTTATGATGACTCAAGTTATGATAAAATCCCATTAAAATAACTTCAAAAGTTCATTACTGATTTAAATGTCTTGTTTGTTAATGAATTAATTATTTATAAATTTCTCAATGTTTTACTTCTCATCTGACTTAAATAATTCTTTTCTTTTTGGTTAACATAAAGTAGTTATATTTTAAATCAGTTTTCCCTTTATACGATTTAGATGTGATTCAATTTTATATAAAAATGAATTATAACCAATTTGAACGCAATTATCCACAGCATGACATAGTACGATGATATTGAGCATGCAATTCACCTCAATGTATCTTCAATATCATCAGTGTTAAACGGTATTTTAGTGAAATAACATCATATTCATAAATACACTAAACATACAGTTGAGTAAAAGTATATGCGGTTAGCGTTATTATGATCCCAAACTGATGCAACAACATTACATTAAAACAAGACAAAACGAATTATGAGTTTTCATCTCAACCATTACCATCATCAATGTGTGGATAATGTACATACACAAAAGAATTACAATAATAAAATCCTCTACACTCATAAAAACACATTTAATAATGTTGCATACCATACCCGTGTAAAGAAAATATGCAAAGAATGCAACTGTGATATGATATAAATTTTAAAATGTTTAAATTTTTATCATTGCTCACATTCATTCTGTTTCACCGAAAATCCGTCATCAACATAACCATCAGACGAGAATGAACATTAACTGATTTTCACTATTGTTGTGAATAACACTTTTATAATAATTTTCCCTCACCATTTATGAATTATAACACCGATTTTCCACAACATTTAATTTAAATATGAGTGATTAACATTACTGGTTAATTTAACAGATATATATTTTTCACCTACGCTTTTATGAGCAATTAACTTATGTATTTTGTATCTACTCTTGAACTCAGCTATGGTTAAAGTTAAAAAGAAAATTTATTTGTAATACTGTAATGAAATTCAACATTCATATTAATTCTCATGTTTTCTATTTTTTTCTGGTATTTTCTGTTCGGCGGTTGAAAATTTTTTAATTGCGAATGACATTAAACATGACTCATGTGAGACAACAACAACATATCTTTTTTTATTTTATAAATCGCTCGGTAAGTGAATAAACTGTGAGGTAAGTGAGAGGAGAGACTTTTCCTATTTATTTTCCAAACTATTGTCCATCAAAGATTTTTTTTTTGTTTTCAACGAAATGTCCTATGAAAATTTAACAGAAACAAAAAACAATTTAAATCCAATGTCGATTTAATGTATACTTTAAACCATAAAAAATATAATTTTCTGTAATGTTGTGTGTGTACACTACTCAGTCCATTACGCATTATGCTATTCCATAATTTACAAATTTTACATGTTTGGCAGCATCCCTACCGACGAAATTCAAAATAAATGTACCAATCGCCTTTCGATGAACATTTTTAAACATTTTTTTTTACTTTCGTTCAATATTATTTATGTGTACATCTCAGACCGCGAAAATTCGCATTATACTTTTTTTCCATAGTGTCATCAATAGACGTTAAAATAAATTTGAATGAAAATAATATGCAACAACAAAAATATACACAACATTAACATTATAAGAGGCAACATATGTAAACGCATACACAATACAATTCTACATGTTCATTAACATAATATATGATTATATGTTGATATAAATTTAATTCGTAATATGTAATTATGGTTAGAGTAAATGAAATAAAAAAAAAAAACAGAAAACAAAAAACATTATGTTTTTAACCATTCATATTAATAGATATTTCAACACGAATTACAATTCATTTTTATTTTAACACCACTAGTGGTCAGCACTTATTCATTCACTCACCACTCAAAGAGAAACAGAGAGTGCCTTATGGTTTATACTACAATTATTATAATCATATTTTTCATGTTCTTTCTTTGCATAGAATCATGTATATTTTTTTTTCTTGTATTTCGTTGATTATTCGTTAAATGTGTATAACGGTCAGTCACAAAAAAAAAAGGGTGAGGGTGCACACAACAACCAATTCATTTAATGTTGAATTATAATGTTTTATTATTTAAAAACAAAAGAATGTATTCTCCCCCCACACACAAAACAAGAGAGAAATAAACTAAACGCTATAATTAAAAGGGAATTTTAATTGTTGTTATCAAATGAGTCTCATGATCATTTTCATCAAGAATACAGTGAAATATTTTTAAACATAATTATATAGAACAAACGTAATACCCTTTCCACATTGAAATTAAATTTTTGGCAAAAACAATTTTTATGTTATCCATATTTCCATACATTCCGGATTGACGGTTGAATTAAGAAAACATTTCCACAAATGTTTAATTAAATTTGCATAAAATGTAACGGTGTGCAACATACCAGAAATAAAAAAAAAATGCCATGTTTAGAAAGATAAGGGAGTAATAGAGATATGAATGAGATGGTAATTAAACAATTACTGTCTCTTATCACATATTTAAAACAATGCCAATTTCATTGAAATTCAACTAAAACGATTGCAACTGTTGTCTTCCGTATGTCACCATAAATTGTGTGTCTTTCATAATGCCAATTGCTCTCTTTCTTTCACTCTTTGCCATTACCCAAAATGGCCATTATGTGACCACATGGATCCAATTCACACATTTTCATTCAACTAGCTATAATCAATTAATAACACGTCCTCCACATTTACAATGAAACAAATTTAATTCCAAAATATTGAATTAAAATACGTCAGTGAATATAAACAATTTCATAAAATGGAGAAATAATTGAATTAAATTCATCTAATTTGAATTGTACTTAATCATACACGTAAATGAAGCAAAAAATAATTGTAATTCATAAAGAAATATAAAAAATTTATAATTAAAATCATATAGGAAACGCAAAAACCCATAACCTGAATCATGAAGACAAAAGAGTTTTTATAAAGATGTTTGTCATTTCAATATAATTTTTATTTTATTTATTACCGTTTATGTGAGATTCGCATTTTAATTATGGATCAACAAAATCCACATACTCATAAAAAAAAAATTCCCCCCAACTTGAACTAGAGAAACATATAAATTTATGTTAATCATATTAAAATCACCACGTATTAGTGGAAACAACAATAAAAATTTTAATATTCGATTCAAATAATTCCATTTGACCGGAGTAAAAATAAACGAACTTGTGGTTAAAGACACTCAAAGAGTAGTTAGCAATTTTCAACCTTCTTAAGTATAACCAGTCCATGCCAACCAAAAACATTATTGAATTTAGGTGGCATCCACAAGCCCATACCTCCTCACATAATGTTTTAATTATTAAGAATAACGCGTATTGTATGCAACTATTTAGTGTTTCAATTGTAAGCAAACTAAATTCAATTTTATTTAATAATTTTTTGCACGACTAAAACATTAAACTCGTTAATTGTTTTTTTTTGCTGTTCTTCAATCAATTTTCATTTACTTTATTGTTGGAGTCTTTTACTTAATTCAAAACAAAGATGCCACCATTATAATATGTGATATACGCAAAATTATATACAAATAACATTAACAATTATAACAGCAAGTAAGCAAAAAAATAAATGATATAAAATCCAACCAATGGTCATTGACAAACGAGGTCTATGTTTGACTCTGAATTAATAATAAAAGAAATGAAACACACCTTAATTTTGTTAGTTCTTTTTTTTTATGCCTTATACTTTAAACTACAAGAAAAAAAAAAATAAATAAAAATTAACTAATTTAAAATAACGAAACATCAATGGCGCAAAAATATCAATTTTCCCATAGCCGTTGAACCAATATGCTGAACGTATTTATGCTAATGTGATTTATAATGTTTCACGTTCGATGCCATCATTCAAATGGTGTTTTCATAAAAAAAAAGTTGCGTTTTTATTTTATTAATTAATTAATCAATCATGTCAAATCCATTTATACCGTTTGGCGTGTTACACACATCACAACCCATTTGTATATGTGACAAATAATTTTCTTATGATCATTTTGGATCAAGCAAATCATATTAAAACCAAAAATAAAAATGAAAATTTTGTTACAAACTTACCGGAAGCGTGCTTGGAATTTTCCTCTGAATCCGTTGTGAAAATCTTTACCAATTTGTTTTTTAATTCAACGTAATTCGAATAATGAAGAATCTTGAATTATTTTAATGTGATCCCGGTTAACTGCTGATCTTATATCAGTACACTCATAACATTATGAGTATTAATATCAATGGATCTGTAAAATATATGAAAAATAAAATTATAATCATTAAAAGATGAGAAATTTTATTCTTAACCTATAAGTAATGTAATGAACGGTTGGGTTAAACACCCGTCAATAATGAAGAATATAAAAAATAATTAAACATTAAAGGTGTAATTCAATTCATGTTAAATTATTATTTTGTTATTTTTGTTTTACTTGAATTGCCTTTAGCGATGATTTAATTGAACAGTGAAAAATACATCTAAAACCAATCAAATGGTATAAAGTTAATCATGTATGTTCACACAGTTACGTTGATAGAAGTGTATTAAACAATTATATGATATTACCAATGCTTACATTTCATTTATACTAAATGATTATTTGACATTATACACTCCCCATCATCCATTTAGTATCGGTGTGAAGTTAATTCACAATTTTACATTAATTTTTATTCGATATTTTTTTTCCTCTTTTACCATTTAAATACTAGAAATTCTATTCCCCCCCATTTTTATTATGTTAAATGTTTACAGCATTAATGAGAAATATCATCATTTTATATTTTCTATTCTACTGAATAATCATAATCATATCAATTGAAAGATAAACACAGATAGATTTTAATATCATTCATGTACACCTTCCGTTTATGAATTTATAACCCTATAGGGGATATAATAATTTTTATAGTTTCAAAACAAAACCATGGAAAGATTTCACGGTTAAATCCAATAAGAAAACGTAAAATGAGAAAATATTTTTTATATAAAAGAAATTAAATCTTATTAAATCCTTATTATTAACATTTATAATTCAATGGTATTCAAAACGAAATGAAACACTTTAAAATTTATAAAAAGAATTTATTGTATTTTTTCTTCTTATTTATACATTTTATGTTATTACCACTCATATAATGTTTGAATTTTAATTTGTTTTAATAAATGAATGATATGCCAATGCATTAACGAATTGTAGATTAAAATTTCTGTTTTTTCTATACAATAACAAAAAGAAAAATTATTATTACTTCTATCATCTCTTAAAATTCTATGAGTTTTAATTGTTTCTATACCACGCGGTATAGATTGTAAGAAAAAGTTTTAAAGAATAATTTCATATTCTTAATATTTTAAAACAACGATGTATGCATACCTATAGAAAATACTTATCGTTACAGATATTTTCTAAGACATCATCATTTCGTTGTAACCAAAGGATCGAATATAGAGGAACATAATAATCTTTAATATGCAACTATAAATCTGGTAATGTTTTCCTATCATTTTCTATATTAAATCCAATGTTTAAACGGATACATTCTTATTGTGAATTATGTGATGTTTTCAATTCTAATAAATTCTAAAATTCTTATAAAGCACACATCTTAATACATGAAGAAAACGATTATGTAGAAAACTACAAGTACAATAACTGAATAGATATGATAAAGTAATGACTTTTGACGTTGTATCAAAACGTACAACCGAGCATATGAATATAAAAGCAATGAAAATTTTCATATAATTTAAATTGTATTTCACTTAAGGCATAATTATGAAATTTAATGTTTTCTATACCCATGTAACATTGAATAACGTATTCATATCTCATCTTAATTCATATATCGTATTCTCATCCTGTTTAAATATCTTTAAGTGAATATTTGCCCTTCCCATCATATACGATTATAAAAATTAAATACAGAGTATCGTTCTTCATTACGTCTGATTAATATGTAATGCAAGTAATTTTTTGTGTATTTTTGCTTTAATTTACCAATTAATTAGATGCACTAATTATTATGTTCACTATTCTGTCATATGGTAACACTGTCTCACAATATATTCAATTCGTTGACATTCTACTTACAGAGTCAACCGAAACATTCACAAAGCGAAAGAGAGTGAGTGGTTGCAAATGCATTATACATTTATGAATAAAATATCATCTTTAAAGTCACTGAATTTATAATATTCAAAACCATAAGATTTACTTGCTGGTTACATATCTTTTTTCTTTTCTATTTCATTTAAAGAAACATTATAATGAATCAAATACAGCATATAGCGGCGCTTAAACAGTCTAAAAGATAAATAGCTCATAATAAAATACATTCATCTTATTCTTATTAGTCTTATATAGCCAACATACGGCCAACATAGAATTCAAATCGTCCCCACCATTCAACGGTTATGAATATGTGAATGAATAAAACAAAAAATTAACTTCATCTAATTGGTTAATAATTGATGATAATAAAATGCAATTTTCAACACCAACACATCATCGATGCTGGATAACATCATTCAACGCATTTGTCTTATAAACACTGTACGGTATAATTCATTAATTTTTTTGTTTCTTAATGTCTTATATAAACAGATTAATTGAATGTTTGAGTTACTACATAGGAACATAATCAATATATTAAGAATATTACATGTGAAAAAAACAACATACCGATATAGATCAATAATTAAACTGTCGTTTGTATTTGTTAAACGTGAAATTTAAAATTGATATTTTTGGTCAATACGAATGGTGAATTCTCATTGTGAAAATTATCTGTACCATCTTAAAGTTCAAATTATAAGTCCATTGGCCTCCAGCAATAGTTGAACAACAACAACAATAAGAAGATTATTGAAATTATACATGAAAAACACTTTAAACGTCATGCTAAATAGAAAAATTATAATTGAACGTGCGTTTAAAGAACAAGATCCCCGATCTTAAACATGACGGTTAATTATAATAGAAGGCAGGCAATACGCTATTTACCCCGTTGGTAACCACGAATTAAGAGTGAGACACACGATAATAATGTTCAACAAACTCATAAGTGTGCATAACACAACATAAAAATCTAGGTGTGTTTCTTAAGTACAATTTTATTATAACATTAAATATTAATCAATAGGCTAAACATTTAATATCGAAACCGTAACTACAAAAGACTTTTTCTATATTTTTAAACAAAACGAGTCGCCCCATCTACTTTAATATAATAAAACTTAAATTAAGAATCAATTTGTGAATTAAACATTAAGTGAACACACATAAGAACAATATTAATAAACGGCCACATTAATTCTTTACCTCTTGGCTATGAAAATATTGATTGTGTTGAACACCCAAATTCAATTGAAATTAAAACATTTAGGCGTACTAAATCAAGAATTAATAAGAATAAAATTACACTATCTGAGTCATTCAACCGATTATTAGTAAATATGATGTTAATTATGTATTGGTTTTAAGTATTTCATTTATTCTGTCATTATTCTTATTATTTCTGTTTCATTTCGTTTAATAGAAAGAGAATTCTTTTTCATATTAATTCCAGTTTCTTTTTTTTTTATTCCTTTTATTAGTCGTTACTCTTATTTTTGTTGTTGTTGTTATTCAATTCAACATTCAATTCATTAAACGATATGTAGAGAGACATATGAAGTGGTTCAAAGTATAACCCCCCATACGAATGTATCGAATATAAATTATAAAACTAAAACAGATTAACGTTTAAGCATTACCTTTTCATAAAAAATCATTAACATAAGATGAATTAAAAACGTGCCTCACTATATTTTGTTTCTCTTAAATTCTTACATCAATTAGAATTCATTTGCTTTAGACTTACATTTTGGATTATAATATTTTCTTACTGAATATAAAGAATCATATAGACAGATATATCATGTATAATAAAAGAGAATGGGTAACAGAGAATATAATTCTAAAACGGCAACTAAAATTAATAAAAAAATCATTATAATTATTCTATCAATATGAAGAACACACATACAACATTATGATCAACGTTTTCCCTTCAAAATTATAATAAATATGAAGATGAGATTTTATGTTTTAACATTCCATTGAGCAAATGTTATTATAACAACGCGCTTTTTTTGCATTAAACATTAAGGAAACGATCAAATTAAAGGAGAATAATTTTTTTTTAATATCATTTTATCTCTTATTCAGCTACATCATTATGCTGAATCAATTGTGCATAGGTGGTTGGATGTTTAATTAATTCAACTTTTAGTATAAATGTGCATATGGTTTTTCAATTCATACATAAAATATACAAGTTTTCTTATTATCCCCCCATCATCTCGTCAAATGTTGAATTTGAATATTAAGTGCTTCTCATTTTGATCTCAATAATTCATATTTTTCTTAGTGTTTTTCCTCTATTCAATATTCTCTTATTCGTTTTAATATTCCATATTCTTAAGTCTCTCTCTTTATGCTTCTTCCCGTGTGTTATTCCATCGGTTATGTTTTGGACTGAATATCTTTCTTAAGTGTTGTGTAATGGGGCCCATTGAGTATGTATAGTCAATAACGTTTTGTGTACAATATAACATTTTAATATCAATTTTTTAATTCTCTTTCGTTTTAATCCAACAAATGGAATGCGTTCAATTTCTAACTAACATCATTTATATTGAATAAAACAAAAAACAAAAAGTGTGATTTTCTAGCTGATAGATGATGAACTTCATGAATTGGGTAACCTCTACAGAATACCAAGAGACGTTCAATGTAACTGATACCAGACAAACCTAAGAAGTACTCAAGAACACGATTGAATATTATCTCATTCTTTTATTGGTTTTTGTTTTATACCTTCTGCAATATGATTTCATCTGAATGTGCACCTAGAAAACATCAATCATCGTTAGCTAAAAAAAAATCTCATCTTTATATACTCCGGCGACCCAACACTCATCAACATAATTTTTTTTCTTTTGATTCATATAACTTCTCATTATTCCCCCCAATTTAAGAACAGAAGAGAAAAAAAACCGATCGGATAAATTCATCAATATGAAATTATAATTATAAATACACATAAGAAATATTTCTTAAATTACAAAAACAGAATGAAAATTAAAGAGAATTAAAAACATTCTTAAAACCCAAAAAAAGGGGCATTAGACTTTTAAGATTTCAATCACACAATCTTATTATTAAAATGACGCGAGATACAATCCATTAACATTTAAAGTGTTTCAGGATTTTCTTTAGCCAAATTGTATTACTCTTCGATGGTTTTCTTTTTTTTTATTTTCTCGATCAATTCACATTTACATGGACTGGTTATGTTCTCTCACTCGATCATTAAAACCACCGATTAATTGAATATTTTTGCCGTAATTAAGAACAACGAAAAATAAAAATTATGGTGAGACAGTCAATTTTAAGACCTTTAATTTACTAAGAATTAAGTCAACGGTGTGATGTGTTCCTTCCCTTTGCTTATACACAAAATTTTTACACGTTACATTCACTTCCAATAATAATTCTCTTATTATAAATGAATTACGAATTACACATCACATTATGTTGCACGTTTCTTATTATTCTCATCTGTTTTCATTTTAATTTCCAATGAATTCGTTTGGTGTTTAACGCTTGAAGCAATACGATCTGTGTTATATCGCCCCCCGAAAAATACGATATAAGAAACATGTTGTCTGATACAAATAAATAAATTCGTTAATATCAATCCGATTAAAAATATTTAAAGTAAATTGATGCAAAATAACCATACACTGACGCTTAAGTAGAATTTATAATGTGCTATGAGACTATCACCGATAAAAAGAAACGATAATTAAAAGAAGTTCTTCTTAGTATCGGTTTGTTTTTACCAATTCAAAAATTCGGACAACACACTTGGCCAAATGGAATTTCATGTAACATCCATTCATCTTTGAGAAACAATAACTAAAAAGAAACAGCTGAAGCAAAACCACATATGCAATTGAATTCCTCACCATATATTCTTTCACTCTCTTTACATCCAAAGATCTAAGAGAACTTAAACCGATAACTCATCGGGCCATGTATAATGATAAAAACGCTGAATTGTACAATAAATTAAATTCGTAATGATAATTTAGAATAATTTAGAATTGACATTACATTCAATTTTGAATTGAACTAAAAACACAAGCCGATACCAAATAAAAATGTAATACAAAAACATTGAAATGGAAACATAATGCTCTCAATTCCACAATAAAATGCATGTACATATTTAGTAGACATCGTTGATTGCAGATAATTATCTCATTTATATTTCTTATGTTCCAATGGTTTATGTATTTGTATTTTTCCACTCTTAATTTAATACAGTTGATTCAAATGAAACTGTATTCCGATTATTTTATTTCTTTTATTCTTAAATCAAAGATCGAATTATAACATCATTTTCGTGTAATCTTAATACACACCTAAAGGCACCAAAATGATGCTGTTATTTTATATTTCGTAGTTACCATCAAAGGAATATAAAGAGATAAATGATTAACAACAACAACAACAATAAAAAAAAATTAACATTGAAACGGCAATTAAACACATTTCAAGTTTTCTGTTTTAACGGCCACTAAACCAACAGAGAGAGAGAGAGAAACACATTAAACAAAAAATTCACAATAAACAGACAATAATTGTCCCGTCGCTTGATTTAATTCGCAAATGATGTACGTTTTAGTCTCTTGAATATTTGTTTTTAATTTTTTTTTTTCTTATTCCATAAGAGAATTCATTCCTTCACGGCCATTAATTTAAGTCCTCATTTAGACCAGTTGTATAACAATACATTTATTTCTGTTTGACACATCATCACCATCATCATCATAATCAAATCAATTTAATCAAAAAGTGAAATAAGAAATATAATCAACCGTCTGGTATCTTCCTTTTTTGATCTCACCCTCTGTTCTAGTTACTAAACGATTGAATCCATTCAAGCTGATAATATGATGCGGGCTAAAAACATTATGCTGTCATTAGAATGAAATGCCCATTTAAACTATTGGCGATTTTAAAATTTATGTTCGTTAATAAACCATCATCATCATCATCAATTCGCATGAATCTATAATTAATATCGTTAAAACAACAGCATAAACATTCTGCTCTTAATTTCGTGTGTCTTAATCATCAAGAACACATAATAGCAAAAATCATTAAAAAAACTCAAATTATTTTAAATGGCAATTTCTACTTTATTACTCTCTCTATCTCTCTTATTTAAAAGAACACAAATCCCATTGATTTGATCACTTTACTGGTCATTTCTGTTTTAAATGAATCAAACAAATAACACGTAAAAATACATTCTTATTCTTATAATTATTGAGAAAGAGTTTTTCACGTAAAAAAAAAAAGAAACAAAAACATCATCAACATTAAACGAAACATTTCAATCCAAATATTCACATTTTTTTTTTATTATTTAAAAACAGAAAATTATAATTAGAACGATGGTATCACTAAATTAATTCTCCTTTTATTTTATTCATTTCGTACATAAAACATATTTGTGAAAATATAAAAGAATAAAACCATTTTATTCTACGTTGATATGAATTTCATTTGATCACAAGTGTTCAAACATTTCATTTTTGTTTTTAATATTAAAAGAATGATTGGCGCATTTTTAAAAGAATTTCTTTCATATTATCAAAAAAAATTAATTATTATTTATAGAAATTTCATTTTAGTCCGAAAAAAATGAGAAGTTGTTAATATTCTATGAAAGTATAAGAAAAACATGTCCAATTTTCTTAAGAAAATTATTCTTTTTCATTTCACAAAATCATTTAATTAAATGAAAACAGACAAATTTAATTTTAAATGTACCAATAATTGATATTATAATAAATTCATTAATTTGTTGTTAAGATTAATTACCAAAATTCTTCAACTGACAATTAAAATTGTGCGTTAAATAATTGAATTCGGAAGTGGGCTAATTAAAATTTCTTCTTTAAATTAATTAACAGTGTGACATTTTTCGATCCATTGTTTTGCCACTAAACAAGGTACAATTGGTGGCAAATGTCATTCCCACTGATTCATAGAACAATAATCTATCATACCACAGTCATGACTTTTGTAATGCAAACATTAAAAAACATGAAAATCGTTTATGAACATTTTATTCTTAACGTAAAACTTCCAAAATTGCAATAGACAAATGTTCAAGGAACAATTTTTGTCAGAACAAATTTTCTATAACGGAAGACTCCTCCACTTGTTATCATCAAAATTCCCCCAACCGATAAATCCCATTCAATTGTACTAAACTCTCACACTTAATATTTGTATTTTTGTTTCCACATCCATAAAACAATTGAAAACAACATAACACCATGGGAATTATTATCTGTATATTATTTTTCACTTGTACCAATGTTAGTTAAAAGCGTTCAAGTCAGACAACATTGTTTGTATTAGGTATATTCCATCCCAAAAAGAAAAAAAAAAGAAACAAATACAAAACAGAAAACCATATAACATAAAGTATAACGTTGTGGCAATTTTAAAACCCAAACGCATTATCGTAATATTGTATATAGGAAATTCCGCGAGTACATTTTCAACTTTTCGTATATTCTGTATACCAAAAACATACAACCAGTCAAAAACTGTAAAAAGTTTTCCATTTGGAAAACCTTTAAAACACAACAATACACCATGTGATTTTCGCCTCTGTCTATACGCTCAATAATAAAATACAATCAACGTGTTGTATGGCAATTGTTGGCTGCAATGGTGTTATTGCTGAATGACGATGATGATGATGATGATGTGGGGAGCACCGTATTATTTTGAAATCTGAGAATTTCTTACATACGAAAAACGTGTTTTTCCTCTGGTATATATGATGTTTTATATACACAACAGAATGAATCATTCGTACCATAAGAGGGAAATCCTAAAATTCATTTCCTAAATCATATAAAAACACCGGCACTGAACATAAAATAACAAAATTGTTTACCATTTTCGGGCTTTTTATATTTTTATTTATTCTATGGCGGAATAGTAAGCGCAATATTTTCATAGGGGAGTATACTAAAAAGCTCTGCATTTAAAATGTTATGTGGCCTACTACTGAACTTGGATACCAAATATAATATCATTATTAGATCCCACATAATCATGCTGTACATAAACATAAAAATCTATATAATGGTTTGGTATATTCATTCACATATTTATTTTATATAGAAATATTCACTCAATGTTACGAGTGGGTAAAAATCAAAACAACCCTTTTTTTATCTCTCACGTTTACCCGGGGTAGTGGTATTTTGTCAATGAATGAACCAGCAAATTTCCCTATTTTTCACTTTAGCACAGAGTAAATGAAATTCTCAAAACACCATATAAACTTATATATTAGAAATAAAACATAATACATAGAATAATATTATGATTTTTCCGTGTGTTCAGCTACAAAACGATAACAAACTGTCTGAATCCAGATTTAAAAAAGTTATAAACATTCATTCAATATTCCAGAGTTGGTTACCATACACACAATCATTTCTATATAAAAACACACGCAAATAAAAGACACTATGGTGTTTGGTAATAAACCAAAATACCACGTGCTTTTTTATATATCACCCCGCAAAATAAAATAAAAAACAAAAAAAAAAAACAACATGAAAACATATAAAACGAAGAACAACAGTGAAAAACTGAATGAATCAAAGGAAAAATATTCAAAGGAATTTTACGTTTCTTATGTACAAAACACAGTATGTAAAGAGAAATATTTTCCCACCAAAAAAGAAAAAAGAAATGAATTCTTAAAGAAAGCGCATTCACAACTTTTGCATCAATGAGTGAGTTGGTATCATGAAGTTTTTTCTTCTCTTTTATGATTTCTCACAAGTAATGTTTTGAATTATTATTCATTTAAGTTAATCGTATCTCTCTTACTCTGTTACAAATACCTTATAGCGTTATGCTAATGACGATAATTAATTGAACAACATTAAAACTTATATCATATTCATTGGAATTTCTTATGACAAGAAACAATTTGCATTTCATATGACTCATATTGTACCATTCCATCACCCTCTCATTTTTACTTATTATTTAGCCAATAATACTTTGTCCATGTTAAATCATTTAAAACTTATTACCAATTCAATATACAAAGATTTCAGTTAAATTAAACTACTAGGCTAAATAAACATGGCCAAATATCTGAAACACAAAGCAACGTCAACTACATAGTTAAGTACAATATTCTCATTAAAAATGTTAATTAAATTGCACACATTCAGATAAATATTATTTATTAACTATCGGTAACTGTATCTGAATAGAAGCCACAAATATTTAATAAATCAGTTACAAACAACACAAACTAAAACCCCCATTCGACCAATCAACCAGTGTAAAGACATTGAAATTTTATAATATAAAAATCAATTAAATACACATAATATTGTTGGTTACTTTAGTTTTGTTTTTACGTTTTATTGTCTTATACATTTCTTATACTTTTAACTGCCACACAGCACAATTAATCAATTCACTCGTCAATGTATAATTACTTTGATTCTTTATATTGTATTCTATAATTTAAATATTATCTATACAATATTTTATATAATTCAATTAAATTACGTTATGCCCGTTTATATTCGTTACTGTATAGACACAAAAATCCATAAACTTTTTAATAGCAAAAATAATCAATTTTAATTTTTATTTAATACCTGAGCTATGATCTGTTAATAAAATCTCGTAATATTTGTATTGCCATCGTATTAAAATAATCAATGGAAACAATTCAATTGTATAATTAGATGGATACATAAAATCACACCTTAAAAAAACTGATTATTCCTTTTTGTAAATTGATTTTACTATTAATTTTATTTAGCTTGTTCACTTTAGTGCAAATATTCAACAACTGTTCAATTATTTTAATTCTTTCTCGCATCTATTACCAGTAAATCGAGTAACATGTTACTGTTGCTTATTAAAAATTAATAAATTTAAACCAGTAATTAAGATTTCAATGTGTTAATGTCTCATTTAATTATATTGAGTCTTGGTATTAATCTGTCCTTTCTATCACTACAATTATTTGTTTTAATTCACAAGTTTTACTTCTAACTTGATATACCGAAAACGATTCTTCATTATATTTACTGAAATTTGAATAATTTTCAATTGTTAAAAATTAATACGCCATTAAATCACTTAGTATAACAATTTTAGTGGTGGTTTTCATTTTATTATGAAACAGATCGAGAAACACAATAATAATTGAAAACTGTACATTATTATTCTGTTTAATATCCATGGTCGAATAGATTTTTTTAAATTATTTTATTATTAACTATTTTAAATAGATTAAAATACCCAAAAAAAAAAAAAAACAAATTATTAGAGAGAGAATTTAACTACAAGTGAGCTTCAATTGAATTCAAATTAGATTTTAAATATTTCGTGTCTATTCCCATCGTTTTAAATCAACTAACTATGAAGAGTGACCGTGCAATCGTATAGAGAAATTTAATTTCGATCTAATTATGCACACAATAAAATTACAAATTCCATCGTTGAAATAAGAAAACTAATAATTCAATACCGCCCAAAGTAACCATTTCAATTGATATTCAATTTGTTGTCTTCTGTTTTGGTAATTGAACTTTTAACTTTCTTTTCAATTTACCACACACACATACGTACATTCTGTGTACCTATACCGCGTAATCAAATAAAGAAATAACATTCAATCACACGATTCACATCAAATGAATTATTACAAACAAAATAACAAAATTACATTCAATCTTAATTGATATTTTATATTAAATATAAAATGAATAATTGTTATTAAACTCTTTACCTATTATAGCAAACAATTCAAGAAATGAATTCACAATTTTATTATTTTCTTTCGTTCAAAGATTCAGTTAAAATGAAACTAATTTAAACATTTTCTTCATTATCACTGGTGATGTATTTGGAAAATTTAAAAAAATGGATGTTATAACACTTCACTTCGGTCACTAAATCACTGATTTATTTTCAATTTATCGGTTTTAATTCAATTAACACTATTTAATTTACGTTTTAATATTATTTGTTTCGTAAAACTCTAATTTTTTATTTCTGTTGATTATAATTCTTTTCTTTTCACTTGGTGTACATTGGATCCCCAATACAATTCTATTTAATTTTTTTTTTCAGTAAATGAATAGAAACCGTTTTCAAAAATATCCACTTTGATCACTTTACGATAAAAAATTCATTGAATTAGTACGTTTCATAATTTAACAATCATGCACTGAAATCTAATCAATTCTATTCTCTTTTCATTTCTCATTTAATTCACACTTGAATTATTTCAATTTCGGTTCCGTTTTCAATTCTGGTGTATTATAACTTTTGAATCCACAAATCATTTCATCTCATTTATTTTGGACACTATTTTATATCGTCGATACACTTTTGCTTGATCTCTTTTCTCTCTTTTATTTTAAGAACACAAAATTATTTAATTCTTTTCTTTTGTGTATAAACCACTTTGTGTGATTCTGGTTGTTTCTGATTTACAAAATTTTTTATTTGTGATTAATCAAACTAATAAGCATTAATAATTAATCAATTTTTCTTAATCACATTTTATACGGTGTACGACATTTTTATTTTTGCCAATCCACTAACAGTTTAAATTCTCTATTATTATAACGCAAATTCACATCATATTAAGATCGTATGATTTACTTAATAATTTTGTTCCTTTTATTCGTTGAATTAACTAATTAATCGGCTGGTGGTTTTTCTAACAATGTTTTCTTATAATTGATCAACACTTCACTTACTGCTCTTTTATATTTCACATTCAATTTGATTTAGAACCGCGAAAAATTAATAATATTATTTTGGTCCGATTATATCTATTCGCATAATACAAATATAATTTTTATTTAAAGAAAATTAATATTCTTATTTAGAATATTCTTTTTGTAATTTTTATATCTCAACACCGGGGGAGACGATTAAAATAAGAAACGATATTCACTCCACCAATGACTTGTACTGACTGAATAACCGAAATACGGTGAATTTGTATTATGCCTTGCCTTATGGCTCATATAACCGTGTGTCTCTGCTATATGAACGGGAATTATAATTCATTCTACACCAACAACAATAACAACAACACCACACTAAATATTCTACACATAAGCCCAATACAAGAAGATAAACATATACACTAATATACGTCGATACACAACATAAATATCTCTCCTCTGTGTACAACATACAACACGATACACAACTACTCAATACAATTGTGTGTATTACCCACCAACTAAAATCATCAGTCTCTCGTATACAACATTATTCTCCGGATACCCTCTTGCTGTGTGCCTCTGTGACTCGGACCAAAAAGGCATAAAATTTTTGTATACAGCAAATTATGTACATTCAATAGGCACTTAATAATGTGATTTTGCGTCCATCTACTCTATATGACGCGTACCATTAAAAAACACCATTTGGAGAATAACATTGTCCGTGCAACATTTCTTCCATCATTTGTACCATTAGCTGGCTACCTTTTATATAATCGAAACCCATCACCCATCCCAAATGGAGCCACCAGAACACAAAATTCAAAAGGTCCAGGCAATATCCCATACACAATCGCCTCAACAGAATAAGGAAAATCCCAAAGATTTCTCTAAACCATAACGTTTTCAACAATTCTGTGTATGTTCCAGTAATATACACACATAAAATGCAACCAACTGTCTTCAATTCTCAAAATCACTGTAGAGAGCGAGAGCGAATGATGGCCAGTTACATTTAATGTATAATTATGTTCCACACTCTTCCAATATGATTCATGTTTTCTTTTTCCATCAATATAATTTACATATTACATTACCCCACGCGCATACTTTGTATAATATAACAATGTTTTAACATTATTGGAACATTTTCTCGGACAGGAGAATAATTGCACACAAAATTGCATTCCATAATGTTTCAATTTTATGGGTAACGTTCGGTATATTCTTACCCCTTTGATATTCGTTATATATTTGAATAATCTCTCCTTTTCGACGTTGTTTTAATCCAAGTGTCTCCGTCAACCGAATAAAAAAACGGAGAAATTCTCAAAGCTTTAAATTCACCTGAATCGCATTATATACATAACCGTTAGTGGTTGGAAAATTCTCCAACCCAATTATGTTTCGTTTCCTTTGCAGGAACGAACAACAATTTCTAGATTAGAATCCAATGATTAACGGTTACACTTTTACATAAGTGAATTTTGAAATATAAAATTTATTGGCACCTTACATTACCTGCTTTTTCAATTTCTTCTTATTGACCTGGCCAGGCAATTTATACAATTCTAGGCCATTACTTATTCAAAATGCAGTCTCTCAATTACAATGAAGATATTGACGTATTGTCCCTTTTTTACCATCTAATTAACCGTCCATACTTCCTCTAGTATTTTCCCAAGTTATAAATATCGATTAGAAAATTTACATACACATGGACAATACAGACGAAAATCAATTAGAAAATTTTAGCAAATCGAGTACACCATTTGGAGATGTCACTCTTGAATAATGAAGCATCATTATGCTTCTGCAGACATTCAATTTTACATAAAATAAACGAAACATTAAAAACATGGTCAACTACATCAAATGCGTAAAATGCATTTTCGGATAAAATTACTTTACAAATTATAAATAACTATAAATATACACACGTCTGATACGAATTACTGATTAATAATCAAATAAGTCGTTTATCGAGGGTTCCAAAATTGATGGTCTCGAATTTTTCGATTATTCGGGGTTGAGAAAACGATATCCTTTTTTATTGCTATCGTCGCGGTTATAGATTTCATCCAGTTCTTCTCACTCACTCTTCCTCATTGTTACACACGTTCAGTATTTCATTAGTATGAGACCGTCATAAGTTTAACTTCCACATTAAAATTAATCACTTAATAATTATTAAAATTGAGAATATAACACAAAACCGTTAAACGTATAACGATGGTTAGGGAATAACCAGTATACGGTAGGACACATTAAACACCGTCTAAGGTATTTTCATATTATAATTTATAATCAATTATTAAGTTTCACATTTCATACGATCGATTTTGCAGTAAAATCTTTCTTACATACTGCATCTACTGTTCAATTACCATAAGTGTAATAAAAACTGCATCATAAATGTAATAATAATCGTCAAAAAAATAATTTGAAATATGATTAGTCCATAGGAATCAACACATAATGAAACATGAAACATAAAACTAAGATTTTCATAATAATTTTCAAATAATAAAAACATAATTCATTTCCTTTCTCCTTTTGCTCATCTGTTTATATGCAACTTGTTTGTTTTTTTTCTTGCATTTTTGCAATGTGAAATGCATATCCATCTCCAATATTTGTTATGCAAAAAAAATAAAATTATGTACTTCGGGAATTGTTAAAAAGAACTCCGCCTTTTAGGAAACAAAAAAATGATAATAAATTTATTGGAAATCTACCTATAAATTTTCAATCATTTCAATGTTTTATACGTTTTCTGTGGGGGTACCTTTAGTTTCAATTCGTTTTTTTTTATTAATAAGTTTCTCTCCATTCACTAACTACGAAAAGACAACAGAGAAAATAAAAAAAATATATAAAATCCATCGTGTGTCCAGCAGCTATCGGAAATATATGGGAAACGGAATGGCTTCACCGTATAATTATATTGCCAAAGGTATAAAACCTGATATTTAATATGAAATCCATTTGAATTGTGAATAATTTACAATTCTTTTATTTTTACATCGAAAAGAGAATTAATTTCTCTGTACAAATTTTGTGCTTTTTATTTAATTATTCCATCTCTCGCTCTCAATTTACCTTTATTTTGTATCTCTTTTTCTCAATGCAATTTTTATCAATCGCATTATAATTCTGAGTAATTCATATGTGTATAGGATCGTTAAAATATTGGGAGACCAACAACAGAAACAATCTACCAGAAATTTATGTGTTAAATCGTATAATATTCGTGAATAAAATACATACACGTCAAGTGAATATTATTTTATTGGAAAAACCTTTAAATTGTTCAAGCATATTTACTTAATATTTCAATTTGCATAAAAACCTATAGACTTGTGCATTGACACATACGAATACATTGTATCTGCATGTAATGCATCTCCCGTGTATATTTGGTAACATCATCATGTAACTTCATTAATTTTAAACGAGAATACACTACACAGTGAATGTCAAGTGAAGCTTAAAATGAAAATTAACTGACAAAGGTATGGTCTTCTGCATCTGATCGTATATGGTTATTCTCTTGTCTCTTGATGAAATTTATAAGAAAAACAAAAATTCAATTTTTAATCATTCTACAATGTTCAAAAATGGAGACATTTAAGTGGTCTCTTCTTTCAAATACAAAGATACACACAGACACCTTATACATAATAAAATTAAATTATTTACAAGTAACATTGCATATTAATGTCCCTTTATGAGTTTGCGTAATTGTCGTTCAATAATTTGCATTCAATGATCTTGACCGGCGTCCCTCTTAACAGACCGAATCCAAAGAAAAATGATTAATTCAGAGTTCTACATTCATCAATGGCGTATGATATTGGTCGTGTTGATATTTCATTGATATTGATTTATTTCCCATCTAAGAATGAAATGTAGAACAATCTAACAATGTATCATTGCAATTGCAGACAAAATAAACTCTACGGTTACACTTCAGCTATAAAAACACATACAGAATTGCATCACAAAAGAATATCAAACTTGATAAAAGAGGTGATTTTGTAACACAAAAACCCAAATATTCAAACATCTACACATCTTTAACGTCTCTCCAGTTAGAATCAAGTTAGAATTGAATTGCAAACAGACTCAATATTCGACCTCCACCACCCCCCCTATTTTCACATACCTAAAAGTGTTAAACTTTTCCAAATGCTTTTGATATCCCATATCCTCGACATTTTCACGGATTGTTTTTAGTGTTTGCAAATTCGTTCGTATATGCTTTTGGCTTACTGTTTTATTTCAATTTTTTTTTTTTGTTTCGAGTAGTATGAGAACACACAAAAAGAGAATGGGAACAACTGATTGTGGAAAATATTCAGTTCCCGGTTTATTTTGTGTTTTTTTTTTAACCCAAAATAAAAAGTGAAAGTGTTGATCTACTCCATCATCATCAGTAACACCACCAATGCAACTACTCTGACCCCATTCTTCTCTCTCAAAAAATAAAATTCCATCATCGACCCATAAAATATTTTCACTTGTACCGAAAATTCAATTTGGTTGTTCATGATATCAAAAATTATATTTATTCACAATTGAGGGGAAAAACTTCGGCTTTTCCATACATTTGAGTGGACACAAAAATCACGTTTCTCCACTGATGTTACTAAATTCCCATACAAATATAATCGCAAAGAGGCGGAGTAGAGGAAAGAAAAGTATTAATCACAACAATGCTACCAACAGAACCATCCGACAATACACGATATAAATCTATTCGTCATATAAACTTTGAAGCTATCATAGGCTGAAGCGTAGCTTGTTAAATATTTTCCCCTCAATTGGGAATAAAATGTTGACTCATATCTGGCCATGTTTAGCTTCATTTCGTGGTTTAACTCAACTCGCTAAAGCTCGTTGTAGTCAACCCCCCACTCAATGAATCTATGCACATGGCCAGATATGAGAAATATACTATTCTCTGATATTCATTCAACCAAACTGTTTGTCACGTTAATAAAACTGTTAAATGCATAACACTTTGAGAGATCATAACTACTGAGGGTCAATATCAATCGTACAAAGTCTGAATATTTAAGGAAACAAACGAGAAGTCATAATACTGTGCAACATTGTAACTATACTATCATAAATATCATTACATCTAATTACTAATTACGTTTAAATCATGAGCTTGTGGTAATATAATTTTGAATTATGCTAATCTAATACTGGTAATATCTGACATTGTTGCACTCCTGACTAATACTTAAATTAGAGAATAAATATAAATTTAATTGCATCCTCGGTAATAATCAGCACTTAATTTTATGTACATTGAATCCGCATCAAACAGTTAGATACTTTGAATTTCTAATAATTCATAATTAATTATCATAATTTACCTATTAGACTTTTGATTTTTTCTTTAAAATGAACAAATATTTTTATTATTTACTTTGTTTTTGTATCATAATTTAATGATCAGTTTTATTGTATTAAATCCACTGTATGCGTACACAAATAACCCATACGATTTATTTTAATCACACGAACTGCATTCGACATGAGATCAGTAAGAAGTCCAAATATTAACAATAAGATTTATATACAATTACAATAACAGTATCATTATATTACACGACAGTAATGTATTTGTATTCCCGATTAATTAACGATTCAAGGTAAATCGACTGTATATGGACCGTATAAAGGTGAGATATAGAGAATTTTGTGTGTCTGACAGAAAATATTCATTTCGATATGAAATTTATATGCAATTCTCAATGTATTGTTATTATAAATATACATTTTGTTATTTTTAAAATTTGTATTATTTATGTGTTTATTATATCTCTATAGCATCATCAGGTAATTATGATGCTATTGGCATTGATTTAAAACTTAACTATCAGAGAGCCCACATACCAATCGGTGTATTATAAATCCTTAACAGAATAATAATAATATAATCACCGGTCAACCTGATACCAAATTAAGAAGATATATAATTAAAAATATAAATTTAATGGTTACCATTTTCATATATATCAAAAACAAAAATTAATGGAAAATATTCTGGATTCATAATTCAGTTTCTTAGGGATTTCTTTCGCGATCATCACGATGAAGTAATGCAGTTTCATTTGGTTTATGTCTGGTATATTCTCATATACATAACGATACTCCACACATCAATATAATAAAACGATAATCTTGTGTTGTACCTTATTATCTTGTTCACGATATTTTCTGTTTTTCTGATTAATTTCAATAATGTTAAAAAATTATATGAAATGTATATCGGTATTTATTCACCTTTTTTTTCCCAGTTAATGTTTGTATACGCTAATCGAACAAACAACAATGTTTAAAAACAAAAATTGCATTAAGATAATAAATCATCCCCATCGTTTCTTGTTTTCTTTTTGTATCAAATAATGATCGTCTTGTAAAATTAAAAGGATATTTTAATTCCAACAGGTATTGGTGCTATTTAACTTCATACAGAGGATGGACGCACATTATAAAATACCTTTTTTAAGTTTTCCTCTTAACGGAATCAAGAGAAACACAAAAAGATTAATGCTATAAAAATAACACATAAGAATGGTATGAATTATATTCAGCTAATTTATTTTCATCATCATTTTATGTTTCAACTTCTTTTTATTTATAATTATAAGCTTTCATAAATTTACGGATCATAATTATTTGTTATACATTCGACAGATGCATAAAACATAATAAATTTTAACTCTATTGTCTCTTATACCGAAAATTTAATTCGTTTCAGTATCTCTCATGTGAAAAATTTCCGTTGTCAATGGAAAAACAAAAAACATAAAGAAAAATGACTAAAATCAATTTGATGGAAATCCTTTGCGTTATACACAGAATAAAAACAAATTATTTGTCCTCTACATTTCTCGCGTTTCCAACCCCCCACATCTACACCTTCAAGAGGGATGCGATATGGAAATAAAAAATAAAAAAAAAATCCACAAACCATGTCCAGTAAATACAGAACATTTTTTTCCATACTTGTCTTATGAGGCAGGTAGTATTCGCTACGTGAAAAAAAATATTGGACCAATAGAAATAATACATAATGTTTACCTGGCACAACATTATATAAAAATAATTCATCTTCAATAACCAATCGTGAATGCTAAACAGCAAAATTGGAATCTGATCAAATATTCATTCGAGTTTTTCTCTCAGTTAAATACGAAAATTTTCATCGACAACAAAATTTTTATCAGCGCGTTGGTTAAATAGAAAAATATTGCATTCTAGCCAAATACCATTGAGAAAATAATTCACATATACTGAATGTGAAATAAATCATCAACAGTGAAAATCATTGAAAACTCAACATATAAATCCCAGAAAATATAAAACTTCTGTATATTTTTCCTCACTATTTTTCATTAGATGAAAATTAAAAAAAAAACAAATTCACAAGCAATGCGGGCAAAAAAAAAATTGCATAGCGCATTTATTTAGAATATTTAATATAAATTTCCCCTTGGAAAAATGGGAAACACTCTTGTATAGTTCTACCCCAACAGATCAATGTTTGAGGAAAAAAGAATAATAAATAAATAGAAAATTTCAACGGTATGAGAGTAGAAATTTTCAAAGAAAATTTTAATCGAGATCCAGATTTACCTTCCCCAACATGTCACTCTGATTCGCATCAGACAAACCTCAATAACTGTAGTTGAATTTCATTCACTGTGACCGTCGTTTAATCATAAATCAAAATCACTGATTGATACCATTTACATGCTAATCGACATGTCTTACAAGACACGTTCCATCACAACCGGAGGGTCAAATCTTTCAATTTTATTTAACAAGACACAAGGAAATCTACTTTATCATCAACTCTCTCTCTCTTTCACTCTGATTTGGTTAGATTAAACCACCTTATATCATCTTAATTAGAATTGGGTATTCAAAAATGACAACTAAAATCCCTAAAATTCGTCTACGTACAATAACAATAACATTTAAACTAAAATTCTTGCATAAAATTCCTTCCATCTAAATTGAAACAAAAATAAAAACTTTTTCAACTAATTTTTTTCTGATTTAATTTCAGTTACGTGTAAAGGAACACTAAGTAAATCAAAATAATTTTGAATCTTTTGAATTATTGAAATGTTTCTTAAAACTATAAAATCGTATTGAGTTTATTTAGAAATGGAATAGAATTTCATCCCGTTCGACAACCCACCACTCACACCCATTCGTAATGAAACAATATTTCTCATTAAATTTGAATGTATACCTTCAGCCGTGATCCATTGCCACCAATATCACCTAAGGACTAAGACTACACATTAAATTGTTATAGTTTCGCATATTATTATGTTTAATTTTGTAATACAGCCATGGCCAGTATGCAATTCATAACGTAACACATCACACAATGTATAATACGTAATCATGTTTCCTATATGTTTTTAATATATCGGGAGATCGAGTTTTGGGAAAAAGGGTTCCCTATTTCGGCCAAAACAAAACCAATTCATTTTCTCATTTCTGGTATCCCATTCCCGTCACTTATATCATCGTCCCAAATAACATTGGAAAGCACAACATAACAGCAAAATTGAATTGTGTATGTTCTACCACTGGTTTAACTCTTTCATATAGAGTAACACCAAATAACATTTCAGTAATTCAACTGTTTCTGGTTTTTCTCTTCAAATCGTCTAAGGAGTGGTGTTATATTGATGATACTAACATACCATCAAAAAATACATTTATATATAACCAGGGAATTATGTTTTATGCCATACAAACGATGTAGTCACGTACTTAGAATTGAAGCTCATTAGCATTTAAATGAGGTATTTTACTCAAATGCTGTATAACCATCTAACCAAAAAAAAAAAAAAAGTAAACCAAAAAATTTTCTCTTCTGTAAAGAAAATTTACAGGAAAATTTCATTCTAAAATAAACGGACGACTCCATTTGAAAATTTCTAAGCTTCTTCAGTAGTAGACGTCTTTTTCCATTTGACACTCACCCCTTTTTATTGTCATATGCCCACCAAATGATGAGTACCGTTAGCCTAACGGAATGTTAAATGACTGAAGGTGGCCAAGAGGTATATTTTTATTTACTTGAGACTGATACAAACAAGTAAACCCACCCTTTTCAATGAAATAATTCAAAATTGATGGGTTAAATGAATGGCCAACAATAATGTGAAATCAACCCATTCAATTGTACCAAATATTTTATTCTTTGGTATCATTTAATATATTAATATCAGTACTGTTTTTTTTTTCTTAGAATTTAATTCTAAACAGAAGTAAATAAGAACGTATTTTTTTATTGTTTTACTTGCACAGGAGCCACCAATCAACATAATTTAAATGCTATAGATTTTGGTACTTTCTCAGTTATGCTTAACATTTCATTTCGATATTTAAATGACAAAGTAAAGTACCCAAAGACATTTACATTTCTAGTCTCTTTTTGGACAATTCATTTAGATGCCTTAGATTGAATACGAAGTAAAAAAAAAACATTACGAGCATCCCTCTTTCCACAACTGATTATAGGGTGACGATATAACACCTTGAATTCAAATGCTTTTGTTTTTATCAACCCAACCCAAATATGATTTCTATTTAATATAAATTATATGCAAAGGACAATAACAGTGAATTTATACTATGGACAACCATTAAGTTAATTTTAAACGGCCGTTAGAATAAATTCCACTTCTTTTTTCCTTCTCTAGGAAAATTAATGATTATATTTAAATTAGATGAAACGGATGAGAAAGACACATAAACAAAACGAATATAGAAATGCCATCATTCCCATTTAATTGTACATTCTCGTCTAATGGTACCACCCATTTCGGTTTTAAAATCCCCCAAAGAACTTTATTTCACTACATGTCATACGGAAATTTTATGCTTAAATTTGAATTACAAAATTTTCATTAATTTATTTTTTCCCAGCATATTAATGGGATAAAGTATTGAATTGTTTCATTCGCATAGGCAAAAAAAAAGGCTTAATTTTGTATAGGCAATTTATACGCAAAATTATAATTCATCTCTGAATGCTGTATAGCAGACAATTCACTGTATCTGTCATGGCAACATGAGGTGATGGTTTCAATTCAATACGACATGAAATGGAAATGAAAAACAAAACCAAAAAGAATGGAAAAAAAGAACTTCATTGAATTATTCAAAAAAAAAAAAAATTCATCGCTAAAGTGTTGAAAGAGAAAAAACAACACACACACGCATAGAGCACGGAAAAGGATTAAACATTTTCCTTGGGCGATACCTTCTCAATTAACTTAGTCCAATGCCCAGGTAGGCTCAGCACGCACACAAAAATTTAATTATTTTTCGAATCAAATTATATTTTTCTTATCAATCAAAGCGCGACTTTCTCCTTTTCTCCCCCATATTTAACCTTTTCCTTTCTATCGAAAATTTCATTCAAATTTCATTTTTCTTAAGTAACGGAATAATAAATTTTAAATGATGACGACTAAAATATTATACGATTGACTGGTAACTGAGTAATTTTTAAGCACAAGGAGTCTTATGAAGTTTATTTATACAATCTTCTCTTATTCCTACCACTCTCAGTTCCTTTAAATATACAAAAGAATAATTTAGCATTAAAATGCAAATTCACATTATACATTAGCATTCATTTTACTTTAGTTTTTTTTTTCGGAATCACAAGAACAGAAAAAAAAACAAAAATTAAAATTGAATAAACAACAAGGATTCTTTAAAAGAGTCTGAGTATCTTTATCTGTTCATATTTTATGGTTAATTCTAAACGGATTGAATGGTTTAATATTCCAGTGAATAAACGATTTATATGATGATCAAATACTCTTTGGACTCTCTGTGTTATCATAACCAGAATAAAGACAATAAAATAAAAAATTATTTTCATGCAAATATCCAATTAATGTTGCATTATCATAATATTGTAATATGTTACACACAAGATACATTTAAATAGTAGAAACTGTACAGAAATGAACTCCATGAATCTGATTTGATTTACCAAAACCGAATACTTGCCCAAACGAACTCAATTTTATTGCGACGCATCAAATGGTAACCACCACAAGGTGATCTTCACGTGTACTTTTCCTATACACTGAATCTCCCGCACTCAAATCCACCAATGATCTGGTGTTGTAACCAAAACGTACAATCAAAAAATCAAACCAATTGAATGTAACTACATAAGATATCAACAACATACACTTATCACATTATGTTAATCACCTTAAACGTCTCGTTCACTTCTGCCAATCTTTATCTCTTTCGCTCTCTTACTTTCGATCACATTTTTTTTTTGATCGATTTCAATACGATTTTAAAACCAATCAAATGATTTTTTTTTCTTATTTGTAACAGAATTATCATCGTAAGAATATGTAATATCAATCTCATCAGAATTTTTACTTTTTCTTTTACATAAAGTTTATTTTTAAACAAAAACACCGGATGAATATTTATTTGATTGCATAAATAATTTTCCAATTCGTTTAATTCAGTTTATTGGTTCAAAATCCCATGAAGAGATATCATTTACCAACAATTCGAATATGAATCCGAATAGTTACAATGTTTCCATACTATCGTATTGTGGGCCCCCATCAATAGGTAATCAAATTGAAAATTTTAACTATGAAATGCAATTTATCGGAATATCCATTATGCATAATGAATAATCGAGAGACAATCATTACATAAACACAAATTAATTGGTAAATTATTTATTCTCAATACAAACTCTCGAGTATAAAATCAATTTTATTCTGTTTTCTAGTTAATACTGATTTTACAGTTTCTAATGCAATTCAATATCAAATCAGTTACCATTTTTATTCTTATTTTTCTTCATTCAATTTTCTTGTTTACCAAATCAATATATCCGAATATGCAAATCGAAGAATATAATTTTATGTTTATTCCTTTTAAAACATTTTCTTTTTGATTTTTGCATTTTTTTTCTTTCAAACTCTTACAATTTGTGTATTGATCATTCGTATCAAATTGGATAGACAACAGAAGAGGCCACAAGTGATTTAAAGACAACGAAAAAGTGCAAATGTACCATCAACTTAAGTTCTTTTCAATGAAAAGTGTGTGTATGTGTACTCTTCTCTTTTACTTTGTATTTCAATTTCATTAAGTTGCCTACTGTTTCTTAGTTTTCAATGTCTCTTAAGGTCCACACACTTTCCAGAATATCGTACAGTGGGAGATCTTGACCATGTTCTCTAGTGGTGCAGTGGCCACCCAGAAGGTCGTATGCATACTAAATGAACATCACTCTGAATCGTTGATTAGCTTGTTTTTTTTCCCTCATTCTCTCTCTACTCTTATTTTTCATTCACTTTTGCTTGTTAAATCGTTACCCGTTCATCGTAACGAACAACTTAGTTGTACCACACAACAAATCTACATAAAATGATACCAAAGAATTAATTTTACTTCACAAGAGATTTTCTCCAAAAAACGCTTTTTCTGAAAATTTATTGAATTGTATTCAAGAATGCAAATTAAGTTAAGATGGAAAGTTGTCGCTTCATTCATTTGTGTTCATTCCACTCTTTTATATAAAATAAAAGAAATAGAAATAAAAAACTTTTGATTATGGTCAAACATAATGTTAATACAACTAATTTATAATCATCAAAAGGGACTGGTCAGTATACCAACGAAAACAAATCCTGTCACCCATCTGTTTTCTCTTCGTTCAACTTAAATTCAAATTTCATAATATGAATATTTTCCAAATGACAAATGATTTGAATTTTCATAAAATTGCGCAATTGATATAAAACTTTTTCTTCCCATCATAATTTTCCAAATTGTTAAAGAAAACTTTAAGTTCAACATTATTACTATTTAATTCATCGCATTTAATCATTTTTCTTCCTTCCTACTAACTATTACCGAATAGAAACCAACCATGTCTTTTCAGACCATTCAAAACTACAAAAAAAAAAAAATCAAAAACACAAGGTTTGGTCAAATGAGAGTTTTTCAACAAATTGATTGCTTAGAATTTTACCAAATTAATATATGAACTTCAGCATAAAGTAGAAAAGGATTATGCAAATTTTGTATAATTCAAGTGATTTATTTGATCATGTTATCATATTCAATCAACTGTAGAATACATTTTATGGGTGGATAATATATAAGAGTAAAATCCTAAACTTTTGTTCAATGGTCAAGTTTTCAACCTTCCCTTACTGTCTGTTACGAGAAGAATTTTCCATTCGATTTTCTTCAATTTCATTTTTTTTTTTATTATCATTTCATATCTCTTTCCACTTTGTCTAAAACATCTCATCAGTAGTTCTATGCACACCAAAACCAAAAACAATTGGACGAATTATGAAAGATGAAGCCTCCAGATTAAATTATTATATTACGAAAATGAACTTTGTTTTTCATCTCAAAATTACAAAAAGGATTTTCATTGTAGTTTTCTCAGAATATTTAAAAAAAAAATAAGAAAACACAAAACAAAACAAAAAATCTATAAACTTAATCCTATACATCTCAACTGCAATAGATGAACGAAGGTGGCCACCCACACACACTTTGAAAATTTTCCCATTTTCTATTATTAATACACGTTGTCCATTAGTCTCTGTGCTCTTCGTATAAAATTCTTCGCATAATTGATTATAAAATATTCAAGTTACTTAAACATGCTATTCGTATAACAAGAAGTGGATTTTAAAATGGTCTATAGTATGATGGTGATTAGAACTTTGTGAATGTCCGTTATGTTTACACAGTTTTATGCAAAGCTTTTCGATAATATTTTCCAGAAACCAATACAAACTTGGTAATACAATTTATATTATTTTCCTATTATTGCAATTAACGGGCACTGTATATTGTATATTGAAAAGTTGTTTCCGATCTATTGGATCATCATCATTATGAAATTGAAAAAGTCTTTATGAAACTGGTCAAGGCATCAACCAACCCCATTGCCCATCACATATCCTTTCTCTACTTCACTCATCCCCCCCTTGGAACATAAACTTATATCACCACCTTATGTTAGATAGCCACGATGTTTATTATGAAACATACAATTTCTAATAAATGAAGTTGCATCAACTACTAATAAAGTAATTTTCATTTGGTTTCATATTAGACCATAGAATAATATTGAGGCAATTTTTATTCAATTTTAAATGTTATTATTAACTTTTTCCTTCCCATATTGAAAATTTTATTCATTGATTTTAAGTTTAATGTGTATCGATACACATGGTCAACTAATTAGTGAACTCTTTCAAATTCACTTAACCGATATCCGTTGTACTGACCAGGACGTATACGATTTCATAACAAAAAATATTAAATTTTCCAAGAAAAGAAGCGATATTTAATTTAAGTAAAACATACCATATTCTTAATAACTTCCTATGAATATAATCAATTTATTTAGTTTTCCAATATTACTCTCTTTTAGTAAGTCATCAACTTTAAATTATCTTAAAAATACGAATAAAATCGCGAAATTAAAAGTTTATTCTTTCTACCACTGAAAACAATTTAATTAATTCCATTTTAAATAGAGAACAAGAAACCAACTAAACTATCATACTACAAAGAACAATCTTAAAATATTCATTCAACTGAATGATTTAACATGGCCGGTGTAAGTTTCAATATACCTGCATAATTTGATCATATAGAAAATTTAGTTTTCAAACAAAAAATAAAAAATAAAAATACCCAGTATCACCCAATATCATAAGAGAGAATTTGAAAACATGAAAAAGATGGTTAAGTTTTCTCAACTTTGTTTGACCATCGTCCATATAACCCAATAACAGAACATAAAACTCTCTCCTTATAAGGTGGAAATTATAATTAATACATTAGCGAAAACTTTCTATTCTACATACACATTGAAAATTAAAAAAAAAAACAAAACTGGCCACCCTAAAAGCATAAAACTTCTACCAAGATGAATTAAAATCAAATAAAACCACCAGCCACCCATTCTTAAACTATTCACCCATCATATTCACATAATAAATTTCAATCTTTCCACATGTAACATAGACCATATTTAATCAAACGAGTAAGGGCCACACAACCCATATACAACATAACTATAGAAGTAAATTTATGCAATGGACGCTAATGAATTTACATTTTAGTTTTTAATAGTAAATGTGATATCTAGAGAAATTAATTTTTACCAAAGAATATAATAGAGAGAGAGAGACTATATACACGATTTCCCATTTAACAGAATATTAGAAAACAGAACATGACCATACGGTAACAAAAACTTTTTCTCTACCTCATCCCCCATACTTCTTGTCTAATATTTTATTCTCTTACACTAGAATATATCAGCATAATGAATCATCGTTACAATAGAATAGAAATTCATTGTAATGGTACTGTCCATTGGCAGGAACTAAATGAGAATATTGCATCATCTTCTCTAAAAAGTCTCTCATATTTTCTGTCACACATAATGCATAGTCAAGCAGCAAACAGAAAAAAAAATTAATAAACATGCTACTTGACATATCGATATTGTTTCTACCTATGATTAAGGTATGTACCAAGGAAAATTTTCTATTTTTAAACTTCTTTTTTCCTTCGCCAACGAAAAACGAATAAAAATAACATCAACCAAGAATGAAAAGAACTACACACCGAACTAAACCATTTTATTATAGTCCTTGGATGCCAACTAATTGCCACCTCATGAATGGATCCCAACAATCTCATCTACCTCGTCATCCACCATCGGTTCATACGATCAAAAGGAATTTAATGTTCACTTAAATAAAATTAGTTTTGATTCGTTTTAACTCAACATCAGAGCCCAAGTTAATGTACAAGTTCTCTTATATTTTCCCAATCTCAATGAACTATATTGTGTCTTGTTTTTACCGTATAACATAAAATAATTGTGTAACATGAACATAATTGCCGGCCTATAAAAGTGCTGCCATACATCCGAAAAAAAAGAAGTTAAAAGATAAAAAAAAAACTAAAAACTAACTAAAAATCGCCTTTCCATTTTGATTCTCACTTCAATTCAATGTGACACCATCAATGGTAGACGACGCCAATACTGGGAAAAACTGCAAAACCAATATTCAATAGAAATGATCGAGATTACCTTCCACCAGCCCCATCTTTTCTACTATCCGAATTGGTTTATCTTCTATCCATTCGTTCGATCGTTCTGCAATTTTATTCAACCGTTCGATACCAATTTTTTTTCCCTCTTTCATGCATTTCTATTTAATTCTGGTCAAATCGCAATCTCTCTCGTTTTTTATTTTTAAATATTATCTAACCATCCCCAACATTAGTCTTTTATATTGTTACTCCACCACATACCGTTTCGGCTGCATGTTTTTAATTTTTATTGCATTCACAAGTTGAGAAAATATAAAATACATACAGCAAACCAA
This sequence comes from Coboldia fuscipes, assembly GCA_001014335.1. NCBI lineage: Eukaryota > Metazoa > Arthropoda > Insecta > Diptera > Scatopsidae > Coboldia > Coboldia fuscipes. Next base: position 132,283 of record JXOR01000020.1, on the reverse strand, counting down.
GCAACATCATCCAAAAGAACTAACACACAATAAAAAAAGACACCAAAAACTGTCGTGTATGCGCCGTATCGAACGTCTAGATTATATGTTTTATCAGTTTCCATATTAACTATTCGCGTATCTGCCACTTCCTCGTACCCAATCCATACATACCCACCACCATAGTAGTATGACACTATATCTCATTCTCACTAAAATAGCCATCAATTGCTCTTATGCAGATTCAATTCTATACGATCCAACAGAAAAATTATTGGACGATTTCATATCCTCCGCACACTTTTATATCAGATCCCCAATATGAGGAAATATACAACAGAGAAAAAGAGAAAAGAATATAATAAAAAATGAAATTAACAAAAATAAAAAAAAAATTGAACAGAAATAATAGATAAACTGACATCACATTTTTTGGATCCGCGAACCAATTTTCTCTCTATCGTCGTACATGCAATTTTCCAAGCCGCACCACAATACACACGATTAATGAAAATACAGGATTCACCAGTACGAGGTAAAAAAAAAAGGAACTACAAAATAAAAGCATAAACGATACCATACAAGTGAATTCAAACGACGTTCGAACGTTGAACAGGAAATATTCACCTCATACCGTTCACCTTATAAAGGATCTCTAGCCAACGGCCGCCACAGATGTGGAGATGGATGATTACAAATTCTCATCCATTTGTAGCCACATACAACTTGGCCCTACGTCATAATCTTTTTTTTTTTTCTATTTTCAACTTAATTTTGAGGAAAAATGCATTTTCACGATTTAATAGAGAAGAATGTTTCATACAGTTGTGAGATGTTACACGCAAAATTGTTAAGTGCAAAAACATAAAATCCAATCTTCCATTTCTCTACAAAAAACCATACTCAAGTGGATTGGGTAACACAGAAAAAACACAACCGTCCAAATCTTTTACTTTTTTTACCCAATTTTTATGCATTTTATGTTTTACTGTTGTGCATTTTAATGCATACACACACACACTCCATTCTATAATATCAAAACATGTGATCTCAACCCATTCGCGGAATGATATAACGAGAATACCAAAACCAATGGAAATTGTAAGCCATCGAGTATATTCTCGGCACCTCTAGCAATTTCACATGCCCAAAATCGTCGAGAAAATGCACTTTTTTTCGGCTACCATATACAGGAAAAATATAAATTCCTTTTTTTCAGCTCATTTTTAGGCTCGACGAGAAAAACTGTGCGCATTCTGTTGCCTTTTTCCATCGATAGATTTCCGTTTAATTCAACTTTTTATTTTACATTTTTCACTGTTTTATATTGGTACTTGCTGAATTTGATTTTTTTTTTTGTTATAATTCTGGTCGATTCTCGTTTGTAACGGAAAATTTACTTTTGGTCCACATCAAATTAACAAAAAAAAAATAAACTGAATTGGTAACGAATACAATAACAGAACAAGAGTAAAAAAAACTGATTCCATTCACATTTCCACCAATTCATGTTACGAAAAGGTTATTTGGTGGAATTTATTCTTCCCGATTCTACCTTCTACTGGCTGTTATGCCTTTTTATATCCAATATCTCGCCCGGTGCACCGATATTCCTGTGTGTATGTAATTTCTCTATATTTTTCATTAAGCATAAAACGCGTTATATTGTACGTTAACTTGAAACCATTTTAAACATTATCAAATGGTATAGCTTATCTCGCTCATTTTAAGGTTCCTTTTTTTTACACTCTCTCCATATTTTGGTTTTCCCAGAGAAAAATGTGCAAGAAACAAAAAATAACAGAATACCAATGGAATTGCACACACGGTATATTCTCTGTATTATGTATGGGCACATAATGCAAATGAAAAATCCTTTTTCTCTAAATAAAAAAATTCTATTTTTTTTTTGTTTTGCCATTGTATATTTTGGCAATACACTCGTTTTTATTTCCGTGATAACATTTAGGGGGGAGGTTGTTTCAAACGGTTCATCAAACTAGGATGGGTTAGCGAAAAATTAAAAAAAAAAAAAAAAAAAAGATTTTTTCCAGTGATGTTAGCCTTAACGGTTGTATTGCTTCGACTGTCTGTAGGCATTGTGAATTTATTTTTCTAGTTTTTTTTTTGTAATTTTTATTTCTCCCAGGTTTTTCCGTATTAGAGAGAATTTTCCCGGCCAAACGATACAAGAGGCACATACACACACATGAATTAAAACGAGGAAAATAACAAAAAACAAGAAAATTGTTTAAAAAGTGGGCATCCAAAAGAGTTGAATTCACAAAATCTCATATGCATTTTCACAAATTATGTTTGAATGCATTTTTATGTAGATATTTTCATGTTTTTTTTTTATTCTATGCCTCTTTCAATGTTTCGCAATTTCTAGGTGGTCGAGAATAGAGCTTAAATGAAATTTTTTTTTTACCAAAAGTGAATAGAGTGTGTACAGAAGGCAGAAATATTCTCGTTTTTGTTTTTTTTTTTTTACCAAAATGTTAATGTTAGTCCTGATGCATTGCCCATATTTTTATGCATACACATCCTATCGAATAGATGAGGAAAATATGTAATCATACGAGAAACATAGACAATTTTATGCCCCGGTTTCTATTTTTTTCGTCTATGAATGTTTTAAACTCTCACGTTGAATTAGTTTAAACGAAATTAACACACACATACGAACGAAAAAAAAAAACGTTACATCGTTTGACTGAATTGTACGCAATTTAAATATCATGCACATGTCAAGGAATCTTCCATCAGACTAGTTTATTATTACAGGAACCATTTGAATGATGCAACTCCAACATTACTATGTTTCCTTTCGAATAACATAATTAGTTTTCAAATTATTCTTTTCCATTTTTTTCATTCATGCCTCTTCTCAATTGTCTTTAATTTTGAATATGTAGCCATACTATGGAGGAATTAATTAAAATTTTAATTCTAAATTCAACAGAAACTACAATGAATTAAGACTGTCGCATAAGAGGAAAATCACATTTCGACCGTAACGAAATTAATAATTGATAATTATGAAATTCTCTGGTTAGTTTTTCCTTCACGGACATCCCCCTCAAGATTTCAACAATACTTTCTTCTACAATGTACACACACATACATTTTACTAATAAAATTGTAGCTGCCTGATGAACATAAAATTAAATTATTTCCAAAGATTTAATTTACATTTTATTAATAAGGAAATATTATTCGAATTTGCTTCAAGGAATTATACTAGAAACAATTTTGTTTGATTCAAATAAGATCACTTTTTAGAGATGATGGTCTAAGACTGAAAATTCTTCATTTTATAGATTACCTTAACATTTTCTATACTAAAAAATGTTATGTTTTAATGCCCTTATGCGTCAACGTATGCAAATTTAATCAATCCATTTGAGAATACATGAAAATTCAAATACAAGTTGTATGTGTCTCTGCATTAAAATGATTATTATCATCTTTGAGGACAATTGCTAACCTTTTCACTAGTAAAATGTTCAAGTTGTTTATAAATATTTAGATTCTCATACCCATTCGACAAATCATTATCATTTGACATGACCACCCACATATTACTTGGTCTTCATTGCATTAATTTACGAGAAAATAAAATCTACCTTTCATAGACTATTAGTGATATTCACAGTTGTTAATATTCCCGGTAATCTATTCAAGGCACTGACCAATTTTATTTTAAACAATTATTAAGTACAGATTTATCCTCATCCAATATCATCATCACCAATCTCTCTATCATATTCAAAACATTTTTAATGAGATTATATTTCCAGCATAGAATCTTTCATAGAATTTAATTTATTCTCTTCATTCAATATTTGATACGTTGCTATGCACAACATTTTTTGCCTCATTCTCAGTGTTCAGGCCTTTTATCGCCCCAAAGTGAAAGAAAATTATCGGAAAATTAAATGGACGAGAAAGAGATGTAGTGGACATACCCAACCCAATTTTCTAACGTAATAGCAAAATTAGTGGAAAAGTCTAATACAGAGAAAATGAGACTTAAAATTCATTTTAATGCCTATAGTGTGCATCAGTGATGCTGTATACTTTTGATGCACACTTTTCCCCACCTCATATCAAAATACAATAATTATAATGAATCATCTCAATGTGCATCAGAAACATACAACATACAACCAACTTCTATCCAAGTATACTTTTACTAAATTCATCTCTGTTCTGAATCTATCCTTTATGCTCTACCACAATTAAACTACTGTTCTCAGAACCGTGGCAATCTCTTTCTATTTATGTAAAATGTAAAACTATCTGATGTAATATGGCATTGAGATGTTGTACAAAATCTCTGTATATTTGGTATGAGGATCCCACAGCCAAAATACCGCATTATCCATTATAAAATGAAATTTTATAAATATGCTGGGTACACTGGACTTCTAATAACATACAAAATTTTAGTAAATTTTCAAATATTTCTACAATAAATTCTAATTTATGCATACCATAACATTCAGTTCTAGTTAATTCATATACCCCCTTCGTTGTTCCTTCACCCAATTTGGTGAGAACGTTCACTCACTAGTTTGTATACAGTCAAATACAACGACACATTTTATAATTTATCTCAAAAACACTTGAAATCTAATTTTTTACTCTTTTACTTGGACCACCTTGTTCCAATTCCAATTCCTTAACGTTCCATATTGTTGGTATTTCAATTTTCAATTGAAGAAAGGTGTTTTACACATTCAAATTCACCACCATTGACCGCATATTATACAACATTTAGTATATTGTCATCACAATTCAAATTCCATTCGACACAAAGTTTCATTTCGCAATAAAATTCCAAATAGAAACATTATATTTATCCCAATCATTTGATGGCGTTGCAATTGCATTTCAATGTGTTTAATTTGTAATCAATTGAACCAACAACAAATACAATTCAATTGATACCAGCAATAACTGCCATTTGAATTCTACAATCAGTTTCAGTTACCCAATAAAATTTTAAAAAATCCTTTGACTAATGAAAAAACCCCAAGAATAATAATTTCCATTATTTAATGACCAAAACTAAATACAAAAAAAGAAAAAAGAAAACAATTTTAATTCTTACGATCGCTAAAGAATCCAAACCAATACTTATTAACCAAGTGAATAAATCAAAAATATAATTCATTTAAAGTTAATTTTCATTTTACCATTCTTTAAATGATTCATAGTTTTTCGTATTCGTACTAAGATTAAGAACATTATAATTTCGATGCATACACCATCATCATCGTTAATTAAAAGTTAAACTAGAAGACGACAGTGATGGAGTCCCCCCAGTTGCATTTAAACAACTATATGTCGTATAATACCGATCTCTTTTTCTCTCTCTCTCTGTTTCCTTGGCCCAGGTAAAAATCAGTCTTAACCAACTTTAATACCAAAACCAAAAGAAAAACGCATAAAAGATAATGTGCTTGTTATATGGCCGCAGGGTGATAAAATAAAGAACCTTCAGCGCGAATTTATAGTCCCTCTTAGAAATATTGGATACTGTGTTGTGTTTCGTTGTTTATTTCACCTTTATTTCTCTTCTGTTGTTGCCCTTTTTTTTTACTTTTTTATTAGCTCTTTTTGCCACTCTCAATTTTTATTTTTAAGTTCTAGAGGAGCTCACCGTTTGGATCGATCTTATAGTTGCACGGTTTTTGTTATTTCTTTTTTTTTTCTTTATTTAATGCCGTTTATTCGTTTCACTCTGTATTCTTTTTCCATTCTTCACATTTTATTTATATTCAGGTAATTCTCTAAACACTTAACGAATTACCTATACTGATGGAACAACATAAATTAAAAATATAAATGAAAATGAGCCAAATGAAACAGAATTTTATTTTTTAATGGCTTTGGCACTCTTATTGAAAGTGAATTGGTCCACATACACCACTTTGGTTATATTACCGAAAAGGACTATGATTTCTTATAGTTTTTAATGAACCATCGCAAAGTGCTTGATAAGTTTCTTGAATATGCATTTATGATTCTGTTTGAATAAAGGTCCCCCCTTACTAACACATTGATCACTCTCTTCCAAGATGTTGTTTTTGTTTATTTTTTTATTTTACATCTTGCAATATTAAAATTTTTATAAGATTCGCATATTTTAAAATATATCAATTCATACAATTATGTGAGGGGCTAAATACATTTTAATCCTTAATGAAACCCAAACACATTATGAATTCTTCATCTATGGTTTATGTTTTACGTTGAATTTCATTTACATTTACGTATACGTAAATTATATTATAATTATACGTTATAAATCGACTAATTATATACCATTTTCATATGTCTCTGTGGCATAACAACACAGACCTCAATTGTACATTATCTCATCGACTGTTGTAAATTTATCCTCTTTTCTGTTGTCTTTTATATGTTTTATTAAAGATTTTTAATTCTTACTTTTTTTTTTAACGGTTGTATATTTTTTATTAAAATATAATAAATTCGATGATCAGCATTATTAAACATGAAAAAACAAAAAATTAAAAAAAACAAGGAATAAACAGTTCCAGACAGTAACAACAAGAAAAATTATTCTTAATATTTATGTCCGCCTATAATGCAACATCTTTTCCAATACAAGTAATAACAAATAAGAAGTGATCATCTCTTTCTTTCTTCATTTTTTTTTTCATATAATTACAATTTTAAAAATAATATCCGTTTCTTTACATGTGATTTTTAGTATTTTGCCACTATTTAAATTGGTATTTCGCATTTTTATATAGAATATAACTAAATAAATGATGTGATTCAGTGGTTTATACATAATTTAATGTTATTTGGTTGCAACCAGCAATACATTTTAAACTCAAAGTCGCATGATTAACGATATTAATTTCTATGAAAGATTTATGATCTTTGCCATTCGGTATTATAAATGCATCATACAATACCCATAATTATATCATAATGTAATTATTATTCTTTCATTTCAATGCAATCCAACACTAAATCGTTTTATAAAAATGTGGTACAGTGCTGATTAGCAATCCATTAAATAAAAATTCCGATTTTCAACGTTTCTATGATCGTTTCATGCTTCTGTATAGAATACTTCATTTATACATAAAATACCATCATTAGACGACTCCATTTTTGATCATGATTAATTCACCAAATAGCCAGAAATAGAGATATTAAATTGCTTCCTAAACATTTTTTATTCGTTTCATTTATTCTTACAGCAATTCAGATCGTTCAGTAGCATCAAACATCATAAGTTATAAGGAAGAAACAAACAGAAAAATATTTTACAACAATCAGTGATGATCTTCTTTTATGTACAAACAGTTGATACATTGGAATGCATTAAATGGGCATTGTAATGCGCTTGTGCTCCCAAGTTACAAAACTTCGGCACTACACCTTCGAGTTTTTCCATCATTTCTACATAAAAATTCCCCAACGAAATATAAATATTCACCATGATTCGTATAACCCATCATCTTGTACGGCGCCAACTGTTTGTATCCCCCTTGATTTTCATTTTCGTCGACAAGAAAAAAGCTTTCCCTCCCGAATCACGAACGTCTGTGATTCTTCCAAACAGACATTATATGCCGAATTAAACTAACAACAAAAAAACCACTCACCAATTTACTCCATCTGATATAAAATGTCTCATATATACAGAAAACCATTGCGTACGACATACAACAAAAATTTTACAAAATATACCGAAAATTTTATTTAAAAAGAAAATTTCCCCAACATATTTTCGAATCAGAAAATTGAAAATTTTATATACTCAGAGGGTAAAGATTTTGCTATTTGAAAATTTTCATCATAAAACCTCTACCGAGAAAATCATATCATCATTATTATATTTTCAAACTCCGCCTTTTCATTTATGTTTGGTTAGACTATAAAAAATTCAGTTTTCCTTCGTTGCAAATAATCAAAAAGATAAAAAAACAAGGAAAATGTATAACAAAATTACTTGGACATTGGGTACATGAAAATACATCATTAATAAATAACAAAGTAGGCAAAATATGGTGATTCTCCTTGCATAACCAAAACTGGACAAAGAACACTTACAATTCATATTTCTCTATCTAACTCCGATGGAAAGATTAATTTCACAAATATTAATGGTTCATTCGAATTGAACCAAAATAAAAAAGTAAAAGATTCCATGAACATAAAACATGAAAATTCACCATAAATATGTTTTCCAAGTGACACTGACAGTATGGTATAGAAATATTCTCATGTGCGCTTTATCACTCTTTCCTCCCATCGCATGTGTACAAAAATTTTCACTTAAAACTGACACACTCACACACACAATCTGCTTTTTTCCACGTTTTTGTTCCCCGAAAAAGGTAAAAAAAATTTTCGCGCAACAACTATAAAGACTTCAATGAGCCTATTTTTTCTTACGATACGAACTTTTTACCATCTCATTTCAAATTATACCAATCATAAGAACATCAATTAAATTAATTTTCATAATAAATTGACTTCTTTCTTTAATCTCTTGTTAACACAATAAAAGTAAAAATAAACATTCGAGTGAAAATAAAATCCTTGATCAGAATCAAAATAACATGACCAAAAAACATTTAGAAAAATCAATTCCGTTACATAAAATTTGAATAAAAATTGACTACTTGTTGATTTTCATCCAAAACCATCGAAAAATCAAAAAAAGAAAGGATCAAATCAAAACGTGTTTCTGAGAAAAACATTTTCTCCATTTCACTATATTCTAAAGCTACAAGAACACAAAATATAATCGACTAAAAAATCCTTGGTATGTACAACCACTAAACGTTCCATGGCATAACAAAAATAGCACACGATAGAACCATAAAAATGAAAAAAAAAAGAAACAACTAAATTTCCCAAGCAAATAGACTGAAAGAGTGACGAAAAGTTTTCGGTTAGATTTTCCTACAACCTCTGGCGGCTCTTTTGTTTTATGAAAACTGAAAGACACCGGGATATGTATATGCAATTTTCAATGGCAAATCGTCTATGTGTTACAGGGCCACATTCACCCTCTATTTTATAAATAACAGAAAAAAAAACAAGAATATCATCTCTCATTGACTTTAGACACAAAAACGAGTGTACGATGTTATGGGGCCAAAATACAAAATTCGGTCAGATTGTGAAGTGAAGTGATTAAGGAATTATTGGTAGTGCTGGAACTCTGGTCCCCTTTCTTCATTCAATAAGGTGTTCGATTGCCACACTCTCTAATCCTTTTTACTGTTCAAATATACAAAAACGTAAAAAGAAAAAAACAATGACATTTGGGTCTATAGTGGATCATTCCAACGAAGGTAATTCTATCGAATCCCATCATGTGAAACATTAAGATAAGTCAAACACATAGAAATTGATGAACGACAATATAATAAAACTGATACAATAACTTATGGTCTTGATCGTATCAAGAAAATTAAAATAATTTCAAATAAGGTGCAAATAATCATCAAATAAATTTCATTCTTTTGGGGTCACACATCATTGAGGAAAAACTAATAAACATAAACATTGACGGCCACAAACAACCCCTTTTATTCCCTTTATTGTTCGGTATACGAAAATCATATCACCACTGTTCAATCATTAGTACCATTTCAAATGCCAATTTGCCCAGTTTTATCAACATTCATAAATGAGTAAAATATCTCAGAAAATCATAATTTATGAATATGTTGATCATTAATGATGAAAATTATGAAAAGATATGAATTTATAATAATTTCAATTTTAATACAATAACCCAACAAATCAACTTAAAGATAAGAGTAATAATATAAAACCCACAAAACGGAAAGGTAACACACATAAAAATTCACAATGCGTATACTTTGTGAACTAAATAAATTCAAACTAATCAGTTTTGTTTAACGATTCATTTAGATTATTATTCTTCTCAACATGTGAATATGTAGCCAAAATCATTCATGTTTACTATACGATATATGCAATCCATTCAATAATGTTAATCGCTTTAACTGACTTACTCATTTAAATGCAAATTAGTTTCATTTATATTCTGTCGTTCAATATTTCTTTTTCTTTTCGCACTAAAAATTTCATTATTGACCAATTTCTCTAATTATTTCTTTTTCTCCGTCATTCTACAAATTCCATTGAAATCAATAAAACCAAAAAAAAAAAAGAGAAAAAAAAATTTGGTCAAAGACAAAGGGTGATAAACTTCACCATCGACACAGCATAAATTAAGATAAAGTGTTTCAACTAAATATCGATTAAAATTACTCCCGCAATGAATGTAAAAGATGCCCAAACACTAAAATTATTGAATGTAATTCCAAAACAGTCTGAAGTAAACTCAAATATACAGTCTGGGTTACACATCCATGCACCTTTTCTAATTAAAATCAGGTAAATTGTATTAGAATTTGATGAATTTCTCGAAATTCAACTTTTCATTCCTTAATAATTATTTTATATACCGAAAACCAAGAACGGATTTTCTCTCACTTAAAATTCCTATTTTAGATTCTATAATTTTAATTCTTCCATCATTTCTCTTTAGGTGGTTTTTAACAGAAAATTGAAAATAATATTAATTTATCAAGACTACCAAAACCATTTTATGCAATACGATTTGGTTTAAATTCCTAGGTAGATATGCAAGTGTGTTAGAGTTGTCAAACTTTTTTATCCCAATCTCATCTCATCACCTAAGAAAATTCCCGAGAATTTCAGTCGACTAAAACCTAAAACAAATCTCTTGCTTAGGATAACTCATTTTCCTAAAATGTATACGAATGTTATTGAATAAAATCATTGAAACGACTGGCCAATCTCAAACTCCTCTTTTCCAAATGTTCAAAAATTTAAATTTCATAAACGTTTTTACCAAAGGTGGTAACACATTGGGCGTAAAAATTTTCTTCACCGACTACAACACACCACATTCACATCATCATGAAATGGGCCCAATTTCAATCTCCTTTACAAACCCAACCCAAAATCATTATACTTCTCAATGAGAACAAAATTTTGTATATCAAGTCATTATAATGTATAATTTCGTTGAATTTCATTTTCATGTTAGTTTCCTGTACAGTAGAAAAACTAAAACATTACACACATTACCTCTCTCTGTCTTCAGTAAATTTTATATATAAATGAAAATGTTGTTAAAATAGGACTCTCACCTTAAAACTCATTCTAAATCTCCATCACTGTTACCAAACCACCCCATTTGCTCGAATAACTATATTTTCACAAAATAAGTTTTTACTATGAATAGCATTTGGCCACCCACATCGTATGCATATCAAAACTCACTACAAATTCAGAGAAATGTCTCAGATTTGGTAAAATTTTACAGTAAAAGATCGAATAAAATACAAGACCATATACATATATACACATCGATATACAAAATTGTAACGGAACATAAGACATAGCACATTATACAATTAAACGAGTTAATTTTAATATGCAAGAGCCCTTTTGCTGATAATTAATTCATTTATTCTGTTCTTTAACGGGCGCACACATCTAAATGAAAATGAAACATAACATACACTGAGTTATGTTGGGCGGCAAAATTTTACCATTTCTCAATTCTAAATGTTTCACTACATATTCCCGAATAAAATCATATTTTTGATCTAAATATTGGTATGGTATTTTCAAATAATTAAGTTTATGTCCATGTACCATAACATCATGTTTCCCTTGTATAGTAACACTGTAAGATACTCAACTATACCAAATAATATTACAATTTTATTATACGTTTCAATATAATTTTATAATGAATTTTCATTTATTCTCTTCCGCCAATGTTTATCCATTACTGATTCCATCATAATAGAATTAATGAATGAAGAATGAATGTGTTATCATCAATGAAATTATTATTTAAACAAAAACCAAAAAAAAATATTTTCTTTACCATCATCTGGATGACGTCTAATTGAAACATACATTCAATGTAATCTTTAGTTTCAAATATTTCAGAAACGTAGTTATCAAAGCTATACGTACTTAATTGCATAACATTTACGGTAACTCAAATGCGTTTTCAACATTATCCCATCACCACAGTACAAAAACAAAAAAAAAAAACTAACTGGTCCATTCGTCCGGTTTAAATAATTCTCATTTATAAAATAAATTGACCGGATCTATTTTCAATGTGTATTCCCTTATTCATACAACCAACAAAATAGTTCTAAAATTTTCTCTTAAATTTTATGTCTTCTCAACTGAACCATCCCCCCCCAATACCTAGGAACGATTACACTGATTGTATACAAAAGGGTATTACACTGTATAAAACACCCGGTAACGATGAGAAATGAAATAATAATTCTCATTGTTATTCCTTATATTGAAATGATAGAGAAAATATTTTTTTGGGAAAACCGTAATATACATTTAAAGGTTTTTGCTTCTTTTTTCTTCCTACTGTCTAAAACTCTAAAACCGACATTGATACATAAAATTTAAATGGATGGATACTAAAAACCTATTCTCTCTTATTCATACCAACACCACCACCGACCAACCCAATCCCATAAGTAATTCAGGTACGAATGATTTTAAATACATTAATATCATAAAGAAGAAATCATAGTAGAATATCATAATTAAAATTAAGCTATTTCCATATTACGGAAATAATATGTTCCTTCAGTTAATGCCGTTTGCATTCAATACACTTTTTAGATAAAGTAACCAACTATACCGTCATATTCATCTACATACACATAATACACATTTCAATCGTATATCAGACACATTTTGCATTTGGATTGAGAGAAAAATGATTTTAACTTTTACGTAAAATGTAAACGTTTATCATATAGAAAATATCTTCTCAACAATTCAATCCCCATTCCATCAATGTATCATATAATAATCATAATAAATGTATCACTTATCCATCCCTCTAGTTCCTCATACAGAGAATTCACAGAAAGATATAGTTTTGCTATACCGAAAAATCTATAATTTTCGAGTTATTGTGAATTTATGAAAACTAGAAATTTTGTAATTCATTATTACACTCAAATATTCTGGGTGAGTTTTACGATTGGCAAATACAATCCAAAAAAAGAAACTAAAATATCTCATTTCTCATCATTCAATGTCCTTTCCGTAATTGATCAGGAGAAAAGGTGAATGAGATAACATAGACAATACAAGTGGAACGGTTTACATTTTAAAACATTTTCCTGAGATCTAACTCATTCTCATTTTAATTATATCTGTGTGGTCATTAAAATTTTCCAAATATTCATTCAATACATAAAATCATAGATTTACAGCGAATAGATAAAATTCATATAATACACCACTTTGTGCTACACTTTACCATTAACAATACACTCCCAAAATTACCATAAAACATAATTATTCCATTTAAATTCTAATAGAAATTTCGTCATTACGAATATTCTCTTATTAATAATGGCACAATATTTAGTACATGTTGATTAGATTCAATGATAGTTATTCGCTTCCCCACCTCTCTATCATCAGAGTGTTTGATCCTCAAATACAAATTACATAAATATCATAATTTAGAATCATCAACATGCAATAGAATACGATATTTTATTAAACACAAATGGTTTCTCATCTCAATCACACAAAGTGATTCACCAGAGTGCCACGATATTCTGTACTAAAATAATTATATTAAATATAATAATAATCACATTTTAATGAACTCATCTAGTCAATACTTTTGAATATCATCTCTTGAAGTCAAAAAAAGAAAAACCAAAACATTAAGATTAATAATTGTCAGTGCAATTGCATTCACACTAATAATCATCTCTAGTTTTTTTCAGACAGAAAATAAGAAAAAATCAAAAAAATTTCATTTCAGTTTCATACTTATTCATAGACTGACCGTCGCACGAAAATAATTAAAATTATTAATTTAATGGACCACAAGTGACATTTTAATATACAGTTGCTTAACAATTTAAATGTATATGATTTCATATTATTAAACAAAATGCCAATCTATACCCATCGTTGTTATTTCATTGTACCCAAACAGATAGACGCATCATTTGAACGATGCTGTTCATCTCTCACTCTCTAATTATTTGTGTATTTAAAATTGTCGTGTGACATAAAACAACATTTTATTAATTTTCAGGTTAATTATAAAACATTAAGAAAGACTTTACTATTTCCAATACCAATGTCTATATATGAGTTGACATATTGTTTAAATTAAATTCCACCCACACTCATTGTAAAGAAGGAGTCTATGTTATGTGTAAATAGATAGAAAACATTATAATTATTCAAGTACCATTGGAATACCGCAAATAATATTACAATATACCATTCGTGAAGGATTGAAACAGATCAGTTTCCATTCATTATACCGTTGAAATTTAAGCGGTTTAACTAACTGATTCTGTATACCATTGTACAACAATTGGCTATTTTACATTTCACATCATTTTAACTAGCAATTTCGGTTACAAACTGTTTTCATCACAAAAATCAGTTCAAATTTATATACATCGTAAATCGTCCATATCATCATTAATATCAAATAAACATGTCACATTTTACATATAATTTCATCCATTAAATTTACATGATGCAATAAAATTCTATAAAGTTTCTCCTTGTCTCTGTTTCTAGTAATTTCTACATCCAAATACGGTCAAAATACAACAAAATTACACTATGGAATTCTAAAAAACCAAACACGAAAAATAAAATAAGAAATTCAGACCATTGAACCATGTGAAAATTATTCAAATAATAAATTAAATAAAACTACAATACAATTTTATAATTAAATCGTTCTAATTCATATCGCGAATAAATTCATATACCAAATATGCAACAAATATAATCCATCAAATAATAATTTATAAGATAATTTACCCAACTGGAATCGTTATTTATTTTAAATTCAAATTATTACAATTTTCTAACCGTTTAAATCCATTGAAATGTTTCTATTACCTAAGAATTGCACACCATTTACCATTTGGCATAATAATTAAAAATAAAAAAATTTCATTTAATCCACAAAAACCCACAATGTGATATAGGAACTCAAATCGATTTAACTCCCCAGATATAAAAAAAAATACAAAGCCAATACTAGTCCACAACAGTTCATAAAACTCAAGAAAACCGATTAAGAAGTTCCACTGCACATTGCAATCACATAAAAGAAAACAAATAAATAAAAAATTTAAATTATTTTAACACCGTTAACATATCACCGCATATGATAATCTGCATTTTAAAATTATAATATTCTCTTCTCCATGTGAATTTCCAATACATGATACTAAGAATAATTGTGTGCTAAACATTATGTGCAATATCAAATAGGCAACAAATAATATAAAACAAAATATTTTTATAATAATAAACATGAAATTTACATAAAATTCCTAATCGTTTTTGATTTTATTTTGCATTATAAGTTCACGTCTTTAGTATCCCATTATCCACCATACAATTCTGTTCTCTTTCATTCTTTTTCACTTACTCATATCACAAAAAATAAAAAAAAAAATGGCAACATGATCTCTATAGTTTTGGATAGTTTCTTGTTTTGCATAATAAAAAATCAATTAATATTAAAAGAAACAAAACACGCATGTAAACATAACAATTTACTTTATGACTTTTAACATATTTGTATTTAAACAACATACGAAATTATAAGAGAAAAAAAATAACTTAAATCACCGTGCAAAATAATAAAAATAATGTCATTCTTAACCAGTAGAAATTACAAACACCGTTAATTATTTTGAGAACCAAACGATAAAAACAAACTTACTCAATGTATTATGTATACATTCTATTAAGTATAAATATATTTTGAATAAGATCCCATGTTATAAACTAATAAGTTATGCATATGATGTGATCCAACAAACTGTCCATTTGGTAAACATTTGTTGCTCTAAATTAAATTGTTTTATATTCTAATCTCAGTAAAAATTGAATATAAAGAAACAATTATATTACCTATTCTATATAATTCATTTGATTGGCAATCGACATACGATGACAACAATAAAACTAGGCCAATATTACCTTTACGTAAGGTCAAACATAATTTGATAAAACGATCTCCTTCACTTTCACGAATTCTATCTTTTCCAATTCATCACACAATTTCATATTACCAAATACAATAAAACTCACCGTTTACTTAATACGCTCTCTCTCTCAGTGATAATTAATTGACATACATGAAACATATAAATTAAGACACACCAAACTACATCATAAAATAAAGCCGATCTAATCCAACTGCATTTATACTCCACATCTAATTCAACAACTAT
Source organism: Coboldia fuscipes (assembly GCA_001014335.1). Lineage (NCBI taxonomy): Eukaryota > Metazoa > Arthropoda > Insecta > Diptera > Scatopsidae > Coboldia > Coboldia fuscipes. The sequence goes on along the minus strand of JXOR01000020.1, from coordinate 115,937 downwards.
AAATATTTTGAATTTGTGATGAGTTATTTATCTCAAATGTATCGATTTTCTTCGTTTTTTCTTACTTGCACAAAAGTCCGAGAATAAAACTAATTCATTTCTACTGTAATTTCGTTCATATTAACCACAAAACACATCAACAATTTAATAGTGTAACAATTACATTAAAGTTAAATAAAATATTTACATTTAATCGTAAGAAAAAATGTTAATTCAAACCAAACAACTAAAATTGTGAATGCATTCATAATTAGTTCATTGGAAATTGAAGGTGTAAAATCACTACCATACCAAATAAGACTTTAATGCAACATTTACCCATAATATAACAAAAATAAAATCGAAATAATTAATGTATTTATCTTGTGCATAATTATAAAATCACAAGAACCCAATCCACATATTCCATTTGAAATACAAAAAAAGAAAATCGATCCAAGATGAATATTATAAAACAAAATAAACATTAAGGTGTGGGTGTTCATTTCTTAAGTACCACACACAGTTTATCTCTTCTTTTCATTTTAAATTTTACATACATCAGACATTTATTTTTTAATTATTCCATCTCATTGCATTTACTTATAAACCAACCAACGAAAATAAAAAAAAAAACAAAAGAATAAAATGTATAAGTAGAACCAACTGATTCATATTGACGGTCAAAATTAATCTTCCGTTCATACTCAGTCAGTGTATTGCTCAAAAGGTAACTTATACAGTACATAACTAGTCCGCATATGTTGATACTTTGTCATTGAATCTCATCATCTTATTCAGCCATTCATTAATGTTTCTCGATATTTTGCATTCTATTTCCACAGTTCAATTCAACCAACAGGCGCCTTATAACCAAATAACTGAATCCTCTATTACAACTTCACGTGCAAATAACTAAGTGTAGTGAACTCGTCACATATAAAACATAATTATATTTCCAATTCCTTATTTTTAAATTAATTCCCAAGAATAATTATTATTATTTAAGTCATTTGCCAATTTTTCCTTTCTTTTCTCATTAAAAATTATTTTTGTGTGTGTGTATTAGTTAATTTCATATTTCAATATTTGAGGCCATCAGTAAATGTCTTATGGAAGTAATAAAAACCACGCAAAACCATTAGATTATCTCTCTTAATACCAATCACATCAAATGTCTATACAAATCTAAGAGAATTTTTATTATCGATTTTTCAGTTATATCCATAATTATAAATTAAATAAAAATAAAAGGAAATAAAAAAATACACGTAATAAAATGACGGTTTAATTACATTCAATCGTGTTTAATTATTCCACATAGTTTCATATTAAATACGCTCTGTGTGATTCAGTTTTAGGTGCACACTTAAAAATTATGTTCAACCAGTTGCATGTAATTAACATAATTTCTTAACCATCACAAGTGATACAAATTTTATTCTTTCAACAAAACACATTTTAAATTTCATTTAATATTTCTCTAGTTCATTCTCTTGCTTAATGTTAATTAAATGTTCAAGCTACATTTAAATTCATAATCATGTCATAATGTCTCACATACCTTTATTAAACAGATTACATAACTTTCATTGGCACCACCACTCTAAAGTGATTTCAACCTCTCCAATTTTGTATAACAATTTCAATCGTCTTAATTCACATATCATGTTCAATGGTCACTGTATGTTACCCCAAAAACTAAAAAACACTCCTTTCATATCAGATCAATAATATCACCTTCTGTAGCTTCTGCTGTACATAATTTACCCCAGAGGTGATATTCATCATAAACAGATTGATAAAAAATAAACGATAAACTTCTTTCAAACAGAAAAAATAAAATCAATTTTTGATTCCACATCTTTTTTTTTTATTTCAATTACAAAAACGACTAAATAGAAAATACGTGTAATCAACTCTACACCATTGGTCTAATGAACACGGATGATATCTTTAGATTGGCCAATTCCCACCTATGACATTTTTTATTCTCAATTTCACCACCATTTAACATACACCAGACACTGTACCAGAGGTTTATCAAACTGACCATACTACATGGTCATCCATTAAAAGTAAATGTATTAAAGAACAAGAGAAAATACCGATAAATTCAATTCCATCATAGAGGATTAAGATAAGTTTAAGATTATTTCTGAACACATTCCACATCACATTATATCAATCGGACTTAATGAGACACTAATTCTTGTACTGTTCATGTCCCCCTCATTAATCATCATAATTACTCAATTTGAATATTCATTCATACGAAAAATCGGTCAAATTAATCAAATCGAAGAAACGGAATCGAATTCACCATCATCTCAATTTTAAGTACTTGGTAATTAATATTACTTTTAAATGTCAAACGATTTGATCTAGAAAATTTTAAATAAGAAGATATGGTCTTTCATCGATTGATAATTATTCTTGAGATCTGATTAATTAACGGAAAATATCAACCCTCAATTGTAAAATGTTAATTAGTTTTCAATCATCAAAGCAATAGGTGGCAAAAAGGTGATCTCGTTTGATGTAAACCGATGTCTTTATTCACCATTCAACCAACAACGGCATCAAAATAAATTCAAAATCTTATCAAATTTCCAACAAATAATCACCATTAAGTTTCTACCTTGAAATATCACACTTTAATTTGGAAAACTTATTTATTAAGTATGAGAAAATCAAACTGTTTACATTTCTCACCTTATATTTTCTGTTTTAAATTCATCCACCTGCCCAACACGGTGGTTTTGGCATCATTCGTCGTTTTAAAAACTCATTGAACTTATTAAATTCATATCACTCCCCCACAATCTGAACCCGGAAAGTTCCATTAACGGGATACCATCACATCACCCTCCAATTAAACAAAATACCCGAAAAAACCCATCCGGAACCAATATATGAAGTGAACATAAATGAAGAAAATATACGGTTCTAATTTTGTAATTATAAGTACACCAACTGTCTCATTAAGAGTGCCTTTAGCATTGATTTATATATCCGCCATATCATAATTAATACACCAAACTGTTTTCATTATCATCCCATTCCAACATCAATATCTTCTTTGATTTTCATTTTCCTGTTTTTATAACACACTCCTGATGTTGCTGTCTCAGCACTCAAACAATTACACTTAAGGGTTGATAGACGATATCCCAAATTCGTCATCATACCATTACATATAATTTAGTTCTCGCTACACTCATACCCATTTTTTTCTACGTTCCATCACTTCGGACCAAATAGATCACGTAAAATAATTCAACATCCCAAAAACTGATATTACTTCCACCCATATTGCCAAAAGTTAGTAAAGCAATTCAACATAGAATTTTAACTTTCCCAAACAACCAAATCACCCATACTCAACCATTTAACCGTTCGTATCGATGGTAAAACATTAAAATGTTTTTAAGGATGATGAGTTGGCCACATCATACAAAAATAAAAAAAATAAATAAACCGCGTAGTCTTCAACATCGTTTCACTCCTTATAATTATTAGATGAAAATATTACTCTTAATTACTAATTTAGTTTTCATTATTACATTTACCAAATAACACGATGTCTTATATAGAACGATCAACTCTTGTCTAATGTAATTCATTACCAAAGACCATACACCAAGAATGTTGAACACTGTGTGTCTTAATGTTCCCTCTTTACTTCTTGTTCTGTGTATCTCTATACTCTTGAAATTATGCCTGAACATTAGTCGAATATACACAAGGCTTCATATTTTAATCACCTAATTACGTGACTTCAATATTTTTTCTTCGATGATGAACGATACTTTTCGATGTAATTTTCAATATAATTAAACGCTATAAAATATCGCCAACATTTTTATATATTCTTTTCTTCAATCTAATAATTATGGTTTTTGTTTGCCAGTCAATAATTATTCGATATGAACTCAATATAAATTACCATTCACAATGGTTCAATTAAGAATAATACAAGAAACATCTAAATATTAATAGGATAAAAATAAACGTATTTATGACTCGAGAGTTAAAGTCTTAAGAAATTAACATTAATAATAAAGAAATTTCATTGATTGCAAAACATTAAAAGAAAATTTTACGAATCGATGTTGAAAAATCTCTCAACCAAATGAAAATTTTCTCACATATGCAACCCCTTGGGCAACAGAAAAATATTCAATGAGGGTGAACAATACCCACAATCAAAAGGTTTATGAGAATTCGTAAAACAACACACACACACACACACAGAAAATACTTTTGAATTCAAGCCGTGTGTTTTTGAGTGCAACGTTAAAATCATTTCATTTATTCTTTTCTCACACCCCCTTTTGCTCCCACAAAATACACATCACCCTACACTCTGGAGGAGTATAATTTGAAAAGGCTCGGCTTTAGATTCATCAGATTCGCGAATTTTTTTTTTCTACAATTTTCACTATCCACTCTTCGCGATTATGAGCATATAAAGAATTTTTCTCATTGCCACACATAAAATCACATACAACGAAGCAAAACAGCATCCATTCCAACATAAAATCCAGGAACAAAAAACAGAGAATCAGTACAGTTGTGTATTCCGCCACACATATGAGATATGAGTTTCTTTTTTTTTTCGATTTCTCTCCATTTCCCTCTACAAATATTTTCTCGTACTTCCCATGGATGCCGTAACGCAATGCATTTTTCCATTCTTTCACTTTAGAGCCGCGCGATCGATGGCGGTTTCGTTTAAGCAAACCACCCGTCCACTTCTAGAATATAAATTTTTCCATATATTCACACTTAAAAATATCCCCCCATACCTTTGCTATTATATAGTTGACGTTCGCGATGCATAACATACACAACACAGCGAATAAAAAAAAAGAAATAACATAACCATAAAACTTTACAAACGGAATATAAAAAAAAAATTGTGTATGATAAGGGTAGCAGAGCAGATATAACATACAACCAACATAATGTGAAACTAAAAAAAAAAGCAATGGCGCAATGTCCCACCCCTTATGGAGCCAATAGAAAATCGCGTTGGTTACTATTTTTTTCTACAGAAAAATAATTTTCATTTTAGATTGACCAATCGACAGCTGTTTGTTTTATACCAGAACGAGGATGCAGAGGTTGTGAATTTTCTATTTTTTTTTTTTTTGCTTCTTTTATTTTCATATTTTCCTACTCTTTTATACCGATAAATACAAGCAAAGTGAGTTTGATAGAGAGACCAAACATTTAAAAAAAGCAAAAAAAACGTATTCCGTTGCCTTCGAGAATATGAAAATCAACATGAAATAATGCTTTAGTTATGCTTCATCTATGCTTATATTTTTAACGGTCTCCCCAAAATTGGTATAGGGTGGATGATCATATATTTTGCTATGTATGCAATGGAATAGTTAGTAGAAGCCAACAAACCCATATGAAATGATTCGTGAATTTCAAATCATAAAAATGTATGATCAAATACAAAAAAAAAAATCCCATTTCTATGTATCGCATTCAGAAAAATTCATCATAAAAATTTATATCAAACAATTCATTGGTATAAAGATGACATATACGGATATTTCAGACTTCCATTAATGACAATATGTTAAGTATTATCCAACACACGAAACGAGATAAATATAATTCTTTATGGTCTGTTGAGTGAATCGGTCAAAAAGGAAGACCGAAATAAATTCATCTAGCATTCAATCAATTACGTATACACCTTATCCCATTCTACTGTCATCTGAATAACGATAAACTACCTCATTCTACCTAAAGGATTCCATATTCCAAATTGCACTTTTTCTTGTATTTATTCCACGCCAAAAAATAAAAATGAAAATAAAATAAACTATTCCTTCTCGCGGATATCAAATTCAATTGGTACATAAAAAATTTATATTGAAATTAAACTGAACGGAATCAATTCAATTGAATATTGATTCAATTTCATGCATTTCAAAGTAACTTGGTAACATTTCATATGCAATTAGAATAAATTAATCAACAAATACCGAAAAGAATCGTTTATGTTCAGGAATTAAATAATTTCTTTATTTAACTTTATATTGTGAAGGGATGAGGATCCATTCCATATCATATGCTTTTTTATTATTAGCTATTATTAAACAGCAAATAGTAAATGCGTTACGTAAATATTAATTGGAAATTGCAGTTTTAATTTCATTCATTTTCGTTGTAATTTCGTAAATTTTATATGAATTCATTTGGAATAAAAAATAAAATGATGAAAAATTTGTCAATTTATTGAGGAAAATGAACTAATTTCCGTACAAATGTAAAGCAATTTTCAGTTCACCTTTTTTTTTTTTATTCATTTCCATATAACATTCGTTACAATGTCGCTAACGTTTTTGGTCTGTTGTTTTAATAATTCTGGTACTTTTTTTTTTCTCTTTAAATGTTTATCTCCATTTCATCCTTTGTAATGATGCTGAGAGGGATGACTGAATCTAGCCAATTGTTGTTTTTGTTCTATCAATGAAAGAGATGATGATTGTCGTTAATTTTTTTTTGTTTTCAAACGGGATATTTCCATCCAGTTCAAATGTGACTGGTGATGACGGTGAATTGTGTTTGTAAAAGTTATTATAAATCGCGCGTTCATAACATTTGAATGTTACAGGTAACGAGAATACAATATTATTGTCAACAATTAATCGACACATACACACATATGAACCAAAACAAAAAAAAGTCTCTCATCAAGCTCACATGGAATAAAAAAGCTGATACGAACAGAATCATATTCATATTTAACTAGGCGAATTGGATTCAAAAATATTCCAACAGGAATTTCACGACAATCTCTTCATTCTCCCATCCATCTGGACCATCCCACCAAAAAGCATAAAAAAATGAATCAAGTGATAGTACAATATAACGTTGAATCAACGGAAAACCTTCATTAATATTTGACCATCAAAAGGTGATATTAATTATATGAACAAAAAAAAACCCATATCAGTATGATAATTGGATCACTTCTACCGCTTGAATTGATCCTCACCATGTTTGATGATTAACATTTGCCAAATTACATTCACTGGACATATTAAATATTTCATAATATAAAATAATTCTTTAAAATGAAAGTCAATTCAGTTTAATTAAACTCGTCAGTTAACACGATTAAGAATATCAGCAATTAAATTGCCATAAAAGAGACAAATCTGTTTTTTATTTTTTAATTTTCTTCCTTCTCAATACATTTCAGCCACTGATATCCCAATCAACACAATACACCAAAAAGAAACGGTAAATAAAGAAAGAAACGTTTAAAAATGTTACCTATAAATATTCCAATTGGCTAATGTTTAAGACAATTAATCATTCATACCAAGACCAAACGATTTCAATAAGATTACTCCGCTATACGATTGTTAGTAATTATTAAAATATTTAGAGAAACAGCCAAATGATATTTCTTCTGTCTCAGTTTACCTCTTTCATTCAAAGACATTTATGCCACATCTACACCTCGCAAATTCTTGTCCACATTTAATACACAATTTTACCTTTAAGAAAAATTTCCGATTCAATACAAGTGATGTAGTCAACAATGTTGACTAAATTATTAGATCGTATGTTAATTGTAAATGACCACAAACATTTGCTATAACAAATAATATGATTACATCTTCTATCTCATTTACCCGTTTATAATTCGTATATCAACATTAAATGCAATTTACATGCAACCAAAAGAAACAACATAATAATAATACAGAAAAAAAAAATCCAAAACTGTTTAAATACATTGACTTTGTAATTCATAAGTAATGGGATCGTGCAAATCATTTCAGTTGTTTTTCTTAACATTCATCGATTCTATTTGAAAGAATTAAAAAAAAAAAATAACAAAACTATGTGAGGCAACAGGAATATTCAATACCTCGTTTTGGTATTATAATCTTAATGCATCTGTATCGGTCACATAATGGGCAGGTAACATTAATTATATTTGCATTATTGAATTTAAATGCAATATCATATAAATTAAATAAAATTACTCATACATCTTGGTCAGTTGGTAGACATAGCACCGTTGTATCCAAACGGAATTACAACAACATACAATGTACACATAAAATTAAACGAAACAGCAAAATAAAAAACAGTTCACATTACGATTTATTGACATGATCTTGTTGATCGACGAGACCAATCCTCTGTCTTCTACATATTTTATGCGTAAAAACAACATTATTTTCATTCACCTTAATTTTATTTCTTAAATAAAATTCATTTAAAGTACTTAAACACTTATACAATATAAAAAATAAAGAAAACGCACAACAAAAATATCCATTAAGTGAATTACGATCATAAATGAGCTACAAAAACATAATCATTCATACAAAGCATAGGACTTCGATCAAATGTTCAATCAAACGAGAAAAAAAAGAAAGAAACTGGTAATTAAAACCATTAAATTGTTACCATTTGTTCATTATTCATATAGAAAATAACCGAATCTACAACACGATCACCAAATAATGTAAAAATTTAATGATGAATTTCTTAGCAAAAAGAAACGAAAAAGAAAGCATACACACAAACTAAAATGGTTAATGAACATAAATTTAATTACACAAAAATCATTCTTATTATAGTTAACACGGGACATTCATTATGTGATTTTATTCTTCCTCTCTCTAAAAACAATCCACCGCCTCTGGTTAATTCTTTATTCCACCAACCATCTATATAACGAAAAACACAATACCCAATGCTTCTTATACCGGCAAATATCCAAAAGAAATAAATACATTCGTCGTCAACCACACATAGAATTCTCTGAACAAAAACATACTTAATTCAATGTTGTTTATTACACTTATTGAATATTACCTTAATCGTTACTTATTGAACACCGAAAAGTACTCATTAATAATAAAAAAAATCGTCTCCATCCCCCAGTCGTATCTCAGCTTATAAAGTCACCGTTGTAAAACCCAAAGAGAATGTGCATAAGTTCATTATAAATCCAACAGAAAACATCACATACTCATTTAATATGAATTATAAATTAACGTATAAGGAGACTTTTTACCAATATAAAAATAATGTGTAAATAAATTAGCACTAAACACATACATGATATTTAAACCATAACCAATTGGTATACTATAATATTTTAAAATACAAAATTCATACAGTCAACTGTGAATTGGTAAGAAAAAAAAAACAAAATAATAAAATAGAATTATGGTATGCTAATGTAACATATAAATAAGTTCATTTAAGCATAACGTATAACATCATTTATACTCAATGGTAATTTAATAATAAATGAGGACATTGAACTATTTATTATTTTTTATTTAAACTTCATTGCTTTAAGATATCGGCTCTCCCCCCCTCTTATTCTGTGATCCCCTGAGGCTAAGCCAAATCAACTTGAGTAATAATAAATTTTACTTAAAATGCAAAAGAAAGAAATAAAACAAAAACACCCAAGCTTAAAGTAAATCTCATCTGTAATCATTTCTAGGAGGTATCACATTTTAATTCTTCTTATATTAAACATCTTTAATTCAAGAAATCTTATTAAATAATTCTTCTCTTATAGCCATTGCATTATTCATATAACATCATACTAAATCAGACAAGAATCCATTGAGCACCTCATTTAATTGAAAATATTGCGATTCGTAAATATGAATTAATACAGAATTAATAATTATTCTTGTATATCACCTACACTAATGTGATATACTTAGGCTACATTCCACACAACATACACACTTTACATGGCGGGATATCTCATTTTTTTTTTCAAGTGTGACTCTTATGGACATACTCTCATTACCAGCCAAGACTGCCACATATACTTGTTTCATTAATATTACCATTTTATTTTCAATCAAAGAATGAAGAATCACCAACCGCATGATATAGTCATTAACTTCTCGTGGTAAACGATTAAATGAGTTAAAATAAAAAAAAAAACACATATCGAGAATAATAATCAATGTAACTATGCTTAAGGTGTGTTTATATGCTAAACAGCTAAATACATTTATTATACCACCAGTCGTCTCACACTCTTCAACTATTTTAATATAAATTCTTTTACAATTATTATAGTTTCATTTTATATTTTCTTTCTCATTTACTCTCTCAATTTAAGTATTTATTTATTTATACCAAGCAAAATAAATAATACGTTATTCATCAGTTATGCTAAGAATATAGCAAAATTTTTAATTATGGACTTTACTTAATGCTTCATCAAGCTGAGAAGAAATTACAATAGAATTAATGAGAATCACTTCATTGGTAAAAGATTCCTTTCCAAATTCAGACATTTAAGACAGAAACCATCCTACAGAATCTTAAGCAATCAATTAAAACAATTCTTATTCACATAATGCAAAAGAGATCTCATTACTACAATCATTGAACCACAATTGTCGATTATGATTGATTTTAAAATTATGATATTAATTGAATACCATCAATGGTGATTCAAATCGTTCATGTTTTAATCCATCGCATTCTCAATTTAGTTTAATTATGTGACTCAAAATACGAACTTGCATATAACCGCTAATTCAGATTAATTATATTTCACTTCCATTCAAAGCACCAACATACATATTAAATTCAAAACGCGTCTTTAAATTGTCATTCATTGTCTCATTACTTGTTCATTAGTGTACTCTTAATAGCTTGGCTCACCATCCATTTCTATGAAATTGTCATCCCATATTGGTAACTCATAATTATCTCATCAATACCATTTAACTCTCTACATAGAAATTAAATTTTATTATTTCGATACCATTCTATCATTTGTCATCTTACAATTCAATCGATTCAACGAATATTAAAAGGAAATCAATTGAATTTGATTATGAATGCATGTGGTAATAATGTTCATATAAAACGAATATTATTTCCTTAATAACTTCGCTCATACATACGTTAGTTTAGTATTTATTTATTTTTTTTTTCAAATCAACCATTAACAGACAATTAATGATTATTGATAGACAATAATTATCATCAGTCATTTCGATTAAATTCAATTCAAAACGATAACAGAAAAATAAAAACCCAACAGTATTGTTCATCATCCAATAAATACGCATAAAAATGTATTTGATCCCAATGAATTGAGAAATATCACAATATTTATCATCAAAACTGTATAGTTAAGACCTTAACGGGGGGATACACACGATATCCAACAACTCATTCTGACTCCAACCGACATAATCACGTTGCTCATTTAATTAATTCCATCATCATCATCATAACATTAGACCGAGAATCCCATTACTCCCTCTTTCACTCTTTCGGTCACATCAATTTGACGTAATTAACATAATTTCTTTATACATACACAAATCATAAAAAAAAAAACACACAAAACCAAATCGATTCAATGAAATTTATCAACTCATATATGGACCATAATAATAGAAAATACCAGACAATAATCGATTTATACTGTTTTTTTTTTCGTTATTTAAAACATAAAAACTCATATTCATATACCACCACCCTCAATCAAAATACATAATAACTGAAATATCGCGAATATTAGACATTGTATTTTTACTTCTTGTCGCTTCATCTCAATGGAAATGAGTGTTCTCTGTTAATAACCATCAGTTCCCTTTTGTTTGCCTTAATTAATAATTTTTTGTTGTCATTTGTATGTGTTTTATGGTCTCCAAAAATTGCCCATTGAAAACATAGAAAAATGTACACAGGAACGAACAATCATTGGTAAATGAACCCATATTGGATTGGCAAAAATATAAATTTTTTTTTATTCATTTTTCAAAAATCTCTCATTCGTTCTGATTAAAGATCTCTTCTCCATAATATTTTTCTCATCGTCACCATACATCGCCAATGTCACACAAATACCCAGTCCCATTTCAACATAATCATCGAATGGTGGTGAGAAGTTCAACTGAACTTTTCTACTCTAAAATGGACACAATTTACGTTTAGTGACCAGTGACCACCACCGGTGTATGGTGACCAACCGTTATTTTTATAAATTTTGACTTTTTTCTATGCTATTTTGTTTTTCATGCCCACTTCTTTTCATATCATAATGATGGATGGTTCATAAATTGAATCTTCATAATATAATTTCGAGTGTTTTTTTCTTTAACATTTTCAATTTCATAATAATTTTTCTCGACTGGGTGACTAGTTAAAAATATGTTGAATCTCTTGTGCCAATGTCTCGCTAAATCCCCCCAAAAATTTCCACCCCTTCTATATATACTCACTCGATGGTGGTCAAAATCGAAGTCTAGCCCTAGTCAAGGACTCAACATGGTACAAATTCTATATGATATTTATTACATATCGCATTGAAATATAAATTCATACATAAAATATGCTGAATTTAACATAAAAAAAAAATACCTCATAAAATAGCTCACACATCATCCTGTATTTATTAAAAACAAAAAAAAAATAATTCATTTGCCGCAATTGAATTTCATTCCATCTATTTTCTTTTCATTTTTTATTTATCTCTCGCTTTTTAGTTCAATTCTGTTCGTTCACTGATACACCACATAAAAATTTTAATGCAGAGATATGATATTGGGTATTTAAAAAATTGGCCCTCTAAATGCTCAAAAGAAATATAAAATAAAAGAGTAAACCAATATCGCGAATGACTCCAACAACCATAGGTGGGCATATATTGAAGTATTACCAACCAGACCACAATACCACCATTACTATACATCTCTGATCAACGAGAGACCAGAACAGAAAAAAAAACACAAAATTATCACCAAACTGTTTTGCAGAATCAACTTTTCATTGTCCATAATGGCGACTAATGCGCCTTACCCCCATTCATTTCAACGGAGCATACATCCTTTTTCTCAACTTAACCACCATCGGTTAGCTATTTATGGTACTCTCATCTCTGTCTACTATTCTACGATTTACCATATAAACCAAAATACGTGAAAAAGTCTATTTTATATTATAAAAATTCAATTTCCGCCGTTAATTCTATGCGCGCATTCTGACGACATAGCCACGGTCATCCCTCCCGACGATTCATTTGTGGGCGCATTATGTGGACAAGGTGCGGGATATGCAATTCCACTGTCGTTTCAGTACATTCAATTTCTTTTTTTTTTATTATTCATTTTTAATTCCATTCCTGTCCAACTTGTATTCCGTTAGTTTCTCTTGTTGTGTTTTTCGCAAAAATTTTCCAACCAAACAGAAAAGATGATACCAAAATGAGATACATGGACAACAATATAGAGAAACGAGAACAACCTATACACACGTATCAACATACTCCACAAAAATGTAATTTATGTCGCTATGATCTAAAAACACAACATTTTTCACGAAATAGCAATTAATGCTGAGGAATTCATTTGTATATTCACCATTGGTTTAGTATTTTTTTTTTCTAGATGAAAACCACTAAAGCCAATAAAAAAAAAATCTTCTCCCCCATTATGTTTAACTATAGCAAACCAGGTGAATATACAATAAAACAAAACACGTTACGCGATAGAAACTAAAATACAATGCACCATTATTTCACATTTTCTTTTCCATGTCCGTTAAGTATAATAGATTTCCACAATTTTTCTATTTTCTCTTTATGTCCCAACATTGTACAGAGCATGGAAACTAAAAAACAACGAACCAAATACTCGCAATGTGTTCATAAAAAATAATAATTTCTCTATCAACCAATCGGCCATTATTCGTTATCTTTCTATGATAATACATTCATTCGTCCAACATTAAATATTTTAAAATCATGTTATCATTGTTTCCTCTACTTCCTCTCTCTCTCGACAACAAAACAACTGATCACCAACGAACAGATGCAAACACCCAATACAGTGATCGTACAGATCAAGATCATTGTCACCACCAATGAAGCTCATACAAAACACAGAAACTATGAAAAACGAAAAAAAAAACCATTGACTGAAGATTCATGTTATTTCATTAAAAGAAAATTGCCGCTATAAATTACCAATTAGCAATCATACAATCCTTCCGACTTCTTGTACAAATTATATTCGCTCGTCTGGTATTCACTCTACATTCGACAGATAACTAATGCCGCATGATGTTCTCACTTGTTTTACTATTTTTGCAATATTTTTTATTCCTCCTATTACTCTTAGATGATCCATATATAAAATAACATAATTCTTCAACCAGTCACCGCCATCCGAATCCATTATAGATTCGATTTGAAAACAAAAATACATCACATTGATGGTAATTAAATTGAATTACCATTCGGTTTTTATTGCAAACAAAATGTTATAAAAAATGAAAAACAACAATCCAAAATACTATCCAGAGTCCAGTAACAAAACGAAAATAAATGGAATAAAACAAAAAGTACAAATAAAACAAAATTATTCAGTTAATAAGTGCAATGCAATGAAGAAAAAAAAAATTCAAAAATACTTCAATCGATACATGTAGCATAAATAGTACATAATTCTCACTAGCCCAGTCTGACTGGTTCACACTCTAAAACGATAATCTCCAGGTTTATAGATCGCCACTTTTTTTTTTTATTACCTCCACTGGTACTCATTGATTTTCATTCCTTTCAAATCAGTATAGTGTGAGAGAAAGAGACCTCTTTAAAATGCATCACACCTATACGAAATTGCATTTAACATCAAAAACCAATTACAAATTAGTCGTACTGTTTTTTTTTTTATTTTTATTTTTAACGCTGTGCCTTCATCTAACTTCTCTATCACACTTACACATATCGCAAAGGCACTTTTTTATGCTCTGCTTATTTCAAATTCGCGCGTTCACTAGTTTTTTTCGCCGATATATTTTATCAATGGCTTTTTCATTCTTCTATTTCTCTATATGACTCTCTAACATTAAATTCGCGATTACACCGTGAATCAGCTTCACTAGATTCAAATAACCAAAAAAAAAAAAACAAAATCCAATGAGTCCCCAAACAGATGAAGAGGAAAGAAAAACAAAATTAGTTATTACCTTTTATCAACAATGTTTTTGACGATGTTTCCAGTATGCATAGGTTATATCCCCATTACCATAACCAACCATTTATGCTTATTTCATTAATTTTTTACCATTCTTTTTTCCACTTTATAATTCGATCAAATTCCAAACACTTTTCTTTCACAATTTACATTGGAAATACATAATTTATAATTCATAGTTACATATAGAAATTGTATCACACAAAACGTTTCAAATACACTTAATTCAAATAAACTATTTACCATTAAAACATATAAGAAGAAAATAATTGTAATTCCCGTTTATACAATTTGTATAGAATATGCCGCCTTTTAATACCATAAATTGAATTTAATTCAATATCAAATATAGTTAAACCAAAAGAGATGTGAAATCATTTTCATATTGCATGAAAATACCATTTAGTTATTTACTATTATTCTACACTCCAAACTTAATTCAGTTTAGAATAATAATTTTTAATATTTTATCCATTTACTCATTCGGTTATAATGGAAAACTTTTTTTTTTACCCAATCTGCCATAGTTTTTCTACTTTTCTTATTGTAATAAACCAAAAATAAAGAAAAACAAAAAAATAGAAAATCCAGAACAAAAATTCAACATTAACAATATCAAATACATTTAATATGTAGGATGCATACCCATCCAACTAACCGCATAGACTGACCAAAGATAGTTTTATGTTTACCAATGAGTGAACATTATGTGCCAATACATTAAGAACATATCAACATATTAGTTATAATCGTAATTCAGCCGCCGGCTTAATTAATAATAATTTTTTTTTTGTTTCCATCGTAATCTCATATACATTTCGCATTCCCTCTTGTCTTCTCATCGTATAACCTTTCGATTAATATAAAACCATTCCATATGTCTTATACATTTTAATGGATCATCACCATTATGAATGATGATTACCTTAATACAGATGGTGTTCGATATCATTTCGCTCAAAACATCATTTAAATAACATCACTGTACAAAACAACAATCCAACAACTTACAACACAAATAAAAAAAAAATCAACTCTCTGTTTATTCCGTTTCAATTCTGATCAACTATATATAATTCAATTGGTAACCCCGTTTAATTGAAATCATTATCATATTTCTTATGCTTTATGCATATAAAATACAATTTTTTTTCTTTTAAATGAACAAAAATAAAACTCTTACATTTGATCAATAAATTTATTACATGATTTGTTAATAAACCAAAAATAACGAAAAAAGAAGTTCAACATAAACGAAGATACGCAAATTATTTTAATAAATTTTAATCATCTAAATTGTAAATGTGAAATATTTTTAACATTGAAGCAACTCCTTGAATTCTTTAGCATAATTATTTTTTAATGTTTTTTTTTTTTACTTCATTCCTTTTTAAAATTCACTTTTTCTTTTTCTTTTTTACAACAAATCCACTGGTCATTATCACACAGAAAACGTATAATTCATTAATCCATCGTTCATCTCACTTAACAATTTAAAAAAAAAATAAAATAAAATAATAAAAGTGTTGCACTCAAATCCAACATTACCAACAACAGAAATAAAGGAACTATCATCATCATCATTTGGTTACAACATTGATGATCGTTTGTAATGAACTTATGAACACTGTACTACATAATGCAACCGAATAATACCTTTTGGTTTACGATGACACGTAATTAAATGTACCAGTGCAGAAAACCCAGACAAACTTAATAATAAAGGAATTCAGTTATTTATTCCTTTTTTTAATTTCAGACAATTCAATACTATTAAACCGTTGCATTTTGTTCATAACATAATAAATGAGTTACCAACAAAAATTAACTTCTGAACATTGAATACAATTTTAATGTTTAATGGACACAAATCGTTAATATTAATGTTATAGTAGCAACACCAAATCAATATTGTTAACTTTATATTATGTTTTAGTCGCTTAAATTCATTATTATTTTTTTCTCATTTGAATAAGATATTCCCTCAATATTCTTTTAGCTGTTTTGTTATTTTAATTTAAATATTATGCTAATTTCTTTATTATATTTACAGGTAATAAATAAATCATTTATTTTATTGATTTGTATAAAATTAATGACGAACGATTTATGTACAATGGAGCTCTATAATGTAAATTATGTTTTCCATTGTGGGTGCCTCTCTTGCATGATCACAAACAATGAATACCAAAAGTGATCTTTGATTTTGAGTGTTTAATCAGCACACCAACAAGAATATTCGCTTCTTCTTAGCTACAAATCTTTTCTTTACACACAAACAAAATGAAAAGATTCATTACAACTCTAACCAAAATAAAAGAAAACAAAATAAAAAATACAATCTTTCTCTTCAATTATTATTATGCGGTTTATGTTATACATTTTCATGTAAAACCTTCAGGGGACACATGAACGAATTGAAATTAATTTTAGAATCGGCCACAACAAATCCAAATTTACCTGAACAGATACACATGGAGGATAAAAAAATTCATAATGAACTGCCACAACCATAAATTAATATATTGAAATTTAGTTTTATTTCAATTTACCAATCTCTCTCTCATTTGATTATTTTTTTTTTCATTTTTAATTTCATTCCACCCAAAAATGAATAAAAGAATTTAATTCCATATTTCAATTATCTCATATTAAAACATACAATTTCATTGTTTTTTCTCTCTCTCGATTCCATGCATTATCTCATCCACATGAAGGATTGTTAAAAGCTTCCAAAACACATAAACCATAAACAAAAATGGATTGAACAAAATTATGAATTAAATGACATTTCTTAATTACTCTAAAAATTATTATTAAAACTAATTCAATTCATATTTTCTAATTGATAATAAAATAATTGCATTTCCATTGTATATGAATGATGGTGTCAACAAACCACCGCCTCTGTCTCAATCATTCAACAAATTTTTCATCATTTAATTGATTTTAATTATCACATTTTCAAACAATCATATCACATTTGATATTCCAATTCCAATTTAAATAATTCATAATTCTAATATTTTTCAACATTCATTATGCCCATTATATTTAGCGAAGTGCTCTTCCATAAACTTTTTAGCACAAATTGATTAATTAAATAATTTTTAATTTAATGCTTTCAAAAACTGTCCTACACTCTTTTTTAACGAATTTCCACTTAATATTTTTTGGCCCTCTTTCCACCAACTAGTTAACTAACAATTCATTGGATATTCATTTGAAATCATTTGTTTCATCCGATGTTCACTTCTTTCTCTCGGTTTTTTCCCTCTCTGGTTTAATTTTCAATTGAATTTCAACATAAAAGTGTGTTGTTTTCATCTAAATTACTAAATGTTCAATCCGAAATAAAAAAAAAAAAATTCGTGGATAAATTCATTTGATACCAATTTCACATAATCAACAATCTTTTGAATTGCATTACAATTTTTGTGACATTTAGTCTATTGGATTGGCTCGCCAATTTGTATACTCTGCTCTATATATCCGTCATATACAACTAACCAGACTGACATTCGGCGCCAGTACACATCATCATTTTTATGCCCCCAAAATATATCATCAAATCATTGATTAAATTCCCGCGCTCCACACTACATGTTGCCCATTATAAAATAGAAAAGAAAAAAAGACCAAATTATGCACAAAGTTCAAAAACTACCACTTCAATATCAAACTGAATTCTAAACAGGAAATAAAAATCCTTTCATTTTGATTCAACTTCACATTTTCGAGTATTTTCAGTTATTTCAAATTGAAATCCCTTTTTTTTATTTCTTCAACATTCATTCGATGTTTTATTGCCAACAACATTTTTACTAATTTCCCTCCTACAAGTATGACCATTTATTCATGACCAATATGAATACAGGACGCATTTTGTAAAATTCAAATTTCACTTACATTGATTGCAATTTTAATTAATCAGTGACCTCTTCTTTCTTTCCAGTCCAAGATAGAATTATTAAAAATCCACTCATAATTTTAATATTTGAAAAAACATTACACAAGGATACTATGTACTTCCATTCATATTCCAATTCACTTTAATTTTGCCACTCACTACATGATCATCATCATCATCATCATTTTAATCGAATATTCTAATCAACTAATTCGTTAAGTATCTAACGTACAATAGCAACAACATCGATATGTTCAAATTGCATAAATTGCATCGCCCATAAAATCGTGATAATTTAAATGATTTAACGATTATATGATTGCTATTGGACTTTTGTGGTGGATATCATTGTTTATAATACTATCAGTCAATTATAAACGATTTGCATATGTTGTCATGTTAAACACACATCAAACCCGCTATTTTTCCACAATTTACAAACTGTTGCATTTATTAATGGTGTGTTATCTGTCGCCAGTACAATAAAAATTTTAAAAAAGTCAATTTACTCTTTCACTCCTTTACCCAATTTTATATCTCTACCACATTTGATTTTATGTTTATGGTAAAAACATACACAAAACTAACGATTTTACATATATTTTTGTTGATATCCGAATAACATTTTGATTTTATAATAATTTGTTAAACATTATGTAAAAACATCATCTGTATTTTTCAAACATATACAGTATTTGAAATGTTAAAAAGTGTCATGAAACTGGTTACCCAAACTATTGAAATGTACATGACCTAACCGGTAGTAATGTATCATTTTCATATTCTCGTATTATATATAAATTTTTTACGGTTTTACGGATGGGAGAATGGTGATGCTGATAAAAATGCAACAGATTAAAGAGTATTTTAAATAAAACCATTTCATCTCACTCCGTTCATAACCTTCAAACCAACAAAACTACCTTCTCATTCTCGTATATTTTATTCTTTTTGTCTCATACTCGTGTTGACTATATAGTGCCGTACTCATGCCACCACCCCCGTAGTTCTGACGACCTTCAATTTACGGTGCTTTATGAAAGTTTACTGAATGGGAAAGAATAAATTTTTTTTTTTCCACCAAAAATTTATTCATACGAAAAACCCGATTCTGGTTCAACGCATTAGAATCTTCATGCTCATGGATTTCGGGTACAGTAAAGTTCACTAACAGTAGGTCAAACTGTGACATTGTGGAACTTTCTTCATCAATTGAATACAAATTGTTTGTAACACGTCGATAAAAACGAACGAACACTTTAAGAATTTCCTATTCAATAGACATACAGATCCGTAAATAATCGTTTAAAATTCAGTTACACTGCGAGTGTTATTCTATGTCCCGACTATAGTTGTGTGCTTAAGCATAGTGATAGAAGTATTTGAAACACTCACATGTTGATTGTTGGCTTCACGGATGCTGTTTAGGTGATATAACTGCCATATGCTATTGTCCTGATATCTGTGATAAGAAAGAGAAAAAATTATTTAGAATGGTTTGTCGGATTGGGAATTTCTTACGTACAATATTCTGACTAAATAATCGAGGCTCCCGGAGGAACAAAAATTTATAATCACTAAAATACTATTTAAACTCTGATTTAACACAAACTACAATGCTAAAACACTAAAAGAACACTTCAACTACAAAAATATCAAGCACAAATTTAATTAGAAACATTTATTTAAAAATTAATTAAAAAACAAAAATGAACACATGCGGCTCTACTATCATGAAAATTAAAATGGCGATCGGGTCAACTCGGTAGACTGGTAAAACTTTCCGACACGACAGTGTGGCGAATTTAATTTTAAGGCTATAGTGAGATTAGAATTAGCAAAATGTAAACATTACGGGTGTAAATAGAACATAAAATTTTTATATAAATTTATTCAATTGATTACCCACGATGATAGAAAGAGAAATAGGTAAGTATTCTGTAGATTGACTAGAAATATGTGTGATATAAGTTGATACATTTAAATTCATTTTCAGGATAAAAGTGTTCAGCATAAATGGAAACATATTAACAACACACGGAATTGTGTACGGATCATGCTTACATTGATCCAATCGGCAAATGGAGCTACCCGGTTGGTATTGTTCCTCAATTCTTTGTACCTTATTTTCATGTCTCCGGGATTTTAATTCCCTTTTAACTAGCCAATTGATCGCATTCTACGCCGCACTTAGTATTCATTACATTTTAATATTATTTTAGAAATAATGCATATAATTGAGGCAGCGATAAAGTCACATAAAATAAAAATCGATTTAATAGAGGGAATTGATCGAAAGAGTCTATCGAGAATCTGGCCGTGTTCACCATATCCCAACATGGAACCGAAACGGTGTGATTATTTAAATTCATTTTATCTTACACACTCCTGAGGTGGGTGATTGTGCTACATGCAAACGTACTAATTAGAAATTTAAATGAATTCTTACATATCTGGCTGGTATGAATATTTTATCACTTGATTGAATCAAATCTGTGGAAGGTTATTTACACATTAATTTCATCTACGGCCTCTGGACGTTTTTTTTTTGTTGTGCAACCGGATGACCAACCAACAAGATATGAAATAGTGAACGAAAGAAATACATAAAATTTATGCAATCAAACACATTTTACATGATATGAAACATGCAATTTTATATTGATTTTACATTCTACATTCGAATGTGATTATTATTTCTTTTGATTATCATTACTTTAGATCGGCAAAGTTCTTTTTTTTTTATTTTAAATCCCAGTTAACAATTACGTATAAATTATTCGTTCCAATACGAATGGATTCTGGATTCGACTAATTATCCTTGTTATGGTAATGAATTCACCCGTCCTCGATCTCATCACCCACACTGCTTGAACGTAACAGTGCCCAACAACAGACCCCTAATTCCATAATTTAGAAATTAAAATCTATTGATAAAGAAAATCAAATTTATATGCAAATCATATTATAATTCAGCTCTCAATTGTAGAGAAAATAACGAAAAATATTCAAATTAGAAAATTTCGATTTTTCTATATTCATTTTTATGAAAATTTTCAAATAATGAGAATGAACCCTTTTTTCCACTCCATGCTTAATGATTTTTTATTTTATGGGGATTAAATGATGTCGCTGAATAAAAAAGAAAATAATAATAATTATGTTTTTCCCATTCACTTTGAATGGGATTGTTATCCACACTTAATGAGGAATAGCATAAGCTGTTATTTTCATTTTGGATTGCGCATTAATTAATTACGAGAAAACACTCCACATAATACGGTTAAGATAATTGCATAATGTTTAATGTAAATCATCGAATATAATGATTTTTATATTTCTTTTCTTGTTTTATAGTACGTTGACTGGAGGATTACTTGTGATCGCACCTTATTTACTGGGCAAGTACATCATTACAGTATATGAAAATGAAACACCAAATGATGATTTATATTATGGGTAACGTTATGCTGTATCATTTATGGCCGTTGAAATAACAATAATTTTTACTCTGCCGTCACCGTCAATTCATTGGCAACGGAATCTGTCACAAGAGCTTTATGCTTAAAGGTAAAGGGATTTTAAATTTAAATTAAAATTCACATTTTCATTAGTTTTTTTTTTTGTCTTCTCGTTACAGCCATCAAACAATCGAATAATTAGGGACACGTGAAATCCAATGTTCGACTAAATTACCATTTCTGTGAATCACCTTTTGCCAAGTTCACTATGAGAATTGGGTCAGAATATGAGGCCATTAAGGAAACTCTTTATAATTACAACATCCAAAATGGTCTATCAATTGAGGATATTAATGAATTATTGGGCAACAGACTTTATGCAAAATTATGAAATGAATTGAACCAATTTAAATTATACCGTCAATATAAATTTCGTGTACCCTTGGATTACTTGGATGTTCGGTATATGATAGAATAGCACATCTTCATACATTTTATTTTCTATAATTTTGTTTTATTTTAGCTCATCAATCGATTGAATCCAATTATTGTTTGACTTAATTTCATTTTAATTATGAATGACATTAGGCGATTTTTATATATGAATTTCTTATGAAGTGCGAGGCTTTAGTAAGTAATTCATTGGAAACGTGAAAATGGAAAATCTAATTATTAGTTCAATATGTGTCTGGGTCACATCAGTGAACCAAGGAGGTTGAATTATTTAAGTTTTCACAACCAGCATTGGAAGTCAGTGTTTCAGTAATCTGACCATAGAATAGATGATGGGGCCACTATTGGTTACCACCGTATCAAACACTCATACCATTTAGTGAATTGAAATAACATTTCACATTTAAATATCATTCTATGGTTTTTACTGAAATCATACATAAAATAAACTGAAGAATCTTTGAATATTATGGATTTAGAGTATTTCGTGTGCCACCTGCCTACCACCACAACTGACTCTCACTTCCAACCACCATCACATACAGAAAATGAGAAAATGAAATAAAAAATGAATTAGAATATGGAACAAGTTTCATGAATTCATCCATAAAACCATACGGTTGATTTTCATGGTATTCAAGAGTAAAATTATATAAACTAATTTTCTAATTTTAACCAAAAAGTTAAGCATCACAAGCTTAGATTTTGTGTCTAATTTAAATTACCAATTTATAAAGCATAAGTCTAACCATATATGGAATAACTAAGAGGTATACACCATTCTACAATATAAGAAATTCATCGTCCACCCGTTCCAACACTCAAACATAAAACACCAAAAATGTAAAGTTAAAAGTATAGAAATGGCTGGATGGTAGTTTTGAATTGCTAAACATTTTGCACATCAAAAATTTTACTCTATTGGTTTCATTTGGTTTTCCGTTAGATGAAGAAGCCAAACTGATTTCAAATTGACCTCATCCTTATACCGAATACGATTTAACTGGAAAAGATGAGAAAACCGAATAAAATAACATCCCAATGTAGGAATGAATGAGTAAAACAATTCAAAATATATTTCATTTCTCCATCATTTTGTATTAAGCATTAGCCATTATCCCGTAATAATGCAAGCCGCCCAACACATCACGGAAAGGTATATTTTATATTGAAATAGAATTATGGTATGTTGTATTTCTGTATATTTCATATCCTTACTATATGAGATATAATATGGTTTTTATATGTATCTTTATATATGTATACCATAGTGTCCTGTTCAACCCAGCATAAAATTATGTATTCAAATGTTGAACTTTCATTATTATGTACTCAAAAGTATTAGAATATTCCTTAAACGAATTGTCCCATACCATCAATCTACAATTATAATTTCAATTCTGGCTCCCAACTCTTATTCGTTCCCTCTCATTTTGGTCGTACTACCTAAAATCATATTCAAAACTATTGAATCTAAATTATATATAATTTTGGTCTAAACGTGTATAATCCCAGTGCCATCATAACTATTCTTGATGAGAGAGCAAATTATTTTCTTCAATTTCATATGGCATCCCAAATATTATAATTTCTCCACAATTAGAAATTTTAACTTAAAATATTCTCTCACAGATACATCTCTCAATTGATAATTTTCTATTGCCATTACAGAATTTATGTACCTGCATTCCGAGTGCAATGAAACAGAGGGATGGGAAAAGTGTCAACCTGATGGCTGAATAAACCAGTTGAACAGATAAATAATATCTATTATCTTCCCTCATCATTGCCTCCGCAATCACCTCGAAGGGAATAGAAAATTATCTTCATGATCTAAATGACAGTGAATATCAGCTCTTGACCAAAATGGATGGACAATTGCGCGACACTTCACGACATAATGAGAAAAGTCTTCCTATTGTTCAGCCACCCCATTTTGTTAATTTCAAAATAGTATCTCTTAATAGCAGAAAAGTCGATTTATTTTCTAATGAGATTATTTAGTAGTTTTCTGTTCAGAAATTTTAGAATATTGTCCGTATACCTCATGAACGGAAACCGGTTGCGAACGAGTTAGTTTCCAGTAAATATGTAAAATAGGAAAATGTTTTCCGTATCGACCATAGCAATGGTCTAATCATTGTTTCAAGTCACAACCATACTGAAAAGTGTCCATATCTATATGTAAAATATTTGAAAATTATATGGCAAATGGTGGGCCATACGAGAAAACCAGCCCTGAGTGATGGTCTCCCGGTGCGATGAGTGGAATGGGTTTTTTTTTGAGAAATGTTGGGTGAATATACTAAACAATTTGAATTTTCGGTACCGAGTTATAACAATCTATGTGCTCATGTATAGCTCATTTAAATTTCTAATTAGCAAACTTCCATGCAATAATTGGATTAATGTAAACTGCTATGTCTCTCTTACTCTTCATGAATTGGACTCTAAATAGATTGTCTCTGTATGCAATATGAGAAAATGGAAAAAGACGAAGTAATAAACCAGAAAACTCAATATCTCTCTTCCATAGAGTTGAGAATCTGGTCGGTTTGGTATTCGGGTTATAATTTTACTTCTTCCATTTTTATTTTGTCTTCCTACTGGAGTAGTCCAAGGGAAACGGTGATGGTGGTATTAACTCATTCTGCTAATATTAATTTTATGTGTAGTTTTCAAGTTAACCAAAAACCAATTTAAATGGTATGAGGCGGCTCTCAAAATTTTACAACACTGATAAAACAGAAGAAAATTATCCAAAAATGGTATCAAACAGGCCAACATTATTACAGCATTGCATCATTGTAATGTACATAAAATTGTAATTCAGTATACAGTTACGAATAGCAATATTCAACGTGTCTCTTCGAAATTCATCTATAATTATATGGATTCATTTATTTTATAACTATAAATATGTATAGCATCGTTCAGTATGCATTTGAATATTATTTTATATGTTGTTCAATTCCGTACGGTTCGAAAGAAACTAAATGGATTGAGAATGCGGTGGGTATAAAAAGGACTTATGCACATGTCCTTTAACATATAATTCATTTGAACATTTTGTATATATGAAATTAGAGAAATATAAGGCAATACCAATAAACACTTATGGAATGAGTCAACGAAGCATAAGTGTTGAGCAATTTCTATTAATTTAACATCATCATTCGAATAACCAGAGGGGGAGCCTTGGTAACAGTAATGTGCCAAGGTGAAAGACTCGTTACAATTTATGCATTTCGAATAAATTCAATTGAATTATGAGACTCTTCTTGAGAGATCAACCGTTGTTAGAGTAGTACAACTCATCGGTTCCAAATTTCAGTTAAAATGTTGATTCATGAATTCTTTTTCCATTAAATTTATTTAGATTTTTTTTTTTTTCATTTCTGTTACCAATACATCCCATTTAAAATATTCTATTTGAATTGATCATTACAAATTGAACGATTTTGCTGTTATCTAGTCCCTTTTTTTCATGTTCAATTATGTACGCTATTTACATATTTATTTATATTTTTTTCTTNAAATTTATTTAGATTTTTTTTTTTTCATTTCCTGTTACCAATACATCCCATTTAAAATATTCTATTTGAATTGATCATTACAAATTGAACGATTTTGCTGTTATCTAGTCCCTTTTTTTCATGTTCAATTATGTACGCTATTTACATATTTATTTATATTTTTTTCTTCTTTTTTTTTGAATTACTTTGCTTATAATAGGCAAAGGAGTGGGGCTCAATTTTTATTTTGGGTACATTGAAAACCACATTTATTGAGGAATTATTCAAATTGATATGGTTTGTCTGGTTATTTGAGATATGATAATTTACTCTCTTTAACAATATTTTTATGTGGTCATACAAATTCAATTTAATGTTTATTTTTTTTTTTCTCTGTGTATTTTAATTCCAGTACTCCCCATTGGACAACAGCATCACAAAGAGTGGATACCAAAAAAATAAAAAAAAAAAATTTATTCTATGATTTGAATTTCATTTCAATTACAGGTGAACGGTTGCCTGATGTATAGTGAATTGAAAACCAAACGGATTAAAATTATCGAAGGAAAAAATACATATAATATTTTTATTATGGAAATACATAATCAGCATGATGCGTATACCAAAGACCAATGAATAAAAAAATAAAGTAACATCGACCAATAAAGAGAAAAAAAAATGTCTAAAAGTCAATTGAGAATGAAAATGGTCTTCATCGATCGAAGATAACCGCATAACAGTCATTCAATATCACTCCGGTACTTAGATATCAATTCAACCAATAAATTGGTTGTAAATGTTTAAACAAAATTTAAATATAATTCAATGATGAACTTCATTTTTATTTAGTTAATACTCATTCAGCTGTTCACGATTCAAAGAACCACTGAAGATAAAAGATATATTTGTAGCCATCCACATTATCATAATTCAATACAAATAATTGGATACCTAATGGAATTATAACAAGTAAGTGAACGTCTTTTCATACTTGGTAAGATAAACTATTCAGTTTTGTAATCTGTACAATCTATTCAATGTTCTCTCTTTTAGTTGCATTCAAGTCCATTAACGCTCTAATAAGACGACATAATCGGTCGAGTAGCAAGATTAAGTACTGTGATTAACGTCAGGTGTAATAATAGTAAATTAATAATTATCGATTCAAATGAATGAAGATGTTGACGATCGAACGTTGGTTACTGTCCGCATTTGAGACAGGAAACGGTTACGATAGAAATGCAGCGGTGTTGATGATAGATGAATTGTATACCTTTAATCTTCTCACCGACTGTATTAAATATGTAAAAAATTAGCATCTCGTATCCGTCTTAAATCGTATCTACAATTGAATTGTAATTCTATCTTTGCCACCTTTAAATAGGTCGATAATGTAAATTAAGTGGTCTTGCCATAAAATTAAAATCGTAACAAAATACAAACGTGAAACGAATGAATTAATGAAATTAAGATGAAGGATTTAGTTCAACTAAGATGAGAAGAAAAACACACCGTGTATTTAGATGTTGCCAATGAGAATACCGGTGCCATCGCCAACATCATCATCATCGGACGATTCAACAGTATAAGACATTATTCAAAGGAAACTTTTCTTCCAATTAAGTGTTCTTTGGTTTTATTTTTCATCCCCAATTTCTTATTATTTTTCTGGGTTTTTAGTTGGCTTTCTCTGTTACATGTTTGAACGCAAGTGTACACATAAATAATTTCATTGTTGGTACCGTTGATCGTTCAGCCACCTACTACACCTCCACAATTGGTTGACATTCATTTTAAAATTTTTTGTTTTATTCGAATCTTCCAACTTAACAGTTTTATGTTGTTTATGGTGTGAAATAATACTTTTGAATATAAACCGTTAAAATGAAATCGCTGACACGGTTCATGGTATACCCCACATATTTCCCACCATAATTTAATGAGTAACGAGAGGGTATCGGTTTTTGATATTCAAACGCGGATATTTTTACTGCATTTATAATGAGATATTACCATTAATTATGGTCTTGGTCCTTTGCATAATTTACCATTGAATGTTACCGGTATGGTTTTATTTTCTTCAACACATTGAAAACACCCGGACTAAGAAAAATGAACTAAACACAGTGGAAAAAAAAAAAAAAACAGAATTTTTCATCGAAATAAACTTGTAAATTATGCTGTCGCATCTTTATAACATGATTTTAAATTAATACGAAGAGAATAACTGAATGATTCATAAGGAATTGTCTTGTCGTTTACAGTTACATATACCAAAAGACAATACCAGGCGATAAAGAATACCAGCTCAACAATCTATGGTTGTCGCCCGAATAAACTGTACGTTATAATTATTAAAATAAATGAAATTAAATAAACGAGGGCTATATAATATGCGTAATATGAAAAGGTCTAATTACATTGATTTATGCAATAAGATGATGAGACTGTTTTCAAACGAACCAACCATACCATCTCTCGCCACGTAGACCATGAAAACTTTTCTCTTCCATCCACCCCCGTGAATAGAGGTACCATTTTACAATGGGCGACATAACTGAACTCTTTTTTGTTAATTTTGATAAAATTTTCTAATATGTTTATACCAGTTTCCTATAACTCTTTGACTGTCTCTTTAAAACAAAATTGACTAAAATTAGCATAAATAATTTTATCAAGAATATGAAATTCGAATTGAAATTTATATAGAAAAAAAAAACACACAGAAAATAATTTATAATAATTTAATGTATTTTGATTTACCATGATTTTCACGTTGAACGATCATTGTGTGTTCGGTTGAGTCCATTTTGGTTTATTTATTTATTTTTGTTTTTTTTCTTATGTTATTTCTTAATAATATAACGCTTGACACAAACGAGACAACGACCATAAATAATTAGCACACCAAATAGAACAGAAGAGTACACAAAAGACATTATGAATTCAAGAGAACACCGAATAAATTGCAAATAAGTTGGAAAAATTAATTAAATATCCATTCTAACGAGGACACAAAATAAATGAAGAGATATTTCTTAGCCATTTAAATTAGCTGATATACATTGGTATTAAGGATCCTTTATTTATTTTTTTTGAATTCTTAGTCCCCAGCAACGACCAAAAATAGAAATTTTCCCGTTTATTGGGTTTGATATTCTTATAGCACTAGTTAGTTGCAGCCATAAGATTTGAAAATGTTAAATCACAATCGGTTATGTTTATAATGAATTCAATCCTCGTGTTTAAAACATACAAAACATAAAAGTGTTTTCATCTCATGGCACAGAGCATCATTCAAAATTATAACGAAATTGCACGGTGTATTTAATGTTGTGGCTACAATAAGAAAAGAGGTTACAACACCCACCCACCTACTATCACATCACAAACCCCCGAAAAATATCAACCGAAAATGAAACACACTTGAAAGTCAAGAGTGTATTGACTAAAGTTTTCTCAAACCAAAATATTCTTTAACAATATGAGACGATGTGTATACAATTTTAATGGTACAACTGGCAAACGGATCTATCTCATTTACGATTTTGATGCTTAACGCTACAGTACCCGATGATAATCAAATTAAAATATGCTAATTAGTAATTTTACATTTACAGTTTACCAGTGCCAAAGACATTACAATTTAAATTTTACGAAAATTTTATCATTGAGTTCAGAGTTTTCGATCAAAGTATAGAATAAGAGTAATGGGGTTTATCATACTTATTGGGCATGGGGTATGAGACTCTTCAAAATCGGAACTTTTTGCCTCAGTATTAAATTTTATTAAGAACTCTCTCTTGAATTAGCAAATGTAATGAATGTATAGAACGCATCCGTTAAACAATTTTACTTTATTTTCTGATTGGAAAGTTTTCATCAAAATAATTTTTATGTTGTGGTTGAATTAAATTTAAAACTCAGTCGATTGTCGATATTGTTTCTATTGTATTGTAATGGAAATTGATATATCCGCCGTTTAATAATCATCCCATTCATTGATGTATACAATCAATGGGGATACGATTAAGTTATGGTATTGTTATTAATTAACATTTTCATATTTTTTTTTTATTTTATGTAATGTAAAAACAACATACAGAATCTCTCTCTCTCTCTCTCTCTGCAGAAAAATAACATAAATTGAGCATATTATTAATATAAATCGTTTACATTAAAAATAGTTAATTATATCGTTCAACTGAAATAAGTACATCAATGTGATTCAAACAATGGCATCGGTGTCATTATAATTCTTTTATTTTGTTATTATTACGTTCATTTCTCATTCCAATTAAATGTGGATAATGGTAATATAAAAACAAAAAAAAAAAAGACCAAAAAAAAATGCATTTTTCACCACGTGAATAATGTGATACATACCATTAATTACCACGAATATTTGGCTCATTCTCTTTATACATTTTTCTGGCTGTCGATTTTCACTGATTAAATATTCGATTTAAATGCATATAACATTTTTGTATGTTTCTATAAGACCTCACCAACAAACCACCCATACAACAGTAGAAGATAACATAAAAATCACCATACAATCAGTGTATAATAATTAAAAATATTGTTATAATTTATATGAATTTATTATATTATTTGATATAGAAAAACATATTTTTCCATGTGATAAATAAATTTTTTTTTTCCACCCAGTTCTCCTTCCCCATAACATTTTCAGTATTGAAGGCTCTTTAATAAATGAATGTTCTATAAAAATCCACAATCATATTCGAGGGAGAATGGGAGTTAAATATTAAAACATTTCAAATGAAATGGAAGGATCATAACAAAAAAAAAAAAAAACAGAATAAAATTCAGTACATATATTGGATTCATAATAAATTGCATATTGTAACTTGTGATTTAACGAAGATAATCAAATAAAATGTGGTTTTATTTAACAAAATAAAAATTCACATAACTTATAAAACTCGAAAAGCCAACAACTCTCAGGTAATCAATGAATTGAAAATACATTATGTCAGATATGTTTGCTAATAATAATTGCCAACGCTATAATCCACTTGATTACATCAATGTTGTATATACATTGCTGTTATTATGAGCCTAAAAAAAATTATAAAAAAAGCCAATCCAGCTACCCCCATTGATTCAAAATAAATAATTTGTATTAATCAATGCGATTTTTTCATATAAAAAAATTATTAATTATAAAAATATTGCCAACGAATCCGAGTCCTATGACGTCTGAGTTTAGGTGTTAATTGGATATTTTTAGCTAATTGAAAATATGTTACAATTCATTGATTATATAGAATGATGTACATCATCAACATGAATGATTATATTTACACCTTTAGGAGGTGTCTGTTCAATGAATCCTTTAAACTAATTAAACCTTTCGAAATTAAAAAAAAAATGATAACAATTTTATATGTTAAAGTGCAATTCCCATCCAATTGTATACCATTCCCTTAATGGATAATTGAATTAAATATCGAAATTGTAGAATTGAGTAAAAATTTTTAAATTGACTTGTTTATCAACTCTCAATTATCATAAATTTAATTAAGGTGAATATATGATTTTATAATATGAAATTATGCAAGATACTTGACACTATACAGTTATGGATACTAAATTGATATAATCCAAGTTCCATTCATTAGTTTCTTTAACTCTCATACTTATTCGTGTGATATCCAAGAGGATTTTATTTTTTATTTCAAACAAACGATAAATTCAATTTGATATTCTTCACTATTTTAATTTACTGTGTGTATCTTTATCGGTAAACTTTTTTCCATTGAAAAATCATTATAACATTGAGTTGATTTCAAGTAGCAGTCTATCAATGATGAGTACCAACTACGTTATGTTTTAGTTTTTTTTTTTTGTATTCAATTCATTCTTCCTTAATGAATAAATTCATTCGATTAGCGTTTTATAAAACTTGAATAAATGAAATCAATTGAAAATCGGTTTTAAATACAAAAATGAAAATAAAAAGTATAAAACATTTTCTAATTGAACTTATTCTTGTACTTTGAATTCATATGATTGTCTAGGAATAAAACGAATGAAGAAAAAGTTGTGACATCAATTGAAGAATCATGGAAAAGTTTTTCAATCATCACATTACAATTCGATGTATGTGAAAACTTAAGTATTCCCCTCAACTGATTGTCGTTGATTATTCGACATCAATTAGAAATGCAATTGTAAATTTAACAGTAATTGATACCTCGAAGGAGTCACCTCATACCTCAACTTCCCCATACCTTCAACAATTCGATGTTAGGTGTAATGAAAATGTTATTTTTGTAGCAGCCGACAATTTCACTGAGAATCAATGACCATTTGGGGACTCACTATAGACAAATTTATTTTTTGGGTAACCAAAATCTACCTTCAAACCGAAACATTCACCAAATTATAGAACATTAAAACATAAAAAATAGAATTCCAGAGTACCAGAACGCATCATTCATTAGGATAAAATGAATTAATACTCATTCAATGTCTGTACATAAATTTTCAATTCAGCTGATATTTTTTTGAGGCTACGAATTACAAAATCTCCATTCTACCTGGTCATTGTACCATTGACCATAGAACAACAATGGGAAAAAAAAACACTTTTGCTTCGCGAATATTGCTATTTCGTTTAAAATGTTTTTTTGCAGTTCTCAGTATGGCACAATATTCATGTAGATTGTATTTATATTTGAATAATGGCGAAAATATTTTCGCGGCAATATAAAAATCTATAGTCTCCCCAATTTGGTATACAATTCATCTCTAGATTTCTCAATCTATATGATATGTGAGTGTGTATTTAAACAGGGTGGCTGATGATCATGGTATTGGTGAACAAAAATTTAAAAAAAATCGCCAAACTGTTTTATATAAAAATCACCTATTGATTGTATGGTCAAACTCATTGAGTACGAAATAAATATAAAACCAGCCAGAGTACACAAAACATGAGAATACCCATCAAATCCATTGGGACGTCTCGAATGGCGATCAGTATAAAATGATGCGTCTTTCTCATTCTTTACCAATGCCAGGAAAATTTAAATAAACCAAAAAAAAAAATAACTGACCACTTTTGCAACAACAGTTCAACGTGGAGCGCGAAAAAGAATGATTTTATTTTCTGACTCATCCTCATCCCTTTGGTCATCGACACACTCAGTCATATATTGGGCCCATGGAAAGAGGATACCGATAAAATTAATGCAAATTCTGTTTATATGCAAGCAGCAATGAGATGCCCGTGTTCATACTGAACCAATTCATGGGATATGCCATTTCTTCATCAAGGCTCTGTGTGTTTGTATGTGTTTTTATAGAAACAATTTTATATTCAAATTTTATACTTTATCCATTGGTTCAGGTTACGATTTTATATTTTATGCATCCATACTCAATATTCTATAGTATTTGGAGTTGAATTATTTTTTTTTTATTCCCAATTCTTGTGCGGCCAGTTATCCTGCCATTTTTTTCGATTATCTGCATTTATTCAGTATCAAATATTGTAGAGGGGGTAAGAGTACCCTGGACTATTGCTGAGGAATTAATGTTTGAATATGATCGCAAAAACTGAGGAAAAAATGGTCAATGAAACAAGTACTGTACTTTTTTTTTTGTTATGTACATATCCAAATGTGATTCATATTTCTCTGCTGGCCATAATCTCCTATTCCAATTATGGACTACCGGCGAAAAGATTTTGTGCATTGACCAATACAGGAGCGCAATGAAACCATTTCACGGAATATTGGAATTACAGGTGAGTGCACTTTTTAATTTCAATATATGGAACGCATTTTTCTCTCCTCTACAGTTTTTTTTTTGGTTGGTACTTTGAAGCGAATCGGTTGATTACGAGGATAGTCATTTGTTTCTATTTTTTTATCATTCGTCAACATTCATGTGGAACATACGGAAGAGACTTCCTTTAAATCTCAGTTGCATAGCAGCCTCATCAAGTTTCTATTGATGTTCCATCTTTTTTATCTTCTCACATCGATATTCCTCTGCGGATAGTCCAAATCAATTTTTATTCATTGCTCACCTGTGAATCTAAAATGTATGTGCACACCGTGAAACAAGATTCTTTCTTTATATTCAATTGATCCAATGAATTACACTTCTTTTCGGCTACTTTTTAATCAATAAAACAAAAAAAAAACAATTTTCAATCCATAAGAGTTTTAGTATGCTGTTTCTTAATCAAACCATTGAAATGATATGGAAATGTGAAAGATATTATTGATTTCCATATGAATTAATCCAAAAGTACATTCAACTGATCATCATCATTGAATTCACTGTTCGATTAGATGATAAACTCCTCAAACCATCTAAATTGTTCAACTTATGTTTTCTCTTTTATGTATCATGAGGGAAATATCTTTTTCATTCTGTCATAAATTCATTTTACATGTGATTTCACATTGTCCACGAAATTGTTTCACCAGTTCCAATGGTTTTTACATAATTTTTGTTTTGTTTTTATGTCGTTATTTCGGGCGTTATGAATCAACTGAGAAAAAAAAAATCATATAATGCTTAACATTCCCGCAAGTAGAGACGCGAAAAACCAATAGAATATGAAAATAAAAAAAGTTCCACCCTAATTTATTTCGTTCATTTTGCGTTTGTCCATTGTTTTGCTTAATTAATGTTTAATCACAATAGACGAGGATTTTCGTTGAATACTGAAAAAAAAATATTCCTTTTTTCAGCAGAGCTTTAGATTTAATACAAAAAAAATTACTCGAGTTTTCTCGTCCGTATATGGTAGTGAAGTCATTCGTGGTTGAATTGCTTCGGTTGCATTTACCATTGTTTTTGGATCACATAACACATTGGCTCAAGAGTTAAATACCAGCCATCCTCACAAAACACCTCGCGATTTATAATTTCAACAATATAGAGGTGGTAGGCATAAAAATTATTTTCCCAAAAAAAAAAAAAAAGCTGAACTAAAAACATTCTGTCGTGTTACATGAAAATCCTTTATTTAAAATTCGCACAATATTGCACAAGTTATTGTCCACTTCTCATCCTAACAAAGTCTCGGTTAACATAAAGAGTGATCGATGTAGCCCAACTGAACGACGCGTCCAGATGAGAAATAGACCGGATGACCAGTTACCCATCCAATTGCATTCCATTTGAATTGGTAATTTCGACCAGTTACTCTGGATCAATTGTTTAGTCAAGATTGATTAAGTGGCTGAACAAATTTTATTTTTTATATTCTCAATTCAATCAAATGAATTATATAAATAGAAAAAATAAACAGAAACCAGAAATACAAAACTACATAACAACTGAATCGTCTGTTAGATGACCCCCATTTCTAATGCCATTAACAATCTTTAGTAACGAATAAATCTTAAAATTTTATTACTTCAATTTCATTTGCAGAAAATTTAGGTGCCTCATACAACCATGAATTACGTTCTATACACACATTATGGCGTCATCAGCAACAGTAAAAAAAATTGTTATAGAACAAAATTTTAATTATACTAATTATGTGTAATTAAATCCAATCATAAAGAATATTTTAAGTAACACAGTCTATGGTATACCAACGGTTTAATTAACAAAACAAAATACATTGCGTTGATGTAATGAAAATTTTCAAAATAAAAAAAAAAAAATTCGGTTCAATGGTGTAGGTGATTTTCGCTACCGATTAATTATATACTTTTAATATTATTTGTTTTTATTTTCATTAAACATAATTTTTATGCGACTGAATAAATGGTGTACAGGTAAAAATATAAAGTTGAAAATAATTTTTACTATTTTTTATGTTGAATGGTCACGAGAACAGTCCGGTGTATGCAAACTAATTATTATGATTATTAGGTAATGCGAGTAGACATTATGAACACAATTGTACTATACCGTTAATTAATCGTGAATCAATAACCAGTGTAATGAATTCGTTAACCAAAAAAACTTGTAATTATTTTCGGGTGGTTTATTATACTGGGGGAAGGTTTTAATATTTAATTGTAACTTTTAGTTTCATTTGTTGGGGCTTATCGTCTAGTATCATTCCCATAACAGAATTCGTTTCTAGATTACCTAATTGTAGGAACAATATAATTTTAATGATATTTACACTGTTAAAACATTCATAATATCATCATAAATATGACTAATGATATTTTATTTCGAATTGATTAGAACGATCAAATAAAATTTTTGTAACAGTTAAAGTCACTAATCAAAACGTGTACTGATTAATCTTCAAAATATTTAAATTTTTTTTTTCCTCTATTCAATGTCACTCATCTGGATTCATATTATTTGTAACTGTAATTAACTGTTCAATTGTTATTAACTATTTAGTAATTACTAATTCAATCGTAATGATAATCAACCGTTATAGATTCAATTCAACAGAATATTAGATCTCTTCATTATGTTTCAGCATTAACTTCTATATAATTTTAATTATTCCAATTCCACCCACACTTTTATTGAAGAATAAAATTATTAACGGGGTGAAATGAAAACCATTTCATTTATGTGTAATAACACAGTCACGTAATTAGGTGATTAAACCTGAATTGTTTTTTTTTTTCTTTTACCTTTTTTTGATATGAAATCGACACAATAAAAATTGAAATGCCGTGTGATCATTGACTACAATTATTTTGTATTAACATTAATGCTTCTGTTACTGTTTTCCTCGGTTTTCAGGCAATAAGAAAACGTTGAATTAATTCATTTTCTTCTTTTTATTTATTTGACTGATATAGACGGGTACACAACGGGTAAACAACAAGTGAATTAAATTTTCATTTACAATTATATTTTATCATTGTGCCATGGGGCCCCATATACGAATGAAGACAAATACCAATTCCATCATCTTCTACCCCCAAAAACCATAAAAACGTATTGGTTTATACAACAACAAATTTTTCATAATTATGTATTCATGCTCTTTACAATTAAACTCAATTAGTAATTAAACATTAGATAGAATTTTATTAAATTTATAACATGGATGATGCCGTAATTAAGTCCCACCACATTCAATTGAAAGAAAAATTATGAATAAATGAAGAAGGCGTTTAATATCACACATATTCTGTAATTATGCGCTCATTTTTAATTACGCACAAAATCATTTTCAGTCCTTTTGTACGAAGAAGATTTCAAATTTTGAAAAACTTCATCAAGTGACATACAGTGAAAGAATCATAATGAATTGATTGTACATAAGAATCATAGAATCTTGTAACGGTTTTTTCTTTCAGGTGATAATATCATTAACAGTTCATAGAACTTTTATTCACTGATCACTTTGATGCCCGATGGCAAAGACAACAAGCGAATATTCAATGGCATTAAGTTCAACCACTTGAATTTCAGTATGTCGGTGCCACTTAAACATTATAGGATTTTTGCTGTACTCTCATAAACTCTGGTTTTATCCCGAAGTAAAAACGGCTATTCTCATTCACCCAATTTTCTTTAGCGAAAAGAATTGAAGGAATATCCACATCAAATTTTCTCGGTATCTATTGTTTCTATTGTAACTTCTATTCTCTACCTTTAACTGAACGTGAAAAAAAAAGGAAACAAGTGGATTTTATTCACTCAACTTTGTTCAACATAAATTGTATCCGATCTAGGTTATGTTCATCCTTTTAGTGTAACGTTGAATCCTTTTAGTTGAAAATTGGGATGGAGAGTAACTCAATCTTTCATCCATTCTGTTCATTTTTTCTCATAGAGATTCATCGTATATGAATTCTATTCAGTTGAAACAATAAAAAAAGAATCACTTTATGACTTTAACGCTAAAAAGAATTCCATTTTCACATATAAAATCATAATGGATTTTACATTTGAGATGATGCACTTTATATCAAATGTAGCGAATTGTAACCTTTCAGCTATTTACATAATTCTAATGATATCCAATGTTTTATATGAATGTGTTTAAGCTCATAATTAATGTGACAATATAATTTTTATGTGTTCTTAAATAATTTCTATCCATAACGAATATAAAATAGCCAAAAGGTATTAATCATTTGTTTTTTTCCTTTTTTTATGACTGAAACTTCAATGTTTTAATGGTAGAACAGTACCAGTCAATTGACTTCGTTATTCTGTATTAAATTCCGAATTTCATTTTGATGTATTAATTAATTATGATGCTTACATTACCATTTTGTTGTTAATTAACTGTACCGAATTAAATACATTCCAGTCAAATGTCATTAAATGAAAACAATAATCATCATTAGTTCATCGTTAGACCTTCAATCAATTCTGTATAATTTCCACAACTAAGGAGTTACAATATTTATGTAATAACAATTGAACAATAAATGATACACTAACAACATAAAGTGATAAATGTTAATTAAATTATCACTTTTCTGTTATTAATTCATACATTTTGTTTGCAATCCAATCACATTATCACAAATGATATGAGCCAGTCTGATCAGTAATTGTTTTATTATAATTATATTATAGTTAAACTGATACATAAAAACATACCGATTTTCAATAATACACTTTCCCTCTCATTTTCAGTTTTAAAAAAATATGAAAAAATTATTGTTATTCAATTCCCCGAGAACTTATGGTTGCATTACAGCAACTCTCACCCACCCCAATAAACGTTTCATTTTTGGGTATAAACTGATGATTCCGGTACACTTAATTGATTTCATATGTTCTCATACCCCATTGATTAATACCCCCAACACTATACTGACCAATTGCCAATATAATGAACCATCCAATTATATTAAATTCATCATATAGAAAACTTTTACCAAAAATAATGCCAACAAAATTAATATAAATGAATCAACAGTGATTATATTTTGTGGAAACCAGAAGGATTTTATTCTGGATTATAATATTTAAATCAATTATTGATTATCATTATGCTTTAATATTTAACAGAATACAACGAGAATAAAAAAAAAACAGAAGATAATGTTTCAATAAATGATTATTGATACTTTTAATATTATTCCACATTATATTGTTCTTCAAACAACATTAAAATAACTTTGATAACCTGAACAATGTTACCATAAATGAACGGAAGCAACATAAATTTTCAACCATAAAAATAATGATATTTTAAATCCCATTAATTAACCACATTACACTGTAATAACTGGTACACTTTTAACCCATCCATTATGTTCAGGTAATACTAAAATGTTTAATAATTTTATTTTAAAAATTTCCTAATTAAATTTAACAGTTCATAATTAAAAAAAAACACTCAACCAGATTCATAATAGAAATTATGTGAAACTTTTTCAAGCAAAATTTCACATTTAAAATCCTTATTTCCATAGAATTTACAGGGAAATTCAATAATTATTAACAAACCATACGCTCTATGATAACTAAACCGTAAAATATTCAAGTAATTCGATGGAAAAAAAAAACAATTTCATTCAGTGTGTAGGTGACCAGTTTACCTGCAGCTACTTTATACATCATCACTTGACAGTTTCAAAATAGTACAAGTCTTGGGGGTGGAGGTGGTGGATGATACAACGGGAACACATAGAATTATTATGATAAAAGTTATAATAAAACAAGTGGTTCCCATCGCATCATAAAAATAAACGTTAAGTGCCCACCTTTAAACAATAAATGAATTGTTATGTTACTTCGCTTATACTTTTCCTCTTTTTTCTCTTCAATGTTCCTGTCTCTTTGGAATCAATTGTTTGTCTCTATGTTCCCTTAACACTTTTTTTTTTTAATCATCAACCAGGACATAGAGGACCAATGTAAACTATAGACAAGAAAAAACATTGTGGTACCTCCAACTATACGCTCATGATTTCATTATAATGATTATCCTTCATTCAACTGCCATAATAAAATCTTTTAAGAGTCGCTATTTTTACTTCTTTTTTTCCGTATCTCTACATGGACTCTTTACATTTTACTAGTGACGTTCTTTCATATACTTTCAATGGTAAAAGGTATTGTTTTCTACCGTTTCTCATTCGTTCAATGGTTCAAGTACAGAAAAAAAAAATGTTTTATAATAACGAAATATTCATAATTTAAATTGCATTACATTATCCTTCAGCATATTATGAAAATTCAAAAAGGAAAACATTTCAACGTATTTCCTTCTTTATGGTGTTTCACCTTTTCATTTTTTTTAATTCTCTCTCCAGTGTTTTATTGTCTTGTTTTGGTTGTTTTAATCTTCCCATTTTATTTGTTCCACCAGTAGAAAAACTTGAGTGGTTTGTATTTATACATTTTCCTGGGCATTTTATTTTTTTTTTTGTTACCAAATCGTCCATTGGGTCCAGTTAAAATTTTTAAATTGTTTGCAAGTAACCATCATCCACCTTTCATTCCACTCTTTATACAATTGTGATCGTTGATTCGAGTCAACATTAAAGTGATTTTCATACCAATCAGTTTATTTTTATTTTTTTAACTTCAATCCGGTCAACTGGTATTTGATGTTATCATACCAATGGTGTACCATACCCAATGTTATTTCACAATAATGTTGGTACTTATCCTGTTTATTATCTCTTCCATATCCATATGTTTTATTTTTATTATTATTAGAGTGCTAATTACCAAGAAAGTTGATATTACTTTGGAGTTTTTTCCACTTTCATTTGGCTCGTTCTCTTTTGTATTTATTTAATTTCGAACAAAGTGAATGAATTTTACTGAAACAACCACAACATTGTTTACCGGGTACATTCAAAGGGATGATAATTAACCCCTTTTTTTGATTCGTTTTATTAGAGATTATTAAAATCATATAATTTCTTCTATTTCTGTTTTTTTTTTCACAGTTCAACGGTTTTGACCATCCATATTATCATTTCGTTAGGCTAAAATCCTTTAGCTGGATTATATAAGTATGATTATAATGGGTACAAATGTGAAGTGTCAACAACTTTTATATCTTCATTTTGGGTGACTTTATCATACTCCCAACAAACGGAGATTTAGTCCGGTACACTTCTGTTTATCTAGTTTATTAATTATAATCAGCGGTTTTTAACTCCTTTTTTCTCTGCTGGTTTTCCTTAGTGTTTACCATTTTTATTTAGCCGCTTAAAAAGGCAAACACCATCATAAAATTCATTAAAATTACCGTGTCAGATAAACAAAAAACAAAAACGAAATAGAGAAACATTTCTGTGATTTGATAATAAAAAATTTATGTAAATTCCATAATGAGATGAGCCAACTAATCAAATCCAATCCTTCGGTATTTGAAGGTAAAAACATACTCGCATACATAATTAATTTATGGATTCTGTTTATTATTATAAAATTTTATCCGTTTTAATTTCAATACTGACTACCATATTCAGTTGAATATTAGATAATGTACGTATTTATGTAAATAATCACCCACAAAATATTATAATGAGACAACTTTTATGCTGCTTATCAATTGTCTACCGTTACAACATATACAGATAACCTCCCCACCCATAGACATCCGTAAACGTAGTCTTACATTACTCTTCACTGTGATCATGAATCATTTACATTTCACAAGTAATGTATTAATTATAATAGAAAATCTTAATCTCATTTCCATTATTAAATGTTTTCGCCTCAAAAAAAACTATTTTAGAATGAATTAAATTTGATTTTATATTTATGCTAATCATAAATTGTGAGAAAATGTTATTGTTAGTTATATCACACTATTTGTTTATAGTGAAATTGTAGTTGGCGGAGTGATGGTGGAGGGGGCTTAATTTATTATTTTACGACTAAAAATATATTCACTAATCAAATTTTCAATTTAAGTTAATTTAAATCCTTCTAAATAATTAACTCTCTTTATACAATCATAAATGATTAGGCAATTGTTTAAGCCTATTTTATGAGTAATTAGGGAATAGAAGAAAATTGCACATCGTTTAACACAATAATAAGCTGTCACGTTTTGTTTGTACAAATATTATGTTAAGTAAATTTCATTATTGTACGATGGTGTTACCCTTTTTGGTACTACGCATTGAATTACCGTTTAGAATATAAAAATCATTTTCCATTTTCCAACAGTTTTTCCATTTTAACTTAATGATATTTCAAATTTTCTTGTCATTGGCCTTTTCAAAAGTTTTCACGCTATCACTTTTATCATCAAGGATCCATTTAATTTTTTTTTTTCTTTTACTTGAAAAATTAATTTTACGTTGGGTTTTTGATTTCACAGGTGTGACTGAGTTTTAAAATGTTTCACAATATTTCGATAGAAAGTTATAATTATCGTTTGTAATGTGATGGCTATGAGTTATATTTTTACAGTTAGTTGAATTATGCTTTTTAGCCATCCCGAATTAAATGTGAATTATGGTATGGCTGAAACGATGTCTTCATTATTGTAACATGGAAATATTAATCCATGAAGCGGATGGCCTTCGAAAACTCTTTTGCGTGTAATCTTAATGGGAATATGAACAAAATAAACTTGACTTACCTTGGATAATTACTTGTTAATGAAGTTGGACGTATTAATTTCATTTAATTTGATTAGTTTTTGAATGATCTCGATGGTAGCTGAAGTAACAAACTCATCAAGTTGCGAATGGAATGATTTTGATTGTAAACCGACCGGAAAATTACATTTTCACTTTGATGTTACACTTAATCACTTGTAAACTACTTTAAATTTAATCACAAGCTACATATTCACTATTTTTATTTACTTCTGATGAAATTTATGTGGTAACAAAAATAAACAAGAAAATTTACAGCTAAGGATAATATCACATTAAAAGACGATGAAACACTTAATTCAAACTATAAACTCAACAAATTCACGATCCTCGCGTACCTTGAACACTAATTAGGAAAATAAATAAATTATTTTAAATTTTTACAAGAATGATTAATTAATTTTAATTATTATAAAATAAAAAAAAAAAAAAACTAACAAACAATGTCATTCATTGTTTACATTTTGAATCTATAACGAAGAGAGCGCCACCTTCGAGAAGAACGTACAACGTATAAGCGTTGAGTGAAATTGAATTTTATGACTCGTTTCTGCTTCCGTTAGTCATTAAACAACGTATTCATTGAATAAAGTACAAGTAGATTACAACATTTCTTTTATTGATGTTTGAACCTTCAACTATGTGTCTTGGCTATTTTCGAACGAATACTTCGAA
This sequence comes from Coboldia fuscipes, assembly GCA_001014335.1. Classification (NCBI taxonomy): domain Eukaryota; kingdom Metazoa; phylum Arthropoda; class Insecta; order Diptera; family Scatopsidae; genus Coboldia; species Coboldia fuscipes. The sequence goes on along the minus strand of JXOR01000020.1, from coordinate 72,392 downwards.
ATGTGTTTGGCTTATTCATAATTAAATTGAACAAGCGGTATCGGCTAGAAATGAAACTTTTGGTTTTACAAATTTTCAATTTTATTTTCAAAAGTTTCAAAATTGTTGTTGTAATCAATGGATTGTGTCGGTGTACCAAATTGCATTAGTATTGGTGCTTTCCTTCCAATACTAAGAAAACTAAAAGAAAATAACTGAAAAACCAAAAGTTTCAGGTTTTTAGTTCGCACTATCGTCACTAGATGACGCAACTGTCTATGTACTGGCCTCATCGGCTAGAAATGAAACTTTTGGTTTTACAAATTTTCAATTTTATTTTCAAAAGTTTCAAAATTGTTGTTGTAATCAATGGATTGTGTCGGTGTACCAAATTGCATTAGTATTGGTGCTTTCCTTCCAATACTAAGAAAACTAAAAGAAAATAACTGAAAAACCAAAAGTTTCAGGTTTTTAGTTCGCACTATCGTCACTAGATGACGCAACTGTCTATGTACTGGCCTCATCGGCTAGAAATGAAACTTTTGGTTTTACAAATTTTCAATTTTATTTTCAAAAGTTTCAAAATTGTTGTTGTAATCAATGGATTGTGTCGGTGTACCAAATTGCATTAGTATTGGTGCTTTCCTTCCAATACTAAGAAAACTAAAAGAAAATAACTGAAAAACCAAAAGTTTCAGGTTTTTAGTTCGCACTATCGTCACTAGATGACGCAACTGTCTATGTACTGGCCTCATCGGCTAGAAATGAAACTTTTGGTTTTACAAATTTTCAATTTTATTTTCAAAAGTTTCAAAATTGTTGTTGTAATCAATGGATTGTGTCGGTGTACCAAATTGCATTAGTATTGGTGCTTTCCTTCCAATACTAAGAAAACTAAAAGAAAATAACTGAAAAACCAAAAGTTTCAGGTTTTTAGTTCGCACTATCGTCACTAGATGACGCAACTGTCTATGTACTGGCCTCATCGGCTAGAAATGAAACTTTTGGTTTTACAAATTTTCAATTTTATTTTCAAGATTCAAAATTGTTGTTGTAATCAATGGATTGTGTCGGTGTACCAAATTGCATTAGTATTGGTGCATTCCTTCCAATACTAAGAAAACTAAAAGAAAATCACTGAAAATCCAAGTTTCAAAATTGTTGTTGTAATCTATCATCTTCATACAGTCTTGCCGCCGATTGAATCAAACCAATTGAATTAATTAAAAATGATTTGATATCAATTAAACGAGGGTCACAAGTCAATAAATTGTATACACACAAGTACGTTTAAATTAATTCATTTAATATCAATATACTCAACATCAGCATTATTAGAAATATATTTAATATTCTTCTTTGATCTTAAAATTTCTTAAAAATTAAAAATACAAATTATAAGTTTCTAGATATATGACACAACACAATAAGATAGTTAGTTAAAGTAAATGGAAGCAGCAGTGTATTGGAAACGAATTAAGCAAATAAAATGTTTCATTACACCTTAATTACGGCTAAACAAATTATTGCTTTAAAACAACAAAAAAAAAAATTGTTCCCAATTAAACAGATACTTTAGATACACTGTAGAACAATTTGATAATACAGATAGAGAATGTATTGTTTCTAAAACACATAAATGCTAAATAATTGTTTAATTGGAATTAATATCGTTATTGTCCAGATAAGAAACAGCTATTAACTTAACTATCAGATCAATTTTTTTTTTTTGGTGAATGCTTTATGTTAATCATAACTTTCAATGTAAAAATTCGTTTCTATTATGATGCAGCTTATAGCCACGTACAAATTTTTTAAACACAAATGTAACTAATTGAATCGAATGGCAGAAGTATTAGATATACGCTGATCATAAAATTATAATGAGTGTTTTTCCGTTTTAAATTTGTTAATATCATATGATTACCATAGAAGAATATCTCATAATTATAAATGGATTATGTATAATACACTCAAATATATAATAGGATATGCCATGGGTTTAGTTTACCTATCAGTTTCAATTTCGTTTTTACAATCATCTCTCTCAATTTTTCCATTTTAGAATAACTCCATCACTCATCTTATCACTAAATACTAAATACACTTATTAACAATAAATTATATTTCCATTTAAATAACAAGTTCTTCTTATCTCTTTAAGTGTGATCAATTTATAATTTGGCTTGTTCAGTGGTACCATTTGTTGGTGCTGTTGGACGTTCACCAGATAATATAACCTGAATATCGGATAATGATTTTCCTTTGGTCTCTGGTACCAAGAAATAGACAAATACAAATCCTAAAATTGTTAGGCCTGAGAATAACCAGAATGTTGGACCATTTCCCATTCCAGTACGCATGCTTGCGAATGTAAACGTGACTACGAATGCTAATAACCAGTTGCATGTACCAGATAATGAGCCAGCAAATCCTTTAATATCGGTGGCAAATAATTCACCAATCATCATCCATGGTACTGGACCCATTCCTAATGAGAACATTACGATGAATACAACCAATGCTACAATCGGTAACCATCCAATACTTGAGACATCTTTATTAGAGTCTTGTAAATAGAAATAGACGCCCAATAAAATGGTACAAATTGCCATCACTGATGAACTGGCCAACAATAGTACACGACGGCCTAATTTATCAACGACCAGTGTCGACACAAATGTGGCCACTACTTGCATCACGCCAACAATTATTGTAGCTACACCCCCATCAATATCAGTTTTGGCAGCCTAAAATTAAAATAAGAATTACTTAAACATTGAACTTGGAACAAGTGTTGACATTTAAATTTAAGATAAAAATTTACATTAAATATTTCCGTTTGATAGAAGATAACAGCATTGATACCGCTCACTTGTTGGAAAAACATCAAACCTAAACTGATGGTTAAGCCACGGATTGTTGCCTTTCGTGACAATGCTTCTCTAAATGATACATTTCGTTCCTTGTCAGCAGCATCATTCGCTTGTAATGTTTGTAATTCCTCACTGTAATCATATTGGGCACCACGTAACCATTTCAATGAATTAGCAGCATATTCCATACGGTTTCTTGACACCAAAAACATTGGACTCTCCGGCATAAATACAAATATGCAACCAAATACAATTGGAATGATACCACAAATAATACTCAACCAGAAGACATTTACACTGTTACCAATCACGTAAGCATAGAGAATACCAATAGTTAACATCAATTGGAAATAAGTGCCCAATGAGCCACGAATTTCTTTTTGTGCAATTTCACCGATATAAATAGGTGCTGCCACACAGAAGGAACCAGCTGCAATACCCAACAGTATACGACCGATCAACATCATTACAAAATTAGCTGCCCAAATGACCAGAGCCCATCCAACAAGGAATGGTAATACCATCAATAACATAGTGATTTTACGGCCCAATTTATTTAAAATTGAACCAATTGCAACACACATACAAGCTGCACCCAAGGTAAGACCTGAACCGATCCAAGAGAATTCTTGATCACTAATCGGGAATCCATATTCACCGTCTTTTAGACGACGTTCAGTTGGTGCAGTCCATCCCATAATTGCGCCAGCGGCTAAGGCACCTCCCGTTGCTAAAATAAATTATGAAATTCATGTAATTTTTAGTTTGACAAATTGTAGTGAACAACAATAATAATTACCTGCCAAGGCTGCAATATATTGCGTTACGGTTTTCGACTCGTTTTTCATATCAGGTGCCATAGTTTCACTTGGAATCTGTGGATATGCCTACAAAGTAAAAGAAGCAAGGTCATTTAAATGAAAACACATTACATTCAATTCAATTTCGTTTCATATTAAACATTAGAAATCGGGAACTGTAACATAAGAAATTATTTGAAAACATATTAATCATTGATATATTACTGGTGAAATGATCCCATAATGTGACGATTGATTAGTGACATTCAACAACCGGGCTCTCTCTTCAATTTGCGGTCCTTCTAATGTATCCATTATTATTGTTTTTTATTCAACACAATTCGTATAATCAACTAATACACCGCAAATAATTAAATCAACTTGAACTTGAACTTTTCGTTTTTTAATCGCAAATTAAATTCACAAAACAATTCCACAATATCGGTTGATTGTTGACCAACCACGTTAACCAAATGAAATGCAAATGGGAATAGAAAAATCACTGACTGGCAAGAATTAACGACCAGGTTGTTTAAACATGTACGTATTATTTATTGTATTCACTAACGTACAAAACAACAAGAATTAGAGATAATTTCCAACACAGTAGATTCTAGACTAACTATCTTTAACTTTGTTCACGGTTATTTTGATGCGACGCAGGTATACACATTAATATTAACGATATGATTTTTCGATATGTTTTGAAAAGAATTCGCACAAAACTGATGATAATTTGAGTGCTGTTGATGAATTGAGTATTATGGCCAAAAAAAAATATTAATTTTGATAACAGGAAATGTATTAAAACACAATCGTAAATTCCCAAATTGAATATTATACTCTTGTTGTGGCCATTGGAATTGGAAAACAATATAAAAATCAAATATTCTCTGTTTCCAAACTGAACCACTAACTGTGTAATCACAGTCAATTACATGGAACTGTAATTGTGAAATAACAATAACGATTTAATTAACACTGTGATATGTTCAGAATTAATCACCAGTTAATACTAGTCGAATAAGCGCAAGTTATAATTTGTCCAATATGTTGTGATAAGGCTCTAAACAAAATGCAATTGGAGACGGTAACAAACTCATTCAATTTTTCATATAAAAATTATAGAAAATTTCTCCAGATTTTTATGAAAACCAGATGATTTTGACGTCGATTCGTGGTAATGTTTTGTTATTGGAATGACCTTCATTCACTCGTGCAATCACTTTCCCAATATTGTCTGTAACTTGGAATTTCCCCGCCACGATTATCATTATGGAAAAATAATTAAAGGGCCAACGCACACACTGAACATACAAACGTCTTCGGCGCAGACTACGTCACAAAAACTCGTTACAATTCATTCCATAGACGTGAATATAAGTAATCCATACTCTCGCACATAAAACCAAGTAAGGGGGCTCGCCTTCCACGTATATCCAATGAAAATCAACGGTGAGCAATATCAATTCGATCGTTTTTATGTCTGTTGTTGATTTTAACGAAATGACGCAATATTACGTAACATTATTTATGCTCTACTATTTAAATAACTTGCCATATGCATTAATTATGCTAACTAATCACAATAATCCATTAATATTCGTTATAGAAGGAAATTTTTAACTGAATCAATTCAATAATGCATTATCATGTCCCTCAGTCAAGTAATACTGGAGGCTCGTCCATAATCGAGATTTATAATGAAATTCAATATTAAAAATTGTGATAAGACAATTACAAACAAACGTTGGATAGTCAGTAATCTTTCATTATTTTTATATAACAATCAAATTCTAAAAATATAAATCCTATGTAGCTCAATGTTCAATAAAATACTAATCAATTTCATTACAATTTATCAATTATGAATTGATTTGGTAGTGCCATCATAGGTCAGACCTATGTACACCCGTGAACTTACAGATAATCGGATTCAAAACAATCAAAACAATATTTTTTTGATGATAACAATTCGATTTTTTTTAAAATGTTTTTGTTTTTTTTTTTTTGGTGGAAAATAAAAATTCCATTGTAGCATTGTTTTTAATACAAAATCATTATTATTCATTTGTAACAATTTGAATTTATGTTATGGTAACATAATTAAATGACAAAAACATTTATAAATTGAATACAGAACTTTCAATTTTAATTTGTTCATTGATAATACAATCAAGTGACGTTACTTAAGCTTTCTTTAGTGTCCAGTAGAGATAGAGACTGAAAGATTCATGCAACGATTCCTAGAATCACTCATAACGTAATTAGAAATAAATAATTGCAGAAATTCCCAGAATTCAACGATGAACGGTTCAAGGAATTTTCAACAGTACAACAAGTCACATACGGATTACATGGTTCATTAAATGTTCATTGTTTTTGTTTTTCTTTAATTTAAATTGTACAGAATATATTTGAATTATGTCACATATTCATAACGACATTGTGCTTGATTTCACTGAACTAACATAACAATCATAAACGAATGATAAGCGATACAAATGTCCTCTCATTATTACGATTAATTTAATAAATTAGATAATTGGCAATTAAATAATTCTCATATTCAATTCAGTTGAATATGAATCAATGGTTAATACACGATCACGTCATAGCATCTTAGTAATTTCTTAATTTCCTGTACTGTTCATATACAACAACAAGGGAAGCTAAAGTTCATTTACCGACAATCAAATGATAACATTGGCGATATAATTCCATTGAATTCACTTAATAAAATCATCTGTTATGACTCTCTACAGAGAACCGAATGCTTAAACGAATAACTAAATTCAAAACGAACAATGAGGTATCATGTAAATCAAATATTTATATTTTTTATTCATCTCTCAGCATTGTGTAATAAACAACCAATTTTCAAAGTATCATTAAGTAGTAAAATAAATCTGTTTTAATTGTAATTCAATTTAACTGTGATACTTTGACGAAGAAAAATAATTAAGAAATTAATACATTCAACGATCGGATATGAAACTGAGTACACATCCACAATAATAAAAAAAAAAACAAATTCTTATCAATACGACATTTCCATAAAACAATTTCAAGTGTTTTACATACTCAATTGTATATGATTTACTTGAACGTAAACAATTTTGAATTAATTGAAGCTTTCAGTTGTTTCTGACACAAAACCATTGAATTTGAATTATATAACATTACTACGTTAATCACACAAACAGAATTAACTACCTCATTTAAATGTGTGTAATTTAAAATTTCAAATATGGAAATTAACCGGCAGTTAATTTTGGCCCATTTAAATATCCTCCATACACCAAACAATTAAATTATGGACAGAAGCTAAAGACCACATATTGAATTCATATCAATTACCATACAATTCATTTGTAATTCTAGAAACAAAATATTTATTATAAGAAATTTTATCGTCATAGACAATCAACAGGTAGTTTATCAATTCTGTTATTTATTAAGCTCAAAACAATTTAATTGAATAACACACAAATTATTAATAAAAAAATAAAATTGTTGTTTAATAAATTTCGTAAAATTTTTCATAATAAATTGTCATCATAACAATTAAAAATCCATAGCATGAGAACAAGATTTTAGCTACAGGTATATACATATGGAGATTAAAAAAAAAACACGTGAATTAATTTTAATTAAACAGTGATATATCCGGTTGCATTCATTTGATTGGAATGTCACTTAATCAATTGGTACAAATGGTACTTTATACACAATAAGAGTGCAATGATTGGCAATAAATAATTTATCCCATTCATAAATAAAAACCACTGATGGTTAAATACAATTCACAAGGTACATAATCTAGATTATATAGAAATTATATAGAACACACAATGATAATATCATAATGTCATTGCGCTGTATGTTTCATTTACTAACAATACGGGCACACAATCAATGGAAAACTGACCTTGATCATGAATATTATAATTGATATGGAAATATCATTTACAATATGTAAATTTAATTATGATCACTTGTTGGACATTTACTGAATACCGGAATTTATTTAAAATTATGATCCAGACCCGTATGCACTCGAAATTCAAGTGAAATATTACGGAAGCTCATCGTTTTATATGTAAAAATTAAAAACACACAACTAAACAACCAAAATATTATTCAATGATTCAATCAAAGATGGATTAATGCCAAATTTACTACCGACTAAACATTTACCCAAAAAAAAAACCGCATTATTCGTTCCGCAAACAAAAAATCATAATACGTTAATATCAGTTAACCTTCACATTTTAATGAATGAATCATTAATTAATAATTACTATTCAATCACATCAATTGATTAATGTTTTCCCTTTTTTATCTAATGTAATAATTAAAATTCATATAAAGTTTTTATTAAACAAAATTATAATGATTTTATCTATTCAATTGAAGTCATTGATTGAGAAACAATTAAGATAAAATTAAAGAAAAAAATAAAATCAAATTTTACTTTCAAAACAAAAAAAAAAACAAAAATCAGTGAGAAATAAATTGTTCTTATTTTAACTACATGAGTACAAGGCAGTTATAATAATTAATTGAAAGCATACGTCAAACATCTTTGCGGTGGCCTTTACATATTTTTATCAAATACATTCGATTAGTGATTATATGATACACTAGATAATGTCATTCTTCGAATAGACTCTCCTTATCTTATATTGAGTGTCATAATTCCATTTCATTTGAAAATGAATTAGGTTCAGATCAAAAATTCTACAAATAGATCGACATTGCATTTGATCATACATATCACATCAAATACTTAATTTGATAAGACGTTAGTGTAACACATTTTCAATTTTATTGGTTGTAAATTGTATTTACACTTTATTCTTCATTTAATCAGTAAATGAAAACCCATTAAGTTTAAGATTATTTATTATTTCGATTATTAGGATCATAAGTCATAATTAATATTTTTTTATATTCCAAACGTTTTTACTAAAAAAAAATTCTCAAGTTTCACCTCTTTGATTAGATTTAATCATAGTAATTTCAGTGTTTTATATACCATTCAATTATAGAACTCATACTGATATGAAGAGGATAATAACTCAATGTAATGCACAGATAATGGTGAAGCATCATATCATTCGTAATTGTACACTTTTCGTTTAATTCGTTAACTCTCACATTTTGTGTGTAGAAATAAAACACTCAAAATCGATAAATTCATTATCAATATATATAACGATTGTATATTTAGTAAGAATATTGAATACTAAATTGAACTGTAAAAAGTTCACTAGAAATTATCATTTTACGTATAAAATTATATTCGATATTAACTACTTAAATGGATATTGAACCATAAATTTTAATTCATTACTCCATTTCCAATCAATTTTATTGCCATTCGCATTGCTATTCGCACTGTTTCAAAGAACAAAATGAAATTAATCGTGGCCTTAGGTATTCATAATAGATTCATTTATCGTTTATACATCAGTAATCAACACGTCAACATCATCAAATAATTTCCATCGTAAGAAATCGTCAATATTTAATTAGAGTATTATCGGTATTCCCCATTTAGCACATTATTTTATTAACAAGCAAAAAAAAAAACAAATCTGCTTACTTTCCATTGAAATAAAATCAACTTATGCAAATAAAATTTTAGTCTGAATTATTACAAAATACCGATAATATTGACCAAATTGTTTATGCCATTTAATTTGCACTTGACTAAAGACGACAAGTGACTTAATTCTCAATTGTATACGTAAATATCATGATAATTTACAAATTGTACGTGGGCTTTAGCCCTTTTTTTATCCAACGTCTTTTATTTATTCAATTCATTCAGACTTAGTAAATTTTAAAATTGCCAAAGAACCATACATATTGCAAATCAGAGAAAAAAACAAATTATAAATTAAATAACAGAATACTTCATAGAACATTGTTACTCATTCCGTTTCTTATCTGAACACCTTTAAACTGCTTAATTAACAAAAATGTAGACGATACATTTTATTATCCACAATAATTATAAAAATCAACGATATTAAATAAAAACTAAAAGACTTGACACGTCGTAGCGAATATTATTCCATTTAAGTAGGAACAAAAAAAAAGTAAATAACAAAATGAAACAAAAAAAACAAAAAAACTTCAATTAGCATGAAAACAAGTTCTTATTGTCTGTTCTTGGTTAAGTAATTCTTTGATCCAATAATTTTGTGGTTACCAATCATTTTGATTGCGTTCACTAGAAACCTCTCTTTACTATCGGTTTCTTTTTTTGTCTTATAATCAAGTATTCAACAATAACAAATACATAACTGCCGCTTCATTGTAATGAAAATTAGTTAAAAATTTTATTTCAGTTTTTCATTCACTGTATAGTTTCATGGTCATTGAATATAACAATATTCAAGTTGATTTTATGCCATCATTTCAGTGTGTCTTTATTTCGGAAATGGAATTATTTAGCATTTCGTATTTTATTTTTTTTTTTAATTTTATTTCTGGACTTGTTTTGTGATCACTTTGTAGTCATCGTAAAGTTCAATCTAATATTTTTTTTTGGTTTTGGTCTTGTCCCACACAAATAACATTTTACGTTTCCATAATTCTCAGGTAGAAATGAGAATCACTTAATGAAATACGACACAAACAAATGAACGATATTAATTGAATAAATAAATTTAAATAAAAAATTAACAACTCTTTAACAAATCAACAAAGAGATACTGTTGAATTACCAAAATCAGTTGTGTTATTCAATATGATCCACCGTTAAATCTCATGATAATTTTTTACAAATGGAATTCAGAAATTTTCGTTTTTTTTTGGCAATAAATACTTACGCAAGATTTGATGGCTTCTTAAAAACTTTCTAAGTAAATATACGACGTTATAACCAACAAAATAAAATTCACTGCCGAAATTTAATATTAAAACACCTTAAATATTCCTTTCTCTCTCGTTTGATTCACAAATAATTAAATAGTATCACTTGACTAAACACAGAAAATCTAAAATAAAACAAATTTTACAGAAAAAAAAAATTATTATCGAGAGCTGATGGATTAACTACTTCCATCCATTAGTAAGTCTGAACAATCACTGATTGCCTGTGCCTCGTCTATCCTACTACAAGCTCAAGTGTTTTTCTGGCCCGATGTCAAGACTGATTAGGATGGCAATGGATTTTACTGAATATATTTTACCCATATATAAATGTAGAGTGTGCTTTTTTAAAGTCAAAAATATACAGTTTATTAATGTTGTTGTTTTAAATGCAAAAAAAAATACGAGGAAAATACGAAAAGTGTGTTTTATTTGTTCATTTCAGTTGTTTTGGGTTGGTATGTGCTAAGCTTATTTATTGTATAATTTATTTTAAAATACCAATTTCAGAACAGGAATATCATTTTAATTGTTTTTTCTTTATTTATTTTGTATTAAAAATCCCGAATATAAAATTCACTTCAATAAGAATAATAAAACATTCGTTTATACCGTAAATATCAATAAGTTCATCAATTGTAAATACTGGAATTCATCATTAGTCATAACAGATAATTAAATAGTTGGAGTCACATTTAACTGATAACAGATTTAATAAATGTAGAATAATTAAAAGAATTCATTTGTTTTATAATACAATGTTCAATGTGTATTCAAATAAATCAATAAATAACACTCACCGTATAAAAATGATTTGGAACTATTAAATCCTTCACTATCTTTTGGTATTAGAAATGCAACTTTTTTGTATAAAATTTACTAATGTTTGATTTACCACAATTACAATTGTTTTTAAAATTTTATGTTTTTGTACGATTTGTAAAATGAAACACATGTGATGCAACGAGATGAAATGTATATCAATGAAATTGCCACATGATAAGGAGTGGTATGAGAACTTTAGTAATTTTAAGAAAATTTCACCAAAACGCAAGGGATGATTTTTGCACATGCTCATTTCATATTCAATTGAGAATTGAATTTCATCAATTTAATCTATTATTGGGATGGATTGCTGTTACAGTTGATTGATATGGCTAATTCTTTTGTAAACAAAATGCAATTAAGCGCTACCCTATTGCATTGACATTGGCCTCTAGCCAACACCTTACAATAATTTGTATTTAATAGTGTGTCCAACGACAGTAATGTACAAGTAAATAATTTGCCTTTCACGTTATTAACTGAATTCCTTGTCTCATTCATAAGAAATGTCAGTTTTTTTTCATTTTTTCAATTTCCATAATTATTTATTGCTATTATCATCTCAACTATGACTCAACTGATTACCAGGAATGTTAGAATTGGAAGTTAAAAACGTTCGAATGTATTAAAATGATAAAGGAAATTAGAAGATCGAATGGAAATAAAACTATTGAATTAAACTCACCAAATGTTTCAACCAGTTGTGGACAACTTCATGCGTTCTGTTTCCGGTTGGAACAATAGAATTATTTTAACAGCATAACAATACACCATTCATCGATAAGCAACGTCTTGAATCTGCGTCTCCATGCAATAGGAATTACAGCAATATTTTTGAAGTTATGAAAATTTGAATTTTTAAATTTCAATGATCTCAAAGTATCAGGACACTTGCCTCCAAATTTTATGTTCACCTGTTCCAATTTATCCATTTTAAACAAAATTTTCTTGCAAATGATATTAACATACAATTGCAGCAACCGAATTTACAAGTGATAAACGACACGTAGTAGGATGGAGTATTAACAAGAAGAATCTCATTTAATGTAGTTAGGTAATTTCGAATTTGTAAAAAGGATAAACTCCAAATAATAGTCCCAATATCTTCAGTAGGTAAGGTAAGGTGAAACAGAGACAATCGCTGATCCGCGATCTCATTTCCAATACTTTGACATAGAAATTCCTTGAAATCCTGAAATAAAAATAAAACCAATAGTTTTCAAATAATTAATTTCGAATTATTTTATTTTCTATATAAATAAAATGTGGTCAGTAAAGGATTGATAGTAAGTTAAGACGTCTGCTCAGAGAACATGATTTTAAAATTAAATTTTAATTATATTTGCCACTATAAATTTCATATTGTACGTTTACACTCAAATATCATAATCAATATCAGTTAGGAGATTACACTACATAGAAGTTAATCCTAACAGAACAAAACAAAAAAACTAAAATGTATCTCATTATGGTCGAATAATATCTAATTAATTAGTTCGCATATCAGGTAAATTTTTATTATCTTTGGAACTGTATGATTCATATCCTATTATCATTAATTCATAATCAATTACTCATCTCTAAATGTAAATATTTCTAAATCCGCCTTACTGTTACATAACGCTTTAATCAATTTTATTATTCTATGGTAACAATAGCAAAGTAACTATCATTGTCAGTATTCATCTTCCCACAACGGGTACTTGTATCATATCTCAGTACATTATTTAATCACATGTCGATATACATATAAAAAAAATATAATTCATGTTGACCATATTCTTATCCGTTCATTACACTTTGTACAATACGATTGATATGTAAATTTACATTTTAATTACCAATCAAATAAGCATAGCCAAATAGTTAATTTTTTAAAACAAATAAGAGGGAGAGAAATACAATATTAAACTGATAAGACTTACACTTTGCAACGAACACAATTGCAAATCAAATACATCAATTCATGTTAACTATACATTCCATAATTTAAAATTAGTTTTGTTTCATATAATTTCAACATATAAATTTCTCAGCTCTGATTCTATTTACATGAAATTTGAATCCAAACAATATAATTCCTTTTGATAATAACTGATACCATTTGATCATACAATAATACTTAAATAATAAAATTTGATAACAACATAAATTCATTTAAATGCTAGTGAAATAATTCAATAATAAAAAGTATTTAAATTATCAAATATTCAACTTAAATGAAATTTTAAATGTGAAGAATGTAAATAAATCTGCAATGAAAGCATTACCAAAATGCTTACACAAAAATTTATATTGAATGTGAATCAATCTTAATTTGAATCAAAAAATGTTTCTAAATATTTAGGTGGTAATCCAACAACAGTTACATATTTAACATTAATTCGTTTATTTAAAATTAATGAATTAAATATGGCAAATAAATCCTTTACACGATACCTAAATTGTAACTAGGCCGCTATTCTATCACCCAAACTAGTATATCCTGTGGGTCCAGGTGTGTTAACTGAATTACTACGACAACAACAAATCACACGTTTAAATACATCAGCCCATGATTCACTATCGTCTTCATAAACACGTATAAATACACCAGAATCAAAATCATGTGGTTCCATTGTACCGATCCATTTTTTTAATTCACTCATCGGAAATCCTTCTTTATAATATTTTTTAATTGTATCATATGCATCCATTATTACAGAAATGAATAAGGATAGTACCACATAAATATAAAGGCTAATAAATGAATACAAATAAATGCGACAGAACCACCATAGCATTATTGAATTATCCGGCATTGTTGTGAATGTAGCAAACATATCGTCACCATTAATTAACGCAAAGAGACATTCAGATGATGTAGACAATGTACGGAACTTGGCATGATATGGACCAAATACCAACCAACCGCAAAATGTAAATCCAGCATAAATTAACAAAGCGGCTAACAAGAAACGCATCACTTTTGGTGTGGCTGCTTTCAATGTCAATATCACCACATTGTAGGTTTTGAAAAATCCTAGATAACGTAATACACCGAACCAAACAAGTAGATTACCAGTACCTAATAATACTGAACATGTATTCCATTCATTTGCTGTAAAATTCTTTTGCTCAATTTGTTCTTTCATCGCTGAACCAAGTATCAATAGAACATCATTTATAATTATCATTATATACCAAATATTTACAAATTCAAATTTCTCTTCCAGTGTTAACTGTCGCTTATAGTGTACACGAAAGAATTCAACTGTATTCTGACGTAACAGTGCAGCACGATATAAGGCACGAGTGCATAATACAAATGATATGACACAAATTATAATCACTATGATATTAAGAATACTACGGAGTATTGCATCAATTTCAGTTGTTTTTATATAACGGACATCACCCGTACAATGCAAACGTTCATTATCAGCATCTAGTGCGAGTAGCATTTGACCATCATGATCAGAATTATCAAACGAAATCGTTATATCAAATCGATAACAATCTGGTGGTGTAATAATGCCAGCTGCTTTAAAGTTCACTGTTTTCACCGAAAATCGTAATTCGGCTCTCACCAAAGAATCAAAATTTATAATTTGATCATTTGCTGCTAAATATCTTTTACTACCCAATTCTGTTATATTCCCGAGCAGGCTGGTACAAGTGGTATCAATAATGGGATTGAATACGTAACTCTCATTAAAACCAAAAATTTTTCCCTCACGATATTGGGAAATACACAATTGCATTGGTGGCATTGAATTATCTTCATTTGGATATGAATATGGGCCAATTGATTTCGATAAACTAGCGTAACCGTCGTATGCATAGTTTACAGTTTCAAAGAAATCCTCTTTTATGTATAAAGCGAATGGTCCAGTTGCTGGCGGATAAGCAATCACTTCCATCGAAGCATCCCAATTACGTAAAAACAAATGGGAAAAACTTAAACGATTATCACTTGTATAATTAACATGGTTGTAACGTGAGTGTGCAAACAAACTGAGTTGCATTGTCACTATAATGAGTTTAATAACTTGCACAACAAATTTATAGGGGAATCGTTGACGCGCTTTCCATTTTTCAATTGGATTCATAAAGAAGAATTGTAGCTTACGACGCATTCGTTCCTCATGGAACGAGGACAATGTAGTCATTGTAGCATTTTGTGATGGCACCTCGACACTTCCAATCACTTCTGAATTCACTTCCACTTTATTGTTGGTATCCATTGGAATTTGCTTATCCTTATCCTTATCACTATCAGTTATCTCCTCTTCTTCGGTAGTTATATTATAAGCGATTCGATTTACACCAGAAGGTGGTGGATAGCTTTCATTATCTGTACTACTCGAACTTGACTGCGACGGAGATGACTGAATTGTGGTCATTTCCAATTCTAAATTCTCCACAATGGCAGGGAAACCAACAAACTCGATGATACAAAGGGATGGGAAATTGGATCCAAACCAATTATATACCACATCAATGGGGTTTCTCTAATTTCAATTAATTTCTACAACGAGAAGCGAATAGTAAAAATATCTGTTTCCAAGCAAAACTGAAATTAGATAACTACCTTCTCACACCATTGGTAGATGGACGCTTGGCCTTTGTTTTTGTAACAAGTAAATAAGTTTTGAGACACGATTAATGTTCCAGACACCAGTTTTCACTTATCTGAAGGCCAACTATCGACTCTCACTCCGTGTATGCAACTGAGAACAATGAATTGCAAACTGCAACGGCCCCGTTCACGTTAATATGAGATAAAAGGTAAGTGCGTATCTCAATTCAATTTTTCAAACACTCAATTTATATTATCGTTCCTATTATTTTCGCTCAAATCCGGATTACAACTCACGGCCAGTAACACTTGTTGTTTCGAGTATCGAGTATTCAGTAATTCACTTCACTTTTTACTTTGCGACTTATTTATTTCTTTTAAATTACTTTATCAATAATTGTTATCATACGTTCCTTAATTCTTTCTTTCTCTCTTTTTTTTATTTATTTTGATTGGAAGACTGAGTACTTTTTGTATTTCTGTGCTTATTCTATGCTTTTGTACTAAATATTGGCTTTGTTCGAAATAGTACGATCTGTTATATTGTCAGTTTAACACGTTTTCGGTTCAACTAAGATTCGAACTTATTTGAAGTTATGATGAACCGGCACATTCAAATAAATTGTTTAAGTGACCACCACTTTTGTTTTCGATAGAATCTTTGAATATAATATCTGATATATTTTCAATTACATTAATTAAACTGTTTAGAACTTATTGACATCAAAAGAGATTTTAAATATCACCATAACATAATCTTTGTATGCAATAGTTTACGAACCACCAATTTGAATATGTCGGTAAAAACTTCGAAAATAAGTTGTAGTGACGATAAAGCAGAAGGTGAACCACAATTTGTTGTAATATATTCTTATGGTTAGGTTAGATTGAGCTCATTCCGATTTCAACATTCAGCTAAAACGTGTCTACCAGTTAATTTTCAATTAAAATGAGTTCTAATGCTACTAACGTGTTGCAAGAACCAAGTGAGAAGAAGAAAATCGATTCAAAAGAATTTAATTTGCATGCGAATAGTATTATGCTGAAACTAATTGACTATCAGGAGACTGGTTTTATGTGCGATGTTACTCTCGTGGCTGGAATTGATAATACCACGTATGTATCCACAAATTATATTGCATAATCAATACAGTTTCTTATTAAGAAGATACAAACAGTTTATTAGAACTATGTACTTCCAACACTTATGTATTACAATCATTTATAATTCAGGATCAAGGCACACAAATCAGTGTTAATTGCCGCCAGTGACTATTTCTGCAAAATGCTAACGGGTTCATTTAAAGAAGCTAACCAAGAAGAGATAATTTTGAACGAAATAAGTGGAGAACATCTCAAAATACTCGTTCATTATTGTTACAATGGTTTCGAAAATGTGACAAAACAGAATTTCTTAGAAACCATACGATTGGCCGATAAATTTGGAACTTCCTCACTACTTATTTGGTGTGTTGAAAGACTAAAAACCTTCATCAATAACGATAATTGCATTGAATTACTTAAACTTGTTGAACTTCCACATTTAACGAAATATTCCGCAATTATTATTGAGTATATTGGCCTAAATTTACAAACTGTAAGTAAAATAACAATTTACAACATTAAATGCTAAACGGTTTATTAATCTAATCTCATTCTAGTTACAAGATACTGAAAAGTTTTGTAATTTGGATATTGATGAATTGAAAAAAATATTAAGCAGTGATGATTTATGTGTCTCAGAACAGGAGGCATTTATTGCTTTAAAAACCTGGCTCGACAAGGACTTTGATAACAGAAAGATACATATAACTGGTCTATTGTCGTGTATTCGTATGGAACAATTACATCCAAAAGTTAGTATTGTTTCTGAAAATTCAATTGAAATTTCAATACCTTTCAATATTTCAGTTTATTCGCAGTGATATTCAGCCACTTTTTACATTAACAAATGATCTCACTATAAACTCAATGATAGTGAATGCGCTGTATTCGTATTGTTTGAAAGAAAGTAATAATTCAGATACGGATAGATAAAATACGGATCGTTCTCTACGTGGAGTTTTCTCAACATCAAACGAATTTTTATTCAATTCATCAAATTTTATTCTTTAATTTTTTTTAACATTCTGTTGAATTTTTAAACAATTATCAAATATGGTAGTTATTGCCTTAAAAACTAATTGAATTGATTGAAATGTAACTAAAATTGGATTCTTGAAAACTATTCTCTTTACATATGTAAACTACATACGATTTTGAAATATTAATTAATAAAATTTCTATGATGAATATAAAACGTGAATTATTATGTAGTGATTAAACTAGTGATCATCAGAACAAGTAAAATTGTGATAGATGTGAATCAAATAAGAATGAGTAATTCTTAAAGAAAAATTAGTAAAATGTTTGATTGGAGTTTTAGATCTTAAGTTCTACAGATTTGTAGCAGAACAGTGGTGTAACCATAAGCCATAAAAGTGGTATGGGTTCTAAACAAGTGCATAATTCATTTTCTACGATTACAATATAATTCGAATGAAAATAAAAGACATTTTCCTGTAAAAATAACATTGAGTTTATTGATTTGAAGATCTTTTACAATTAATTTGAATCAATTAATAATTTAAATACTAGAATTATAGATTATCAATTACATTAGTACCGTTTGTCATTCTAACATTCTTACATAATATAGTTCACCATTCTTAAATCTAATGGTTAATTCTATTACTTTGCTTCATAGAAAATATTCAAGTCGTTTTTAGTGAAATTTTGGTATAGTATTATTCAGATAGTGTATAGATTGCTTCTATAATAAATTAGAGTCATATAGTTCTTATAATTGCTTAAGTAATTGAGTTCAATTGGATATTTGGATTAGATTATAAACTAGTAACGATCATCATACTAACGTAATTGCTTATGTGTAATTACAAATTAATATGCGATGAATTATATATTTTAGAATAAGACAAATCACTGGTTGTGATGAAATTCTTTTAGTTATTTTTTAGGTAGAAAAGTTTAACATTCAATCATTGAGCCATCTATAAATTACAGACTCACAATTTCTCATCATCCAATTGATATTCAACTAAATGTGAATCAAATTCATTATAATCCGTTGATATTTTGAATGTTTGTTAATAAAAACATTACCATACAATTAAATCACTTGAGATTGTGAACCGATTGTTGATTAGTTAGCATAACATAAAAATAAATTCATTAATAATCGACCAATATATCAATAATATTAAATCCGATAAATATTTAAAATGCCGATATTGCATACTCCTAATATTAAATCAATTTAATTTGAAACAAATTATTGAAATAATTCAATTTGGATACATAAATATTTTGATTATGGCTATTAAATGATTGGACCATGGAATTTATATTTATTTTGTTTCATGTTAAATGGTGGATACCAAAATATTTCCTGAACCCCATCGAAGAAACCGTTGTAGCTGTAACTGACCTATTTATTGGATATGCTGATACGGTTACCTCTGATGGGGCCAGGAGTAAACCTCATGTTTTCACAAATTTATATACAATAAGGAATACCATAAAACTAACCAATACTAAAACAACAGCGGTTACTAATTTAGCAAATGTATTTAATCCTGATTCATTTGGATTTAATGGACGTTGTGTATTTTGCTGATACGAACGTCTAGTTTTTGTACCTAAGCCCCGTGCTAATGCTGGAAATGCCAATGACTGAGTGAACGTTAATTTATGTAATGAACCACTAAATGAATACGGTCCAATTGAATTTCTAGCTGCAGCACGTAACAGTGCATATTCAAGATCTAAGGCATCAAATAGTGAATATCTGGTTGTCATCGTGGACGCTCTTCGTTGATGTTGTTGATAGTTTTCTTTGTTTTCTGCATGCAACCATGGATCTGATAAGCTAAAAATTTTAAATGATTTTATAATAATTTCTCTTTTAAATTGATTTTATTAAAAACCGTTTTTCCATTGGTAGTCCAATACCAGCAATTGAATTCATTGATGATGTGGTACTTGAGCTAGCTGTACCAACTGGCTGATTAATAATATCCTCATCATTGAAACTCTACAAATTGAATTAAATTGAAATTGATAAGAATAATAAAATTTAAATTTAATTCTGTTAAAATATTCAATAGATTTACATGATCATAAGTACGTTGTTGTCGTCTAAGAGCAAATAAACGTGCATGATCTGGATGCAAAAGTGCACTTGATGGCCGCCGAGTACGTCTTGCTTCTGAACTGGTTGGTGAACCGCATGTTGGTGTTGTTACTGGTGATACAATTGGTGAACTAATATCAACATTTGATGTTGAATTTAAATTAATTGGTGACGGTGATGTTGTATGAAATGATTCAATACCAGAATCACCGCATCCAGTTTGTAATGGATCATTTAATGATGATTTACGATAATTTATATCGATTTCTGTTGTTTGTGGATAAATAAAACACTGTCCATCTGCTTCACCCCGTGGGGAATCCTGTTAATTGTAATAAATATGATAGGTCATAGTTATCATATAAATGGTAGATAGTAACACTAAAATGGTTAAATATAAGTTCCATTGTATGTACCTGGCTGGGCCACACCTGAAGCAATGGTAGTGAACACGTTGGTTTATTTGATGGAGGACTATGCTGTTGGGGATAAATTGTTATACTTGTTCTTGTGGGACTCTCATAACCACATGAATCCTCTGATGATGTTGTTTTTGGTGACCGCCAAAAGCGTTTTAAACGTAATTCTCTGCGTCTGTCTTGTCGCTAATCAAAATAAATGTTAAATGAAAACATGAATCCACAAATGAAATTCATATAGTAATAAACAAAGATAAACTACCTGCATTATTGCACATTAATATCCATTGACAATTATCCATTTAATTAAACTCCATTAAAATTTAATAGATTCATTCATTATGGTTTCCTAAATAAACCAAATCAACTGAAATATAAAATTAAATTCTTTCACTTGTAAACTAGGTCAATTACATTAAAATCAAAAATTATAAAAGAATAATTGAATACCAATAATTCTATGTTAATTTGATTAAATTGATTTTAAATTGATACCAAATATCCGTATAATGATGGATTAAATTAGAGAAATAAAACTATAAAAATTTCACTATCCGAGGGTCAACATAAAATACCGTTTCAATTCATAGTCGTATCCATTCATTTCATATTCAATGAATAATGCTCGTGTAAGACCCATTTAATCAATAAAAGAAAGGACAAATAGCAAATGGTATACAGATTTTAATCGTCGAACAAATTTCAACGTAGTACACCAAAACGAATAAATGAAGTAAATTATACGTTTTCTATTATCGAAAAATAGAAAAACATTCTGAATAAAACTAGTGAGAATATAACAAAATGAATGAAATAAATTTAAATAGTAGCTAATCATGAGATATTGCATGTTTATTATATTTTGATCTTGAGTATAAATTTTCTTCCTATCGTTTGATGTTTTGTGTAAGTTCACAGTAAATACAATTGAAATTAACAAAAGTTTTTACCATTCGGTTTTGGCTTAAACGATTAATCCAATAGAAAATATTGTTAGAATGTAAAACGAATCACCCAACAGTGAAACCACTTGAATATTAATTTTATTCATATTAGAAAATGACCGTGTTCAACACCACGGGGTTGATTTTTTTTTTATTTTTCCGTTCTATTTCACTCACATTTTTCTTTTTAGCTTAACTACGTTACGCTCAAGTTAGAGTGAACTTCATATTTGTATTTACCCTAAGGTCAAAATAATTTCAATGGCCAATATGAAAATTAACGGGTAAAAATAAAATCAATTCAAGTAATAATCATCTGTATTGAATGCTTTATATCGATGTACAATCATTTTTAATTAGTACTCCACATTTATCCATTGTAATTTATGTCGATGACACGGTATACATCACTTATTTGATAATGGACATTTATGAATGCCCAAAAAGTTGTTCATCATTGATAATGAAATTTCATAATTATGTACATCCAATAATTTTATCAAATAGCGTGCAAGTGATTGATGTTGAGATCACATCAAAATATTACGGAAATACTTCGACCGTTTCGATCCAACAATTGAGATAAGAATGATGAAAGTTCATTTATTTTTTCCATTAGAAATTCTAATAAGAACAATTAACTTGCACTCAACATGAAACAATATACGGATTGGATAACATCAGCATTGCTTTAAGGCTTAACATTTTCGCAACCATTGCAACGTTCAGTATACTCCATTATCACGAGCAGGATAAAAATCAATTAATTCTCCTTTGGAATACCAAATAATTTCAACGAAATTAAATTTTTCACTTTAATTTCCGTATGTAAACCATACAATTGTTTACATTGTATGAATGAGATAGAATCCGTTTAATAAAACACGAATAATAACAAATTTTTAAGTATCCCATAAAAAGAACTGTGAATTAAAACGTTCATAATGATCCAAACCATTCGGTTTTAATTATAATTATGAATTGTGGGTTGTGGTAATGTAAAACGATGTATATGATTTTTATGTTCTGAACATTTTTATGAAAAATGTAAACTCACAAAATAAACATTTTTTGGATAGTCAAAATAAAAATGTTCATTTATTTGTGGGCTTCTTATTGTATGGATATATGCCATATCCTTTAGTACATTTTATTCTGATATACACCATAATAATAATGTACTTTATAATAAGACAACATCACTAAGCTTATCAATTCCATCCAAATGTAAACCCATCCTGATTTAAATGTGTGTTTTTCTTTTTTGGTAAATTATTTTTAAATAAATATAAATAGATAATAAAATGAAAATAAAACCCAAGTTTTCCATTAAATTGATATTGTTGGATGCCATAAAAAAAAGCCAGAAAAAAAACTGGATAAAACTTAGCGTAATAAAAAACCGTTTAATTTTATTAGAATTCAAAGTTTGTTCGCTATATACATTTTATATTCAACCTTGACTCATGTCTTGGAATAAAACAATAAGAATTTTCTTCTGTCACTGAATTATTTTCTAAGAAAAATCATTTTTATAAAAGTTTTGTTACATCCATTTCAATTTTAATATAAAATTAGTATCATTATGATAAGGTAAACTATTGACAATCACCTGTTAACCATTCAATGTCACCTGATGATTGTAAAATTTCAAATTTCATTACCGAAATTACATGAGTCTCATATACTTTGGTTACCATAAACCAGAATATTAACCAAGAAAAGTTTCTTTGATTGCCGTTCATTTAAAAAGATTACAACCACCCACGTATGGTATTGCTTAACTCAAAATTTTATTCTTATTCCCTGTTTCCAATTAAGAACCATCTTCACTTGTTAACCATGTGAAATGATAATAAATGTTGTCACAGAAGTACTGCATTTGAATTTTTTATCAATTTTATATTGTTAACATTCCAACTGGTGTTCAACAGTAGCAGATGATAACATGTAGTAAAACCAAAAGACTGTGTGGCGGCATTCATTTTAGTAAGGACAAAACGGCCATTTAGCACTACTTAAGGCAACATAGTGTAAAATATTATTCTAAAGGATATAGTAATAAAATATATTTTGTTGTTTTATTCACGTTTTACCGCAAAATTCAACGAGAGAGAATCAAATGGATTTTAAGCGATGAAAATTAACTTTATTTGTTCTCATTGTTGAACGGACACTGCATGGAACGAATAAATACTTAAAACAATGTACAATCACCATTTATAAATATTCAAATATATAAGAAAGAGATGTTAGGCAATGCAGTTAAGTGCCAGATGGAAAGAGAAATATTGAATGTTATAAAGAGCCATAAACCAAAACTACCCCAAAAATGATACTGAGAACACATCTTGTGCATTTTAAGTAGATTGAATCATATTACATGTACAGTGCATACATAATCAGATGAAAACATAAAAGTTAAACTAAAGTATTGCCATCATTGTACTACAAAACGATGGCAAAAGGATGTGAAGTATTTTTATGGTTGATACCTTACCATTGAACATTGAAAATTTCATGGTTACCATTAATGGTAAGGGCGTAAATTTTCAAAACAAAAACAATAGAAAATAAATCGTTTGATTAGATTACACGTAGAATAGTAATCCGTTAAATGCATGCTCAACTAACCGGTTGATTAAAATACACACGAACATTATGGTTCAATTTCAATCCATAAAAAATTTGAATAATTACAACAACTTGTTGGTTATCATACCATATGCAATTTAACTTTCATGTACATGCAATTCATTCATCGTATAGTTTGTACTTGAACTTATTTAGCCTTCTAATTTGATGACCATGTCCATGAAATAAAAAAAAAAACGAATTACAAAATTGTTTCATTGAAAATGGAATACTGTAGATTCTTGAATTCAATTTAATTAACAACACTTTACCACCAATTAAATCATTTTACCATAAAATCGATTAGAAATTTTTTTGGGTTAATTATCCACTCATTTATAAATGAAATAAAATAAAAATTCGACTGAATTTCAATCGATTACAATTAGTTTAGATTTAACCGATAACCGATGTAGTATAACAAAAATTCTTAGTTGATTATAATGCGCATATAGTCTATCAATATTTAAGTAGATGAATGGAATTTCATTTCAATTGATTTTATTCGATTGATTGTTATTTGTGATATTTCAATGGGAATGAAAATAAACTGAATTCAATTGAACAGAAGCTATCGAGATCAGAATTTTCATTTGGAAAATACATTACTAATGTCTATTTTGTTGAAATGCAATCAATTCAATTGCAAATAACTCTTTTATTCTGTTTCTTTGTTGATTTGATGGTGAAATAGATTGGAGTAAATTGCCGTATATTGCAGATATACAACCGATTAAGGTTACCTGGTGAATGGAAATTGTTCCATTTAAATCAACCATTCAGTTGTACAAGACACAAAAAAAAATATTAAAGGATCTGAATGAAATGGAATAAGAAATGGGAATGCATTATCCAATCTTATCATCTCATGTTTCTTTTCTCTATTCTCTATTCGTTTGGATACTCAAACTTATACATTTTGATTTTTTGAATTGAACTGATTTTTATTCTTGTTTCGACATTGGAAAATGTAATAAGCTTTATCCAGGTGAATTTTCTAAGTAACATTGGATTTTAACATTATCATCTGTTTGTATATAATATTTATGTTGTTAACTTACACCGCATTCTCTTTTAAAACATTTTATTCATATACACAAGACACAACCATGAAAAATGGCTTAAAGGTACAACATTTCCTTGAGATTTTTCTTCCCTTTTTCAGTTATTTAATTTTTTTTTTCGTTGAATTTTCTATTTGGTTTTCCGTTATGTGTTCCATATCTCAGTTGCTAGTATACCAAGTAATTTAATAGGATTCACAAAAGTGTGTTTGCTGATACTGTACACTCAACAATTGGTTCAAAATTTTATCATATATCTTGCCTTAAAGCTAGACAACACAACATATTGGATCGTCAGTAGTGAAACCGTTTTTTATCCTCCCCCTCATCTAAACCATCGTACAAAGCATTCACGTCAATTTCATTTTGTTTTGTATTTTTACCTTTGATTTCATTCAGTTATTCGTATTTGATTTCATAAATCATTAATGGCTTTTTGCTCCCCTACCATTTATACAGATTTTTGTTTTGTTTTGCTTGAATTCAACAAGAAAAATGATTCATTCATTCCATGTTCTTTGAGTCGTTTAACATCTAAATTCATATGGTGATGATTTAAACAAAAAACTTTCAAAGCAAAAGAACATCAGTTAATAAACGGAAAAACAATTTAATCTTGTTCTATTCTATTCATCTTGATCGAGATGGAAATAACCGAAGAAATGTCAAATGAAAATTCGGGATAAACATTTAAGAAAAACAGAAATTTGTTGCTTATCTATCACCGCAGTGAAATAAAAAAGAGATTAATGATAGTTACTTAAAATTTAATGTAATAGAAAACTGTTTGATAGAATTGTACCGAAAAGAAAATTCATGTACCATCATAGAATGTCATAATATATTTGATATAAGAATGCCACTTGTGTTGTCTTAACTTTTCTCTTCAGTTCAGTTCACTCATTGTCATTCAAATATTGGCATAAAATAGAAAGTTTCTCGTTTCATTGTAATTTCGTACAGTGTATTCCATTAAACGCATATCCCACTGACTGATAATATCCGTTTTTATTATTTTCATCTAATTTTAACCAACAGAGTCTGTATACCATTTAAAAATGATTTTCTTGCAGATTCATGACATTCTATATCACATTAGCTTTTGTATAATAAATGATGATTTATTAACAAGTTAACATAATATGAAATTAAATAATTTATCACACCTCAACATTGTGTTATTATTAAATGATAGACATTAAGAGGAATCACATTAACTATGATATTGTTCTGGTACTGACATATAAACAATGTATAAATGATGTTATGCTGGCATCAAGAAAATTTTCTTATTCATTAACATTTGAGTTAGAATACGGTAATGGTATACACGATTATGAAATACTCCTATGGGAATTAGATGTTATCCATAAAACTTCTAATCAAATATATTTCAAGTTTTTAGTGAAAATTATATAAATTAATTACACTTTAATATAATTCACCTTTAAAATATTCATTAACTGTACGATATTATCGTTGATTGGTTGATAGAATGTTTAATGATTGTTGGATAAATGTGTTCACTTTACACAATAAATCACTCAATAAAAAACCATCATTATAATTGTTTAGAAACACATTATAATTATTTATGAAATATATAATGGATCCATAAGTTACTAACTCGGTTACCAACAAACACAATAAGAATATAATGAACGAAATACAGTCACTTTTGCACTGAACTAGAATTTTACTTCAAGGAAAATAATCGAAGAGTTTCACGGTTCTTTGTTATATTACTTTTACCCAAAAAAAAAAAAATAAAATCTCCACCCACACCTTAAAATGCGTTAATGCCAACTACCAAGTGAACCATAAAAGGATCAAAATTCTACTTAAATTATACACAAAACCACCGAATAAAAAATAGAACCAAGAAACTTTATCGTTTTTTATTTCGTTGAAAAGAATTAGAACTCTGATCGAGTTAAACACTTTAATATTTATGTTATAGTTATGATTAATTAACTGATTTACTTTTATCTTATGTCACTTATCCATCTATTTCAATGTTGTATGTATTAGTAAAACATTGATTGATAATATGAAATGAAAAACTTTGTTATACAATTATTTATTATCACACAGTCGAATATTATATTTCATACAATTAATCGATGTCAAAAACTTTAAATTGTTTCACTATAAATTTTCATTCTAAACCAGACAATATCTTTAATGTAACATTTCTGCTTTATTGGAATCAAACATTAGTTTCATTGATATTATTTATTTGAGCATTGAGAACTGTTCTCAGTTATGATTGAATCGTTTAAATATTCAACTGAATAACAGCTTTATTATGTTACAATTAATGTTAGTCTGTTAATAAAATACCATAAAGACAGACAATGAGTTTTAATGATATCATAATTCACCATTAATTTATTACTAAACACTTGAGAATCATTTGAATTATTCACAGACGATAAATTACACGTTAAATTTAATGCTGTACTGTTTTCTGTTCACTTGTCTATTTTTCTTCTGTTGTTTTACGATACCAAAATTGTATCCGTTTTAATTGAGTTATTCATTTTTTTTATGCATTCAACATTTTATTGTTTTCCACTGAATATAATAAAACCACAATCCAAGAAAGAAAATAAAAACATTCAAAATATTTAAACAAGAACCATGAAATTGGAAAACCTCGATTGGTATATCTTTACACTGTGGTGTAATTTAATCAAATTCAAGATGAAAAAGTATCCAAACAGTAAAAGCTGAACTTCAAAACGAAAAAAGGAAAAATAAAGAAGAAAAACCTTTTTTTTTTTCTTTTTCTGTTAATTTGTAATCCACAAAATCCTCGACTGCCTCGAGGAAGTAAAAGCAACAGACTGTTGAATTTGTTGTGGAAAAATCATAAAGTTGAGGAAGGACCAAACGGTGCATGCGCCCCAAACAAATAAATTTTTATTCAATTCCTTTACAGTTTTCCACCTTTAGCATATAGTCTACTATTTATGTATTTATGTATAAATAATTTTTCTTCTTTATATTTTTCCACGATACCGTTAATTCGGTACATACCAAATGGATATCAAATACTTTTATGTTAAGCCTGGCCATGTTTTTCATTTCATAAAGTGTATTCTTCATTTGAAAAATACACTTAGGAATTGAAACATATACAATTCTATGCAAAAGTAAAGAATGCGAAATAAAAGAGTCTACAAAAAGCCCACACAAAAAACATATAAAAATTATTTCTAACAGAATTTTTGTGTTCATTTTCTTTCTGTTACGTGAAGTACTTTTTTATTTTCTGGATACGATGAGAACTGAACAGGGTTCTAACAGAATATTTGTTTGTTGGAAAATTATATGAACCAGCGGATGTATAATTTTTCTTTCTCATCCTGCCAAACTGAATGTATCAAAAGTTTTAAAATCACATGGTGGTGAATTACAGAATGATACAAAATAAAAGAAAAAAAAAAAGGAAAAATTCTTTAGATCCGTTAATGGAAAGAGTAAGGGATAATAATGGACCGTGAATTGTGAACGATTGAAATAGAAAAATTGAATGGGAAAATGGCCTTACTGAATTGCTTTTGAGTAGCAGATGATAGACTTTAAGGTCTATACATAATGCCAGGTCCTTTTTCAATGTTTCAATATTATGGTGTCTTTACCATCACTCATACTGCCAGCAAATTGAACATTACCTGGATGGATGAACGGCATGGGTGATTATATGGTATCATCATATCAAACCATTACTCCATGGCCAAAATCAACATATAAAGCAAATATGAAACACCAATCGACCTCCTAAAATACCTTTACTGTCTCACATGATTCAGACGATAGATCAACCCTGAATGAATACCCCATAATATAATCGTCTTCATATATACGATTAGCTAATAATAAATAACTGTATGCGTAAAAGCACGCATTAATTTATGCTACCCCCGTGAGTCATGAACATGTTGATTGGACTGTGGCACATGATTTCGTGAGTAACTCATTCTAACTCTGTATACAAAAATACCAGTCTCATATATCCCATTTTCTTTATATTTTTATTTTCCACAATGTATCGTTTCATCAGGTTTCTCTCTCTTTCTATCTCTCTCTGACTGTTTCAACATAAACACATTTGAAACCTCAACGGAAAAAATTTCCAATGATTTTCATTTTTATTATGTTTTTCCTTTTTTTTTCTGTTGGGTTAGTTAAGACGCGATACGGTAGAAAAATTGATATGAAGAAAACATATGAAAAAATAAAAAATAAAACAACCAAATGTTGATCACAAAACAAATTCGTCAATATTTTTTAATATTATTTCATGTATCCAAATATGATTTGTATTTACCTCGGCTGGGATACTTGTTTCATATTACATTTTGGTAGAATAAATGTATGAGGAATAACAAGGCTGATTACATACGAAAATTACCATTTAAAAAGAATAATATTGAATGCAATAGAAGAGGGGTGGTAAATATATAAAAAAAAAAACAAACTCGATAGAATGTGAAAACAAAACTTTTACTTATTCATGTTGATATACTTCATTTGATTGTTATGGACTACGGCAATACCATTGAGTTTTCTTTATTCATTTTCATATTTTCTGTTTTAGTTCACGTTTTTGGTTATGATTGCCTTTAATATCCCACCAGTTATGGTGTTATGATTTATCTTACATTAGAGACGTTATAAACAATTTTTAGTTTAACATCCGTTTTATATAACAGACCAAATGAACTGCTACCGATTCCTAAAGGCAAACAATACAATTGTAAAGAGAATACGATAAAGTTTTTCTTATGAATTTTCATTTGAATTAAAACGTATTTTATAGAAAACTAATCGATTTTATTTTAGTTTTTTGTTTAGTGAATTTATTTACCCTGTGGAAAGGAAATGAGTCGGTCATTAAAACCGATTAATTATAGTATTCGACCCCTTAATGGTATTAAGGGTATAACGTGATATGGATTAATAAAGATCAGGGTCTGTTGATTATTGGGTTGTTTTACTATTAAAATAAAATATCAGTTGTGATTCGTATAGTTTACATTACGTAACGAAATATAATAAACAGAAAAGTAATGAAAACTTGTCCAATTGATAATGAAAAATTATTAGTTTTCATGGACACCTGATTTTATGATAAAGAAAGTTAAGGGAAAAAAAATAACTTTGTCATTACTCATGAATTTATAAAAACCTTGGCTTTATGTTACCGTCTTCATTCCAACATTAATTTGTTTCTTTAGAATAAAAGCGCCTACATGAATGCAATTGTTATCCATTTAAAACAAGAAATCACGTTGAAATGAAATTATATGATTTCATTGTACAGTAAAATAATCCTATCTGCCTTTTCATTCATCTCTGAATGTTTCCCTAAGGAAAATTCAGTTTTCGTATGTTGAATTCATATTACATTCTTCAAGCCATCAAAATGATGATTCAACAGAATATTTGTTTGCATTTTACAAGAGAATATTATATTCAATGTGTGCTCCATTATAATTACTTTGCATATTTCACATAAAATTCTAAACAGATTTCATTTTAATTTTGAAATTCTAACGTATGTCTGTCTAATGCACCGTTATCATCATGTTTCTTCCAAATAATAATGTAAAGTTCGTTTATTTGGCATTCATTTCAATCCCAAATAACTTTAATGTCAGTCACAATCCCATTTTGTTTAACATAAGTGAAACTAAGTTACATCTAATTAATTTTTGTTTGGCCTTAGTATTCAACTGAGTAATGATTTTTATTAGTTTTTTGTTTACTAACTTTGAAACATTTTTAGGATAATGGACGGCAAAAACTTTGACCCAAAGCAGTAAATTACTTTAAATTTTTGTTTCTTTTAAAATTCAATGTTTTAATAAGAAAAACTAAAAAAAGGATGTAAATGATTGCACTTGTTAACTGGGATTACCCAGCTGATGAAAACAGTTGTAAAACTGCAGGATATTTAGTAACGGTAAAACAGAATGAAGCTGTGTCCATGCATAAGCCATAAGGTGACTTAGTGGCGACACATGTCATAAAACTTTATTTCAGGAATGCATGAGATCTTGATGTACTCATATTGGTACTTATTTCTTAGAAGTACTAAGGACCTAAATAATTTTAGTAAATTAGGTACCTGCGTTAAAATCTATAAATATTATACCAAATCAGATATTCCGTCAGTTACAAAGTATTCAGTCAATTGTAAAGTGTTCAGTCAGTTAGTGTACGATATTATACGATAAATATAAATACGATGTCATCTAATAATACGAAAGTTGTATCAAAACCAAATAAGATGGACAAAAATGATTCGGAAAATTATACGGAAAATTTAATTCGAAATATGAGTAGTTTAATGGAAAACGATATGTTCTGCGACATAACTCTTATATCTGGAATAGATAATTTCAAGTAAGTAACGCAAAGAAATTATTAAATTATCATATATTCATTTAGTTATATCTTAGAATTAAAGCACACCGATCAGTATTAGCTGCTTCATCTGATTACTTCAATGCAATGTTTACCGGTTCATATAAGGAATCCAAACAGAAAGAAGTCGTTTTGAATGATTTTGACGGTTATTCATTAAAATTGTTCATTAATTATTTCTATACCGGACACATGGATTTCACGAAGGAGAATCTTGTGGATATTGGAATTTTAAGTGATCAATACTGTGTTCCTTTGGTATTAAATAGTTCTCTTAAATTTTTGAAAAACATCATCAATAATGAAAATTGTATCGATTTCGTTGATCATCCGGACATTCATTATTTAAATGATTTTTCCGTATTTGTTATGGATTATATTAAACAAAATTTTCAAACTGTAAGTAACACAAGTAAACAGTAACATATTACAATAGTTATTAATTGCTTCATGATTACAGATAATTCAAGGTGAAAACTTTCTACATTTAAGTTCTTGTGGAATGAAGAACATTTTGAGTAGTGATGAGTTGAATGTATCATCCGAGGAAGATGTTGTTTTTGCTATAATTTATTGGCTCGATTTTGACGTTGACAGCAGAAGAGAACATTTAAAAGATCTCATACCACTAATTCGTATGACACAGTTGGAACCAATTGTAAATATTTATAAGCTAAAATCCAAATGATTCGATACTAAAAATACTTTTTAATATTACAGTTCATTCAAGAATATATTCAGCCGTTGTACGAGGAGGCACATGATCTTACTTTAAGTGCATTGATAATGGATGCGTTGTATTGGCATGGTACACCTGATGAACGAAAGAATTTGTCAGTTAACAGTCAAAAACCAAGAATACCGAAAAATTAACTTATGAATTGAATTGGAGTCCGTTGCTGTTACATCACATAACTTTGGTAATTAAACATTTTGTTTGATAAAAATTTAGTGTTTCTTTTATGATTTTAATTTTTAAAGAATTTAAAACTTTAGTAGAAATAAGATAAAAATTAATTATTTTAAGTTTAGAATTGAATAGAATCTCTCATTAGATAGTAAGAAATGACAATTATATTTGGCTTAAAAAATTTGTTTTGTTAAACATCAATACTTTGGTATTTATTTGTAACTGCCTACAATAATATTGTAAAAATCGATTGTTAAAATACCAATAAAAGATATTTTCTATTAAAAAATATTTGTTACCATTTCGGTATTTTAATTTTATTATTTATGAATTATATTACAGTGGAACCATCAAAATGAAATTAAATCAAATCAACATTAATTTAAAGGTGTCAACAATTTTGCTCATGAAACCGAAATGAAAGAGAAATAAAATAAGTTATAAATAAAGACATGGGTATCGTGGGAATATCAAAGAACCGCATTTTATTTTTATATCATCATTGATATTCACAATATTTTTATGAATGAAATTCTAGAAAACTGGACACTGTGACAATTGCCAAATATGGTACACCGCAACTATTGAATGAATCTTTTGATTATCGGCATTTTATTTTAAATTTTTAAATTTATACGATTGATAATAGGTCAATTAGAGGACATTTCAATAGATTTCAGGTGAAATTTTAAGTACACGCACCCAATAAATTTAAATAAAAATCACGATGCCATTGAATGTTATCATAAACTTGTGTCGGTATCACTTCAAAACAAAAAAACAAATGTTATTGTTATTCAGTTACCAATAATCCGGACATTAAACAGAGGAAAAAAATAAATAAATTAAAATAATTCAAAATGGTATGTGGTCTCAAATATTCACGAACTGTCATAAAATCGTATATTGACCAGCACACATAATTTTCATACGAAATCAAAAGAAAAATAACAAAAATTTATAACCATATTAATTCGGTAAATAATAATTTATTAAGAGGATTAAAAACTACTGGAATTTTGCAAAATTTAAATAATCACATTAATTTGTTATTTAGAATGATGATGCTTAAGAAGAAATAAAAAAAAAATAAAATTATTTAAATAAATCCATTTGATATCATAGAAATGTTGAATATTTAACATCAAGCACAATAAGTTACACAAACCACCTAAAACGCATTCATTAATTCCTTAATTGTTGCGGCAACTGTCTTTATACATTTTGTTTTTTCTTTTATTATCATTAATTTTAAGATTTAGCTACTGGGATTGAATATCAAATTGTAAAGAGAAAATATTAAATAAATGAATGATGTTTGGCTATTGGAAAAGAATTTTAATATCACACTATCGAGTTCAACTGTACCCAAGAAACAATAGTGACCATTAAATGATCAAAGAAAACTAACAAAAACTATCTGAACGTAATAAAATTTCATGAAATTGGAAAGGAATTCAATTGGGGCCATATCATTAACGAAGGGATTAAGACTTTTCTTTTTGTTGAATCAACAAGCTTTTCCATCAAATTTGGTGTCAAAAACTACACTTAACTATTTCCCTCATAAAGAAGATTAATAATAAGAAAAAAAAAAACAAAAACATAAAAAGCAACATAAACTGTGATTAATAAAAATCTAATGAGATTTAAAATGCTGCGCTTAATCTGCATATGCTCACATTATTTTCTATTCCAATGAAATTCAGTTTTTATTCAATCCAATCCGAATAGAATCAAATTGATAGAACACATTTAACAGAATCGGCTAACATGAGATATGAAGAAGACATAAATTAAAATTAAATTAGATTTGCATGAAACATTATCAACAGAAATATGAAGAAAAAATGAATAAAGTTTTCTTTGATCTTTATCCGCTTAATAATACTCTTCTTATATTTTGTTATAAGGGGAGTGATTAAAGAGAAGTTTTCAACTAAAAATTTTTATCTCACCAGTTTCTACCAATTGAAGAATTTAAGCCAATCGATTAACAATTTTAAAGTGTCACAATTTTTATTGATAAGTTTGTTGTTTTCTTTACGTCTTTTATCCTTATTGATACAAATTGATGTTATTAGGCGTGATTGTAATGCCGCCAAAGAGCTCTACCCTCATTGATTTTTGCTATTGCATATTGATTTCATTGATTTTGTTTATTTGTATCACAAACAGTTTGACTATTTCATATTATTTTTTTTTCCTTTAAAATTAACTGAATTCTGTTATAATAAACTTAACAAGAGTGGAATATAACTTCGCCATCAATAATTTCGCCTCCTCTGCTCTGATAAATCGTAAAACATAAATTTTTATTCCGTTGATATGAATTTGTTTGGTTTTCTTAACATCGAAATAGACAAATTCCAATATCAATTAATATTAATAATTTCCTTTAGCGCATGATAAATCATCATGTAAATTATTATGGTACCGCCATCCGATATAAGAGATTTTGTGTGATTCTATAAACACCATTTTAAGTGTGAATTACGTTTACAATGTTATGCCATTGACACCCTCAACTACCGGAATAAATGACAATGTGTTATATCAACGTATTGTATTCAATCTCTACTATTAAAATGCGTATTCATAAACGGTTAAATATCATAAAGATTTACTTAAATTGGTAAATTTACATTATACAGTTGAATTTCTTTTCGATTTTACCATATACAATGATGAATGTTTATTCGGTTTTGTATGTTGGCACCTACGATTTTATAAAATTGTCTTAGTGTGTCATAATGCACCTGTGTTATTTCAATATATTTGTTAATTATATCGCATATTGAAAACCGACTAACTAAGTAATCATATACAATAGTCATATTATACATAAAATAACAACCACAAAACAACTAAAAGACACCACTTTTTTTTTTCTTTATTTTATCAGTCCATCACCTTCACACTCTTGGTGTGGGGAAATCGTTTAAAATAAAAATTCCCACCTGTTGATTATTACCCCACCGTATACAAAAGTTCTCCGCAATAATCGTGGCCATATAAAAGCTTGAATTTCATCAAATGCTCTCTTGCGTTTATTGAAAGTTGATCGGAGGTAAAAATATTGTAAAAATTGTTTGTGTGTTCTGTTATATTTTTTTTTGATTGTTTTGTCTTTACTATAAATTTAGTTATTCTGTTGGTTCCATAAGAAACAGCAGCCTAAAGACAAAAACAACAGAAGAAAAATTTTTAATTTAATTTCTGTTTCCTAATTTTAAAATTTTTAACGTTTTTTTATTCTTTTTATTATTTTTTTAGTTAAAATTATAAGGTGAATTTGGTTTCATCTTTGATTAATTGTATTATAAAGTTTTGTGGTGGTTGTTGTTGTTACAATCATTAGTTATTATTAGCTGATGATTTTCACATTACATTGAAAATCAATTTAGTGTGTGATTTCGTAACAGCACACCTTTTACCTTAAACGGGAAAGTGAAGAATTTTATAAGAAAAAAAAAAAAAACAAAATATCAATAAATAAAAGAAAACAATTTGTTTTTCTATTTTAATTGATCGGTGTTGTAAGAGTTAATTGGTTTTATTTATTAAATTATATTAAAACCATTCTACGATCAATTAAACGTTGAAATTGTAAAAAAAATTAGTTTTAAATAAAACAATTGAATCATAAGTCCGTATGGCGAAATTATTTCTAATTGTTGCTGTTGCAGCGGCACTTGCAACTACTGGTGAGTGTATAGACTTTATAAGTTTTTTATTCAATTTTGAATTTTGAATAGTTTCATACCAAGAAAGAGATAAAAAACAGATTATTAATCAAAGAAATTCAAAGTGTAAAGACAATGTTAAGATGTTCATATTTTGGAATTATAAGAAAATGAAAAGAAAAGTACATTACGAATACATTAAAGGTGGTAACGATTACATTCATAGAATAATGAAGAAAAAAGTTTTTTTTTTTTATATTTTAAATTTCTTGTTTCAACGATTTAGTCTCATTTGAATTATGTTAATTGAGTTATGTTTATGTTGAAGATATTAACGCGATTATATAGGTGTGATTGCTATAAACGATCAATCGATTTATTGTAAATGTAAATAGAGAGATAATCTCTTACTGTTGTCAAGCAAAAAAAAAACGGAGCTTTAATAAGCCCAAGTGAATGTGAATATTAGGCCGTTTCTTCTTATATTCTTTTATTTAAATATTTGTTTTTCTAATAAACACAATGAATCATATTAACGCCCTTTTTATAGTTCAATACATTACAGATAAACTAATGCTTAAAACCATTGAATTTAAAATAGATTAAAGGAAATTGATGATGAAAAAGAAAACATCAACAACAGATACAATAAAACTTTCTTTCAAAAAATCCATTATAAGCAATGTGAGCTTGATCGTTAACTGAACGATACCAGACGTTGAGTAGGTTTTTTTTGTTTTTAATTTCTGATCCATTCAATCTCATCTGTAAAATGAATTTCAAATAAAAAAAAACAAAATCTCGTTAAAGTTCATACCGGAGAATTGAATAGAAAAGGTGCAAATTAATAACTAATAAAATTGTGTGTTATGTGTAGGTGTTATATTGTAAACGATTCAAGTCATTTCTATAAATTTAATTCACATTTCACTTCATATGTGTATACATAAGTACAGCTATGCTGCCAT
Organism: Coboldia fuscipes; assembly: GCA_001014335.1. NCBI lineage: Eukaryota > Metazoa > Arthropoda > Insecta > Diptera > Scatopsidae > Coboldia > Coboldia fuscipes. The sequence continues at coordinate 35,208 of JXOR01000020.1, read as the reverse complement.
TCATCAATTATTTATCTCTAATTATCTCTACCGTTGAATACATAACTGTTCAATTATTTAAAGGAAATAGCGTAGAGAAAAGCAATAAAAAAAAGTGCAATTTAATTTCGCTTTTCTTGAAACACACAGAAACACTTTACTTCTATGAATTTCTTTAGTTATTTTCTTCTCATCTTGAGTATAAAAATAAAATTAAATTACTTCCTCACAACGAATGTTGAGGGCTTCTGATCATTTGAATCTCATTAAGTGTATGGTAAATTAATTTTCTATTTTGTTTTTTTTTTCTCTGTACTTGTTATCTTCAATTAATTTTGTTTTTATTTTTTTTTTCTGAATAGCGAATGCACACAGATATAAAAGACAGTCATCAGATGATGCAGCACCAAAAAAAGAAGAATCTTTTGAACAAGAACTCTGCAAGGACAAAGATGCTGGTGAATGGTTTCGTTTAGTTGCTGGTGAGGGAGACGCATGTCGTGACGTAATTCAATGTACCTCATCGGTGAGTTAATTAATATAATTAAAAGACTTCTATTTCCCTTATTAATTATTAGTTCAACTAAAACTGATTTTTTCTTTTATTCTGGAATGATTTCCGTTTATGTGTTTTATATGTTGGAAACAAATAGGGACTTCAAGCAATTCGTTGTCCAGCTGGTTTATTCTTTGACATTGAAAAGCAAACATGTGATTGGAAGGATTCAGTGAAAAATTGTAAATTGAAGAATAAGGAGCGTAAAGCAAAACCACTTTTAGTTACTGAAGAACCACTTTGTCCAGATGGTTCATTAGCATGTGGTGATGGTACTTGTATTGAACGTGGTCTATTCTGTAACGGTGAAAAGGATTGTCCAGATGGTTCCGATGAAAATACTTGCGGTAAGTCAATCATAAAATTTTACTTAAATAAATCTGAATGGAAATCAATCAAATTATCTGATTTAGAATAAGATTGACACAAGACATTATGAGATTCTTCTCTTTGGTATTATGAGATATAATACCAAAGTTTACGTAGTAAATGTTTTACGCGTATTTTGCGAATTCTTTTTTTTTTATCTTTTACGCTGGTGTTTCTTACATAATAATCAATAATCCGTATATTCATAATGTATACACATTGGAATAAGAAGACAATTAAAAAAAAAAATATAAACGAAACATATTCCATTACAAAATGATTATTAACGAAGACATTTGAATCGATTAACCTTATTATTCAGTNAATATATACGTATATATAATGTAAATATCATGTCGAATTGGAGAAAGTGCAAAAAATTACTTCATAAATGAATCGTTCAGTTCATAATACTTCAACTCGATTTTGTTTTGTATCATAGCGATAACAATTTTCATTATTGTAATAATTACAATTTCCTTAAACAATGATAATGTTAGACAGTATGAAAGTAAAATTTTATAAAAAAAAAAAATAAAACACAAAATCTATGGCAAATAAGACAAGAAGACACTATAAAAATTCCTATGAATATAAGATGATGGTAGTCGTATGGTTGTCTTTAAGTATTACACGTCAATTTCATAGACGACGATTATTTTAATTATCCAGAAAGACTTTGAGATATTTTGCTATTTTAAGCCAAACGAATAAAAAAAATATTCACTTAATGTGCAAATTTATTTGCCAAATCAAAATGGTTAAAGTCTTTTATACACTTTATCGTTTATTATTATTATGATTCAATTTTACGGTAGTTTGATGGTAAAAAATTAACGTCTGCTGGTTAGGAATGATGATTGACTTTAGATCTTAAATTAATTATGTTTTATCTATAGTCATACCATTAACTGAGCTAATTGATTATTCAAGTGAATATGCGGATTACACAATTTATATATAATAACATGCCAAAATGTTATTGCGTTAATATAAACGAATTCAACAAAGATATCGTCACTGATGATCAACTACAGGTATTTTTGGCATCACCAAATATCCCCAAAACGATTCATTGATTTTGCACGAATTTACAAAAAAAAAAGAAATACCAACCTAAAAGTTATGTTTTTGACCTCGATATTTCACTGAAACATTTTAGTTTTAAACTCTCTCGTCTTCTTTTTTTTTTTTGGGTGGCATCATAATCGCGATACCTAGTCCACATGTTATAAGGTAATCCATATGTAAAGTCACCTCAAAGGGTATACCTTTTAAATTAATCTCGCAAAAAAAAAAAAAATAAAATGAATAATCGATGAACCATCCATCAGTTATCGTACCAATTTGAATTATTTAACAAAAAAAAATTATTTTTAACATCCAATGAATGAAACTATTTGGTTCAATTGAAAGCACTTAACGGCTATCAATCGAGATGATAAGTAATAAAATATATCAATTGATTTTATCTACCAAATATTGTATTCGTTTAAATAAACGACTTAATAATTGATGGATAATCGATGTTATATTAGAGGTAGTTGAACACTACTGAATAATCACTTTAATAAGGTATTCTGTATTCTTTAAAGGTTTCTGTTTCTAATTTAAAATGATAGCATCTGAGTGTCTGCCTTGGTATCTGTATACCATTGATTGTAATAGTAAAATTCGTTATTAATGCAAATCCTCAGTGGAAAATGTTAGAGAGAAATAAAAAATGTATAACCGATATTGATATTCATAGAGTGTTGTGTCTGATTTAAAAAGTTAAGGTCAACCATCATACTATAGAGTACATGGATACGATAACACTCTGATGGTAATCAATAACATCAAAATCTTATTTATGATGATAATTCATTACCAGACATTATTGCATTAAATTAAATTCGAAATTCATCATAATTGAATTCAGTGAATAAAAGCAACAGCATAAATTGAAATAGAATTAAGTGTCTTAACTATAAATAATGATTCGTTATAATAGTAACGAGTGAATAGTGCAACATTTATAAGTCAAGCATATAAAGTATTTGAAAATTAAAAAGAAAAAAATAAAATATCATTGCTGCACCTTCACCACGGAAATTTCTCAATCTCACTTAAATCGAAGGCGGTTTCAATAGAGTTTCTTTAACTACACTTTACCAATTTCTGTGTTATGATCTTTTTTTTTTTTTATTTTAATTTTTATTATAACATTTTTATGTTGTATTTATTTAATCATCGCCATGAAATCATAAGCAAAGATTAATATTATTACACAAATTCTATAAAATCTATAATAATTTTTGTTTCTTGTATTTAAATGCTGAATTTTTCATTTGGATTTTAAATTTTCTGTTATGTATATTCGATTGTTGTTGTTGTTACCAAGTTAAAAGTGAAGACAAAATAATACAATTTCATATTAGCTAAAAAATGATCAAGAAAACATGGGGACGACAACAAGGTGGTGTAGTAATCATACCACACGTTATGTTATGTGCCTTCTGGAAAATATTAATGTCGCATATCATAATGGGAAACCAGTTTGAAATATTTTCAACGTTTTTATGGTATTTCTTTCACTTTTTTTTTTTTCTTTTTTTTTATTTTAACCCAACAACATTTTGTATGATACCACCACATATGCGGCACCAAGAAGTGAGCCATGTACATAAAATTTATATTATTAACATCTCTTATGTTTTGCGACTGCCAATGTAATATTCAAACTTAAAGTGATTATACACACTGACTGGTGTCTCGTCAGTTTAACTTTATTCAATTTTCTTGTATCGAAGTATAATTTCCATACAAAATTTATATCCATAATAATCTACCAGTTTTAATATTGCTTTCCCTTTCACAAAAAGAAACACGCTAAGAAAAACGTCATATAAAACAGATTACAAATAAATATGAATGATTAAATACAATGGCATAGACTTTATGTTTCTAACCAGACTTAAATCAATCATTGAATTATGAAAATTTTCAAGAACAAAAAACCATTTTTCATATTTTATTGAACAGAAAAAGTTTAAAAACGAAAAAAAAAAAATAAAAGAATTCTTCTCATTTCAATGTGATTTGTATTATATCCGTAGTCTATGGTATCCAATTAGAGTATCTTTAATACATGATAGCATAATTTATTTGATTATGAAGGTGTTCCAGTTTATAACATCTATATTATGTTGCTATTTAAGTTTATTAAAACTTCTTTTGACTGTTTTTCCATCGGTAACGAAATTCAAGGAAATCAATTTGTTTAAAATGAAAATTCTGTTAAAAACAATTTAATCAATTTTGTTTATTCCATTTAGTATTTCACTTGATTTGCTTTATCCATTAAGAGACGATTTATTTTTTGTTGTTTTTTTTTTTGATCTTTTATTGTATAAAATGTTGTGTTAAATGAAAAATGAACCTTGACTGTATTATTTATAGAGATCTGATGCACATTATTTAAAAAAAAAAAAAACTTTACTCGATAAACCGGCATTCTCACCTCTAAATTATATACCGATTAAATCTATATGAGTTCCGTTAATTAGTTAATGGATTATATACCGATAACATTTTATGTTGTGTGAATTACTAAATTATAATTCATTTCAACTTTACCATTCACATTTCTTTTGTTCAATCTAAAACTGAATTTGATGGAGACAAAATTTTGATAGTTTTTTTTTGTTATTTATAGTAACGTGTTTACTACTTAATTGTCACTTTAAAATTCATCATTTGCTAATTTATTCAGAACAAAAGATGATAACTGAACAATATAAAGACATCACAGACATTTGTGTGACGTTGAACAACATAAAATGATAATCTTTTATATGTTACGATCATCATACGTGGAATGATGTGTTTCAATGATGAAATAACTGGCACGTTTCAATATAAAATTTATTTTGTTGAATTCAGTGGGTTTCAACATGATTACAATTACATGGAAGTTTAATTACTCATAATCGAAACGGAATATAATTCTTTGGATTTCATTGTTATACCATACCAAACCCATAGGCCTTCTGCATATCTTGTAATCCATGAAGTGCATTCAAGTTTCAATACGCCATTCATTCATCACAATGAAAGGCAATTCGGTTTTTAATTTTTCATGTTTCTTTTTTTTCTTTTTTTCTTTGATTCGGCCCCACACAATGTGAACAAGAAAAATATGACAAGAGACAAAACTTAAAATGAACATTAAAATTGCAATTGCATGAGACTCAATTTATTTCCACATTCCAGTTGGATTGCAACATTGAACAATATCATTGTGTGTTGCATAGCTTCCGGTATATCCTTAACGGAAAACTTAATCACGATTATGTAAAAGTTTCCTATTCTTTGGTTAAAATGAAACTTTATCATGATGGTATTCAACAATTGTTCATATGCTTCACTCTGGCACTTCAACTTAATGCTCTGATTCTATCAAGGATTTATTTGCCACAAAAAAAAAAAAGATTTCTACTTGAGATGAGTGGGATTTCATGAAATATTTTGTTACTTGTACATAATTTTACTCTTAAATTTTATTATTTTCATTCAATGGAATTTTTTAAGTACAATAAAGTATAGTAAACTTGAAATGGTTGTCCACCTGCACACGTCAAATAAAATTACCCTAATTTCTATATTTCTGTGGGTTGTTGCTATCGTTTTCCCCACACACACACACATACACAAGAAATTTTCGTGTGCAGAAAGTTGGCCTAAGGTGTTTGTTGGTTATTTGAGTACCATTGAAATTGTATACCACTTTTTGGTAAACCTCGTTATTTGCTAAATCAAAAAATCGTGAAATAAATCTGATTCAAAGTCATAAATTAGTGAGTGATGTCCTTTAAGTTGTACGTATTACTCAAAGGTACAATACTTCCTGAACGGATGAAATTTAATACAATAACGAACTAGATTGGTATCGACTATATTTCCCATGTGAACGATCAATCAATCGATTTAATCCCAATGACGGATCATAATTGATCATATTGGATATGTGATTTAGAAATAAAATCAATGTTGAAATATCCAATGACAGTCTACTAAATAAACAATGCCATCAACATGTTACCATTTCAATATATTCAGGAGGGTTGTTAGCATTTGTTTTGACATCCAAATAGAAAATCGAAAGAGAAAATTTTTTTATTTTTTTTTTTTTGTTTTCATATAAACAAATGATGGTGTGATTGACACACCTTTCTGTATACGATTATGAATGTGTATTTCGTTATTTTTATTACTTCAAAATATAGTAAACATAGACACTTGTAGTTGAAAGAATCGAAATAAAAGTGATATTGAAAATGGATTAAAATACCAACCCAAATAATAAATAAAACATGAAACCACAACAGATTCGGTAAAAGACAATAATGATCAATGATTCTAATTGACATCAATTGAATATACCAAAACATAACTAATATTTACCATTCAATAATCGAATTATGTTCACTCATCAGACACAAGAACAACAACATATTCAAAATTATATGTTTCTACTTGAATTTCTTCATCCATTGTATTGATATTTTCATATGGAAATTTCATTTACTTAGTTATTATGGTTGAATAATAGTAAATGAGTACTGTCAATGATTTGATGGTTATCAATTTACATGTTATTCGTTTTTAATAGTCATGGCTTAAACAAATGTTTTCAAATGGAAATGCCAAAAACATCGTAATAGATTGATCGAAACGAGAAGGGTGTTGAGAACCAACCGTACCCCAATGTATAATCTATCCAATTTCAATGAAAATTGTATCCAAATCAGTTGGCAGGAACTGTACGTCCCACTTGTATTTGAAAATCATTTTCCATATCTAATATTTTGTATACCATCAATCTCATTTATTTGAGTTTTATCCACCAGCAGCAAATTCAATTTCATATGGATACAAAAATACTTTTGCTTTCATATGCTCTCTCTCTCTCTCTCTCTCTGTATTATTGTATATCGTGTGCTTAAAGAAGGCTTGGTGATATGATATAATACTAGCCATTATACCATGTATTGTTGGTTATTTCGCGAATTATTCATAGCCAAATATTATGCATAAGATTATTGCGAATATTCAATCATTAATATTACAAAATATTGATTGTCTCCGTCTTCAGTTTTTGTCTCATTCCATTTAATTTTTTTCCCAACCAAAAGTGATATTCTATTATGTTATAGCCAATGTAACGTAAATTATAACGTGAAAAAATAAACAGAAATGATATATGAGGAAAAAAAAATTAAATGTACCCTAAGCCGGTCATTGCGTCTGAAGCACGTTACAATTTTTATATAATTTCATACAATAAAAATGTGACTGTTATGTCCTCAAGTCATATAAATTTTACCGTCAAGCCTCTCTGGACCACTTTCTTTAAGCTCAATACCAGCCCGTATATGCCGACATCAGTTTTTTATTTTTTGTCTTGTCTTTTCTCTCTTATTTCATTGAACACTCTTACCTCTTTCACCCAGTTGCAAAATTTAATAGAAAATTGATTTGATTGCTTACAGCTAAAATTATTATGATTGGAATGTTTTATTATGTAACATGATATTGTGTTATGAAGTAATAATTTATGATGAGCAACTAAGATATCATTAAACTATATTTTCATTTACCATTTTAGGATGAAAATAAATTCTCCAATTGATCACAATGTAATGCAATTGAATATGTTTCTTAGAAATGTATAATTATATTTTACTTCGTGACTTTGATGATGAATTTTCTAATTAACAAGTAATCAAAATAAATATAATTACTTCTTTCACCTTTAAATAACGATTGTTTAACTCCAACTGTTGATTAACGATAATTGGTAATAAATTTATGTGATGATACTAAGTAATTTTCTAAATAATTTAATTATATTCAATGGATTGTGATTCAATACGTTGGTATTCAGTTAATTTCATACGAAAATTTATATTTAATTAACGATGTAATACGGGGTACTCAGGTTATTCAGGTTTTGGGTGTCATAATTCCAGTCTAGTTAAGAGGATTTAAATGATCAGTGCAACAACCGTTTTTCTTCTTAGTCGTATGTTAGCGCATTATTTAATCAATAAATCAGGTGAAATAGCAATCACTAATTTATATTTATTGACGGATCTATCCGGCAAAATGTAAAAAAAAAAATCGTACAATTTCTTCTTAATGAAATCATTATTTATCTTTCGCTTTTAATATTTTCAATCATCTTATAATGTTGGAGGCTTTATTTTCTGTACATGTATACCATACAATACTAAATTTATGAGGGATTTTTACTTAACACCGTTGATCAGACTGTATGTATTAACGTGAAAAAAAGTGAGAGTTTTTCTTGTCGTGATTTTTCCATTAATTAAATCGGTTTTTTATGATAAAATAATCATGGACTTGAAAATTTATATATGAACCGCATATAATCACTTTTACTTCGTTTAGTAACCGATAATTTATCTGTACATCTCTTCTGGATAATTCAAAATTTCAGTGACAAGATTGCGATCAACTGTAATATGATTATGTATAGTATTATTCATTATAATTAAGTGGTATATGATGTATTAATGATACGCATAAGCAAGATACAAAACATATTGTTTATGTGGCATTCGTTAGCATAATATGTAAATGGATATGAAGCATCATTGAATAGATATTTAAGAAAAATGTAAAACCGTCAATATGAAAGTTATGAGAAAAGCCCTAAACATCAATATAAATTAAATATTTACATTTTCGATTATCAATTTTAATTTTGTTATATTCAATACCATCACAATAAACATAAATTATTTGTGTTGTTTAATGTTTCCATATAACTATGATACTTATAATTTCTTTTTATTTTTCTTCTGTTTTCATATAATTCCGCATTTACACATAAACATAACACACTCAATATGGTATATGATGTGTTTGTATTCAAAATATATCCAATCCACTGTCACCTATAGACATTGACAATGACCCAAATCGTGCACCACCATGTGATCCAGCTGTTTGTGTTCTACCAGATTGTTTCTGTTCAGAAGATGGTACTACAATTCCTGGTGATTTACCAGCCAAAGATGTACCAATGATGATTACAATTACATTTGATGATGCCATCAATAATAATAACATTGATTTATATAAAGAAATTTTCAATGGTAAACGCAAAAATCCAAATGGTTGTGACATCAAAGCCACATATTTTGTATCCCATAAATATACAAATTATTCAGCTGTACAAGAAACGTCTCGTAAAGGTCATGAAATTGCTGTACATTCAATTACGTAAGTATTTATTATTCGATATTGATAATTTCATCATAATTAATTTGTGGTATTTCATTTATTGGGCGTAATGGGGTGACAACTTTTCACTTTGAATTATGTAAATGGTTTCCTTTTATTTCATTAAAACTCTCACCTATCATGATGAGTTCATGTTTAATCCACATGAAGTTATGTTATGTTATGTTGCAATTAATAATTTTTTTTCTCTTTATCTTTATTTGAAATACAACAGCCACAATGATGATGAACGTTTCTGGTCAAATGCCACAGTTGACGATTGGGCTAAAGAAATGGCTGGCATGAGGATTATAATTGAAAAGTATGCCAATATTACCGATAATTCAGTTGTTGGTGTCCGTGCACCATATTTACGTGTTGGTGGTAATAATCAATTCACAATGATGGAGGAACAAGCATTCTTATATGATTCAACAATAACGGCACCACTCTCAAATCCACCACTATGGCCATACACAATGTACTTTAAGATGCCACATCGTTGTCATGGTAATCTTCAAAGTTGTCCAACACGGTCACATGCTGTATGGGAAATGGTTATGAATGAATTGGATCGTCGTGAAACAGATCATGATGAAGATATTCCTGGCTGTGCAATGGTTGATTCATGCTCAAATATTTTAACTGGTGATCAATTTTATAATTTCTTAAATCATAATTTTGATCGTCATTATGAACAAAATCGTGCACCATTGGGTCTCTATTTCCATGCTGCTTGGTTAAAGAATAATCCAGAATTCTTAGACGCATTCTTATATTGGGTGGATGAAGTATTATCCAGCCGTAGTGATGTATATTTTGTTACCATGACTCAAGTAATTCAATGGATGCAAAATCCAAGAACAATCTCAGAAGTTAAGAACTTTGAGCCATGGAGGGAGAAGTGTGTTGTTGAAGGTCCACAAGCTTGTTGGGTGCCACACACCTGTAAACTTACATCAAAGGAGGTACCCGGCGAGACAATCAATCTTCAAACTTGTGTCAGATGTCCAAACAACTATCCATGGTTAAATGATCCCACCGGTGATGGATTTTTCTAAGTCATAGAATTTAAAATTGTCCTCAATCAATTCTGACACTAAATATTTCCTCTCTGTTCCTATACAAATCCTAATTCTCCTATCCCATGTAATTGGCATTTATTGCTGATTTATTCCAATCCAATTTTCCACTTCAATTTATCAATGACGAATCAATGTGACCTCTTCCCAAACAAACAAAAAAAAAGAACAAATTAATTGATATTGATTCGTCCTCTAATTTTGAATTCAAGCACTTCTTGCATAAAACAGAATGATTTCTATGTTAATACTTTCTGCTGTTTCGATAAGTGTGTAGTATACAGAACAATGCTGTGTTAATTGAATACTTTTTTTTTATTGTTTATAATTAGTTATGATTTCTAATTATTCAATTCCAATTAATGATACTTTTTGTATTTTTATAACAACGTAAAGATCTAGAAACTACGATTGCGGATATCACGTAATTTTATATTAATTTTGTTAGTATTTTATTTTTGTTTAAATCAAATACTCACTATACCGGTTATATTATTGTTTCATTTTATTTTATTTTATTTTTTCTTATTATTTCATCAATTGGATAATTCTGTTTTTTTATTAATAATTTTTCCTCAAGTATTTAAAGTGTATACGGTGTATACCATAAGAGAGAATGCACATAAAACCATCATGTTGTTTAGGTGATTCATTGATTTTTATAGTAACGATTTATGGTTCTATTGTAAAATGTTCAAGATAAACCACATTCATTGTTATGGTAAATAACAATCAATTGATTTTAAGTTTTCATGTCTTTTTCGATTCGATAAATGAGTGCAAAAATAACCGCATTTTATTAAGAAAAACATAAATACAAAGTTTCCATTGAATTAAAATTAAAATCTAGGAAATTGAAAATAACAGAGAATTTTATTATTTATTTAAAACTTAAAATTGGCCATACCAATTTGGATTCAATGGAAATTCACTTTGTTATTTAAAACTGAATTCAGTTGAAACGCTAATTAGCTGTGGAATTTATTCCAAAATGAAAATGAACTTCATTTGTACAAAAATTTTAAATGTGGTTTTTCATCATACATAAAATGCAAATATGAAACATGAAATTCGACCAAGGTTATTAATATGGATTTTGGATTAAGGCAACGAATCCTTCTGGTATTACCGAATATAATGAAAACAAAACAAACAAAAAAAAAAAAACAATTGGTAACCATTTTACTTAATCAACCATGAAATATAAAACTTTTTGGTTAGTGGTTTGGCGTCAGTTTGAGCGCATACAATCCAACGAAATGCATCCAATTAATTATTCATTATTATATGAAATCGATATGCAGCAGATTAAAAACAATAATAACATCAAGTTATGTATATGAAAACAGCATTCCATATGATTGCAAACAATCCGGGGGAAAATACAAATCCATGATATTCAATTAAAGTGCTGTTAAGCTGTTCAAGTTTCAAATACACTTGATCAATCAATTTTTTTAAACAAAAAAACATTAAAAATTCTTCTTTATAATTTTTTTTTTCTCTTTTTTTTATGTAAGTTTAAAATTAAATTAATTATTTAAAAAAATAAATAAAAATTCCATGAAAAAAAAAATATGAAACATAAAAAAAAAACAAAAAACAAAATCATAATTAATTGTGTTATTTATTTCATACTTGTTGCACACCTTCAAGTTAGAGGTTGTAAGGTTATTGTATTCTTTTGTTTTTGAGCCTTCCAGTTATGCAAAATCTGAGTCATGAGCAACATTGGCAGTAACTTGTACCAATCCATGGTACTATGGATAATTTAAGCTTCAAAATCAATTGATAATATTTCAGTTTCTTTTACAACGGAATAACACCTTCAATGTATTCAATTTCAGGTCATCACCCTTATCTTTTGCGCAGCATTCAATTGATCTTCAGCTACCCGACAAGAGTTACCATAAGAAAATATTTTAAGTATTTTATCGTTTTTCATTTAGTTGTCACTTATGTTTCATTTGTTATGTCATCCTGTTGTATCAACTTAACGTATTCTTCTCTTCTGTTTTGTTCATATTGAAACAAAAGTTTAACAATCAAATCACGAATAGGTAAACAACTGACTCATCCGTGTAACGGAAAATTCATATGTGATTGGTAGCTGTTTTATTCCGGTGAATTATATCAATTAATACATGGACTGGCTAATCATCATAAATACCACTTAGGTCAACATTAACCCACTTTCTGATCACTATTTTTGGCATCAATAAAATACACAAATTTTGATTCAATTCTTTCCATTTTTCACTGTTTGTTTTATTATGCGAATCAGAAAATTATTGAATTTGCAATACGTCAATGTGGAATGAACGAGAAGAAAACAAGACAAACGAGAAAGACAAACATTCACTTTATGTTAAAGTTTTCAATTTCATACAAAGTAGCTAATTTGTATAAAATATTAACCATGAAATGCATTATTGTTTAAAAACATTTAAAATGAAAGTCAATGTACTTGAGGGGACACTTGAAGAATTTCACCAATTTCAAACTGGATACGTTATTAAGTTAAACCCCAATCGTTCCTCTGTACTGGAAAGTGACCAGATAGAAATTTCAGAAATTGTAAAATAACAAAAATTTAATATTCTGATCAGGATTCGTCGTTTGGTTTTATGTTTCTTGACACAAACGTGAACAGTTCAAATGTAATTGAGTGTGGAGACAAAGGAATAGAAAATTTAACGTTTTGAAAGATATAAATGATGAAAATCATTTAAATTTTATAGTAAATTGAATGTGTTATAAGTTATAAGCAGTCGTTTGCAAGTCAAACATGTCCAAAATGTCTGTGAGACTCGTTAATTGACCATTGACTAATATTTACAAATAATACCGGAGGGTGAAGTTCACAATTATGTGTGAATTTATAATTAACTATAAAATAATGCAGTTGGTTAGGTCGTTATTCTTGTTTTGGTATCCGGCTTACAATCGTCATTGACTTATTAGCGTTGTACCATTCAAAACAACAATCCATTTAGTCAAATTGTAATAAAACCGAAGTCTTTAAATACAAAAGTAATTCGTTAAAAAATAATCGCAATTGGTGATGTGCCAATTGTAATTACATTCCAGTATCTTGTTACCATCATTTTTACATGGCTTTGATTCATCAAACGTGTGAGTGCTACTTTTTTACCGTAAAAAGTTCAACAAATTTTCGTTGGCCAAAAATGAAATTTAGCGTATCATTAGTATGTTTATGTGGCAACAGTCCAACAAATAATTCATGCCAATATCAATAGGATATTGGTGGTAATTCATGATATAGAATGAGTAAATCTCCAGTAATTAATCAGTCAATAATCGATTCAGGAAGACTGTATACCACCACTAGTGGACATTATAGATAATGAAGTACAAATATGTTGATAATAAAATGGGAACAGGTACCTTATAAATGGGATCTTCTGATGTTCAAATCTGAAAAATAAGACACAACGAAATTAGTACTGTTTACATGGAGTCCAATCCAACAGATCTCTGTTTTGAGAATGAATGAAATTTTTCCAACTAATTCATTGAATTACAGCTTACCTTCACATTATTCGGATTCATCAGTCCATGAGGAACATTTTGCACTATAGATATTTCACTTAACACTTGAATTATATTAAAAAATTAAACAATTAAAATATTCAACGCAATTAGACAATAATATGCAGATGACATGACAACAACTTTGGTTAAAATGGCGCCTAAATTACGCTCGCTGCACTGAGCTCTATGGGAATTACGTGTAAACTTGCAAATCGCGCAGTTTAAGCGCTCCAGTTTAGCAAACATTGTAGCAAAATCAGCTCAAACTTCTTACTGAGCGTTACGCCAATTACGCTTGATCAGTTTGCAGTTACTGCATGTGAAAAAAATTTGCATAGTGTGTCATGATTTTTATTTTTATTGAATTTTTATAGAAAATCTAATTTAAAGTACAATAGTGAGTGATAAAAGTGACGATGAACACCCAGAGATGATTTTAAGAAGGTAAGTGCTACATTATATTCAGTATTTATAGTAAATTATTGAGGTGCAATATGACTTCAAATGTTTACTTCTACGAATTATTTCGTGAATACCTCAAGATTAAAAGAGAACATAGACTAACATAGAACATAGATTACATAGACTACATTCTATCTACTATCTGCAATAATTATTAAATACGAATCCTTCAATACTCTGGTGTTATCGGGAATATTTCCCAGTACATTTTTCTGTAGACTATTTCGGTCTCCGGAATGAGACTCCAGAATGACATTGCGGTTAGATCATGTCACGTAGTCCATTGACGTCCTCTATTTAGACGAAAATGTTTAATCTTGAAGTCAATCATCCTAAATCTTTCTAATTATTTGATGAATATGATTAAAATGGAATCATTTGCCAATCAGAGTTTTAGTACCTAATTAAACCTGATAAGCTCATTCTCAAAGTATACATTTGTGAGACATCTGTCCTTAAGTTCAATATCATCAATTGCTACTCATTTTACTAATAAATTGTTAATACGGAAACGTCTCTTGTTTGTTATTTTCAAATAGAAATTTACAAGACAACCTCCAAACAAAGAATGTTTTACTAGAAAATTTAAGTAAAATAAAATCAAAAAGATTGGGTCAAAGCTTCCTTCCCAAATGTTATGCATCTGTTTTAACAGTAGGGAAGTAGTTCGTGACCTTTTTAAAAATTTCTATTATCTCTTCATCGATGTGCTCCTTTTTTTTTTCTTAATATTTAAATCGTTTAGGCGCCAGCAATATTTTATAATCATTTTTCTTACAATAAAATACGAGATGTGAAAAATCGATAATAACTAAATCATGAATATCAAAAAAAAAAACTCAGATTATGACTATAATTTTTTATTGCTTCTTATTATTCCGTTAAACGTCTTAAGTAACTAAATCATGGAGAGATTAACAATTCTATAAAGAAAAAAAATGTTCGATAGATTTTGAAATTCAAAATCATTAATTATATAAAACTGTTTTGAAGGCCATCATCTATCACTTGACTATGTGTTATACAATGACCGACTAAATTCAAGCGAAATAAAGATGACGTTTTAATCTTTAACAGTTATTTCTTAGTTTTATTATTTTAAATTTCACTAATGGAATCAAAATGTTTAAATGTGATTTTTCATCCCCCAATTTTTAAAGGATTTCACATGATACTTTCAATGTCCAAGACGAAAATACAATAATAAAATGTTTTCCATGTCAGTTGATCGTTTATAAATGAACAGTGTAAACATATTCAGTTTATTTTTCATTTTTTTTTTTTTTGATCAGTTGACCATAAGTTCATTCACTTGATGATTAAATTATTTCAATTGTAAGAAAGACAACAATTTTTATTTTTATTATTATTCTTATAAACAACTTGAGACCACGAATGGTTTTTAATCAGTTTCTTATATTTCGTTATTTTTTAACTTGTGGATATAAGAATCGAATGGTACACAACATAAACAGACCTTTGAGCTTCAATTTTCTTAACATTGTTCGCCACTGTTTGTATTATTACTTTTATAAATATATTCATTACGCGTTACTGTATAATATTTCTATGAGAATTCGACCATAAGAAACAACATAACTTTATTACAAACTAAAAGTACCGTAGTTGTACCATAGTACCATTCTGTTCCATATGGATGAAAATTAAACGAAAAAATAAAATAAAGTTTTTCCTGTCAATTATCAATTCGTATAAGTTGAAGAAGTGAAAAACATTCAAGTTAAATTATTTGTTGTTTTTTCCTCTTGAAGAGTTTCATGTGAAGTGATACATTGCTGGGCATCGGACAAATAAAACATTTATTTATTTCTTTCTTTTTTTTACTCAATCCACTTGTGACATGAATACTCGATAAAAGTCGGCTTCATTAGTAGTGGGATCACATAAATTCAACTGTACTTACAATTTATTTTTGTTTGATGGACAACACATAGAATGTTCTTTACCATTCTATGCGACTGAAAGCTTTAAGCTATACATGACAAAAGCAACACATATATCATGACTTTGTGTTTTTTTGGAAAGTTTTCCTTTTTTATTCTATTTTGGCTTTCATACTAAAATGATTTTGAGATTAGTTCGTATGAGAATCCTAAGATGATGTCGTATTCTGAAATGTTCATGAATGCTGTTGACAACCGATTAAGGATCCATTCAATGTGATGTTGAAAATTGGCTAACGTTTATCTATGAAACAGTCTCGGTACCACATGATATTAATCTAATTGTATTTACCTGCGTGATATAAATTAATAACTGGAAGGCATTTTGATTAAAACATCGAAAGAAAAACGAGTCAATTATGGTGGCATTTCATCGTATAACCCAGAAAACGAGTTCATAGTATTTTTACAACCACTTAAGTATTACTTATAATGAAAAAGTTCAAAAGTCACTGACAAATAAAAATAACTTGTGTATTTCTAACAATTCCGAATGGCATAACTCTTTAGCATCAGTGAAATTCATAATGAATTATGTTTGATAACATAAACGGTTGATAAATATTCTAAGTGAAATGAAATCCCATTTATTGATGAAATATCAAAATTATTTGGAAAATCTTAAGTAATTCTCAGACGTGGGTTTCATTCAATTTTTACTTTATTTCGAATTTTTCTCGTTCAACATTAAAGTGATTCAAAAATTTCACTGTATTTCAAACAAAATGTTGGAATCCATTTTAAATTGTAAAAATATTTCTTACGAATCTTAAGAAACAAATACTTAACGCTGTTGGGCAGATCGTGAATTTTATTTTTACCCCACCTGAATTGGGATAATACACGGAAAATCTGTTTCAGATGTTAAATATATTTCGTTTAGTAAGACGACAGCATGAATTGAAACTAAGTGACTTTTATGAATTTTTTCTCTAATTATTATTTCGTATTTTTTACCAAGAAATTCACAGAATTCTGTGGAATAAAAATAGAAATCAACTAAAGATACAGTATTATTCTGAAGGATAAAACCTCATCATCTTGATCCGACATCAACATGGAGAAACAGAATTATTTAAAACCGATTTCAATAAAACTGGAGAGATATGGAAAAAAAATCGAAAGTGCCTTTGAACTGAATTGGTATTGTACCACCGATATACTCCCACTTACTTTAGCGATTGTAAAAGAGTGTTAAAATTATCGTGAATATAAAAGATATATAAGAAAAAGAAACCCACACTATTGAGTGCAGCCGTGTCTCAACACCATTATGAATTTCTGGTTTCGAATGGATAAGTCACACATATGATATAGCATGGGGATTAATTAAAGGTCCCCACCCAGGTGAATGGCTTAATAAATAGACCCCATGATCAACGGAAAACGTCTAGTAACTGTGCGATTGTGTTTTCAATTACACACCAGTGCCAAGTGCTCTGGCCATAGAAAACAACACAAATTTTTTTTTTTTTTTAAATAAAAACAAAAAGAGAAATTTTCTCTTTTTATAAGAAATCAATTAAAAGAAAAGATAAAAATTATTCACTTTTTGGACTTATATCCAAAAGGTAGAATACAAAAGGAAAGTTGATTAGTTAAAGTGCGGCCCTTCGCATAATTAAAATTAATCAAGGGACCGCTACAAAGGGACAATCCACTGTATTCATACTACAGTTGGTAATACATTGAATCCATTTTGTGATTTCATTGGACTCCATCAACCGTGATTTAATTGATAATTATTTTGTGTTTATTAAGTGTTGTTGCAATTTTAAAATGCGTGGTTTACAAATTTGTGGTGTATTGGCTTTATGCTTAGCATTAGGTAAGTTTTTAATTATATACATTTTCACCTGTTTGCTTTTAATATTATTTTTTATTTAAAATTATATATTCTTTGTTGTTTAACTGTATCATATATACGATGAATTTCGTAAGAGTCAAATTTATGAATCAATATTTGCATTATAATTGTACGTATAAACAAAAACAATTTTAATTGGTTGTGACTTCTTGTGTACTTTCTATTTTTAATCATTCATCTAAAATATCAATTTCTACTTGTGTGTGTTGTTATATTCCACAATTTAACTCATAATGTACATAACCTGCCGCACACCTCATCAACGTAACGAACAAAAATCCGTAATAATTCACGTTTTGCTACAAATACTTTACTTTAAACAGTTTAAATAAACCGCACAAAAGTATTTGCATATTATTTTAAGAGAGAACTTTGTAAAACTTGATTTCCTTTGAAACGACGAAAAAAAAAATTAATAATAAAATCCCTACCATTGAACAAGAAGTGATAAATCTTCAACGAAAGATTGGTGTATTAAAGTATTTTTAAAACAAAAATAACAACAACAAAAGTTTTGATGTCACCTGAACCGAAAAATCAACAAAACGAGATGTTTATTCGGTGATTATTTCACCTAAAAATTAATGTGCAGAATTTATCGCAAATTTTATGGCCAAAAAGAATCTATTTTCTTTATCCATCGGCTTGTTACCTGTCAGGTAACCCATATCAAAAGTCTCGTGATTTCGCTGACACTATCGACCGTGTAAATCAAAAAATCTAAAATGTATAAAAAATCAGACAAAAATTTGTGATTTATGGATCAGTGTTTCCTGTACAGTTAAACGGTATCATTCGATTACCAAAAATAAAAAAAAAAAAACAAAATAACACCAAAAGCGGTGATATTCATTGCCATCCAAATGGGCAACTGTTAATGGCCTAGAGGGACATAGGTGATGACAAAAAAAAATGTTATTTATACGAACCGTGTGGAATATTAATTAGCCGGATCATCCACGTCGTCTCTACTATCTGATCAGCCGAAAAAACCGTCCAATATTCACAGCCATAGGGAAACTACCATTCAAATAAAATGTAAAAACCAATTTCATTTAACATTATTTCTCGTTCAGAATTTCCAATTTATATTTGTAGTTTGCAGAAATAAATAAATGCGAATAACTGGTTTTGTTTCTTACATTAATTGAATTGAATATTCATGCAATTTAATGTTAGGCGGTTGCCGCATAATGATATTCACTATATTAGTTGTCTATTGTAAAAATATTTATAAACTGGAATTTCTATGTGAATACCATTTACCAGTAACGATATTAAGATGATGAGACCTTCGACACCTTTCTGAACATCTCAAATATTCAATGAAATTAAAAGTTTAAATAGAAATCCAAGCAAGCAAAACGAAGAAAAAAAAAGATGACATACAACACCACAACAACAAGATAACAAGATGAAGGTGGTTTTACAACAAAAATTCGTGTCTTCCATCTTCTATTTCATTCAGTCACATAATTATATGATAAATTTTATACGATATGCTAATTATATGTTCACAGCATCATACCACTGTTGGCCTATTAACACAGATTGGCCGGTTATTGTGTGATGGGTTACCAAGTACCATACTACACTATGATACTTAAATAAAGTGAGCATGAAACGAGAGTGAAACAGTAGAGAAGTTTAACTGAAAATTCACTGAAATATCAAACAGACTTTACCATTTCAATGTACACATTTAAATAACATGGCACTGAAGAAATCAAGTAACATGGAATAGTATTATTTGTGTTGCATCCAATTTATGTATTTTCGCCAACGAAATAATATTTATTTGTACTCGAAAATCAATCACAAATAATGAACAAATAAATCTATAGCACACCTTTAATTGGGAAAACATAAAAAATCTGCAAAAGGTGATTATTTCTGTTACTAGTTAATAGTTGAGGTGCGGCCAAAAAAGTGAAGAAAAAAAATATTCAAAATTGATTTATAAGCACCAAAATGAGATTCAAAAATACAAAAAAAAAAAAAGAAATAAACTGTTGATTACTTGATTGTCGGCATTCAGATCAATGGTACCATATTCACAGGTTGATTTTCTATTTCTTTAAGTTGTTTCTTAATGTTGATGTCGGTTGTTTTGTTGTTATTTTAATTTGATTAATAATGTCTAGCATATTTTAAATGCATAAGAAAAATCTTAACACAATATCAACAATGTTGTGCCATTGATTAAACGTGACGTACATACGATATTTTATTTATAATGAATTACGTTTTTGCTTCATAACTGGTTTTCCTTTATTTTTTTTTTCTCTTATTATCATTTTTGCCTACAAGTGAAACGAACCAGTAAGAAATGAAAGACAAGAAAAAAGTTACAAAGTAAAAATACGATTTTGTCTCATTTGAATAATTGAAAGCACGACGAGATGAAAATATAAAAAGAGACAACATGAAATTAAGTAAAATGTGTGGATAAGATGAAATGCAAAAGATGCTCAATTTAGAAGATGAAGTTATAAATATTAATTGTATTAAGCATGTGAGAATGTAAGTAAGAGAGAAGAAAAAAAGGATTTAAGTAGGAAAACGTGATTACTGTGTCAGATGAGTTTTTAACTCATGAAATGCACTTATAATTATGAAATTTTAATTGGATATAACCAACCCAGGAATGAGATAATAAATAATTTCTTGGATTTCATAATTCCGCAGTTTGAAAACGAAAAAAAAAAGAACTTGTAACTTATATAAGCAACTAGATTTGGTTACCTTAAACGGTTTTACATAACACCTCGAAACGTCTTGATATTATTGGCACAATTGCAACAAGAATCAATAATAAATTATCACTAATTTTATTGAACATAGTAACATATAAGACTGAAACACCACGTAGTATCAATTTACATAGGTGGAATAATAACAGACGTCTATTTCCTTCCTTGATTATTGTTGACCAGATATAGAAATGTGGTGTATTACAGTAGCAATACTACATTAAATATCAATACGGATATCAATTATGTTGAAAATCTTGATTAACTTGCTCGTTCACCTTAAATGGTTGAACCAACTTCACTGTGATTACGGTTTTATTTCTCCTTGTAAGAGAGAAGGTTTTTCTTATTTATTTATATATTAACACTTCTTGTTAACACTTTGGACATAAGTGAAGTGTTATGCCAAAGAAATTTTTTTTTTTATTTTATTAATAAGAATTCAGTTTAATGATGGCAAAATTCAATGAAATCCAGTTGACATGTATGCATTGAATACTGTTTTCAAATTCTATACAATTCCATGGATGGAAAATTATTTGTGCATGGCTGCCAAGGACAAGGATTCATTATACAGCATTCATCAGGTGTAAAAGTGTCAGAATACCCCACTGATATTTTATGCAACGATTAATTTAGATTTTTTTTTTCTCTCTCTCTTATTCTTGCCATCGTTGGATGACAAATGATTCTGTTTGAAAACCATAGCAAACATTATAGTTTGTATCCGTTGTACATTATGTTCACCATTCAATGTTCTTTAAGCAAATATTTTCAACGACTTTTACATTATTCATAAGGTCAAATGTATGCATACTCTCATTTTATTATCGCACTTATAAAACCGCCAGTGAATATTCTATATTCATCTTCGTTTCTATTTAATGATCAAACTGAATATTCATGCATCCTTGCAGTTCATTATAATCATTAATTAACATTTAATTTATGTGACATTCTATCTATTTGATTATTATAATATTTTTTTCTTTTGATTTCTAGTGTCCAGCAGTGCTCGTGTAAAACGTCAAGATGATGATGGTGATGATGAACAAAATATTGAAGAGTTGTGTCAAGATCGTCCCGGCGATGAATATTTCCGTTTGACAACAGACGGTGATTGTCGTGATGTTGTCAGGTAAAAATGTTTTCAATTTATTAAAATTTTTTTTTTATCCAAATGAATATTTAAATTTCGTTTATTGAATCCAGATTCGTTTAAAAATTAAAACAATAAATATATATCGAATAAATTCAAAAAATAATTATAACGTCGATAAGATTCAGCAAAAGAATTTAAAAAAATAAAACTAAAATCCAAATAAATTGAATTTATTTAGTTATCATGATTTAAATACAATTAGACTGTTTATGCAATTAATAGATGTGATAATGCCGGCGAAAATGGCATCACTAGATTAGCATCATTAAGATGTCCAGCTGGACTTGCATTTGATGTAGATCGTCAGACATGTGATTGGAAATCAAATGTTAAAAATTGCGATAGAGCAGACAGTAAGTCTGTATTTTAATTATCAAATTAATTGAATACCAAAAAAAAAACAAACATACAAAATTACAAACCAATTACCTTTAAATTATATAGAAATTATTCATTTATCATGTTATGGACTATCTAAAATATTATCATGTTTATTATTATTTTTTTTTTTAAATTAAGATTTCCACTATCATTTGAATGCATTTCTTCTTTAACCATTCCTCTATGAGTTTTATATTTATTTTATTGAATGATTTATATACTTGTTATTTTATACTTCCACATCATTAATTGAATAATGTTTTATTAATTTTATTATTTTTTTTATATTAAAATTAAATTAAAACTATATATACTATTTAATGGTACCACACCATACATATTTAAATGGTCTCTTAAAACCAAAAAAAAAAAAATGAATGTAAATTTTATCTGGTGAAAATCATATAACTTTAATCACATTTTAATGAATATGCTACGTATTTATATTTTTATGATAACGATATTCAACATCATTTCACTTTCTATTTCAAACGATATACTTCAATTCAAATGCTTTTCTTTAATTATCAGTCAGCGGTTAGATTAAAAACAACAAAAATATTCCCCACATAATAATCATATGTGATCGAACTGGATTATTTCCATAAAGGAAAAGGATTACTTCTGAATCTAAATATTATTTTTTGTTTTAAATTTAGTTTTGTTTGTGTTTATATTAATTGAATTAATTTAATGAAACCTTATAATATCTTCTCTTTTTTCTCCTCATTTTTCATATAAAAAAAAAAAAACAAAAATTCTATTTATATGCATTACTGTGTCTGTGCGTATCCTGTGTGTGTGTCTTCCCTACATTTTACACTGTGACTCTCTACCCATCAAATTAAAATTAAAAATAAAACCACAAAAAAAATCGCTACCTATAAAACACCATCGATCTCTAATGAACCAAAAAATAAAATCATTAAAATTATTTTAAATAAAAAAATAAAACGAAATACGTAAAATGAACCGTGAAATCATATTGCCAATTAAATATAAAATCAAAGGTGTACACGGTCTGGACTTAAACAAATCACATGTCCCTCTGGGTTAGCGTTCGATGTTGAAAAACAGACATGCGATTGGAAAGCAAAAGTTACAAATTGTGATAAAAAAGAAAGTAAGTGTGTTTTTTTTTCTTCTCCATCTGTTGTTCATTCAAAATAAAAAATAAAAACGATTTTATAAGCAAAAAAAAAAAAAAAAAAGTAAAATCGATTTAATGTTTCTCAACAAGAAACACAAAAAAAAAACTTCATAATTTATGCATATTTTAAGATGAAACAACCATCAAAAAGCAGCACCATGCAATTCATATTGTAAATAAAATTAAACACAAAAAAACTACACAAATTTCATGTGGTTGATAAGCGGATAGTTAAAATGGATGTGTTTCTTTCTTTCTTTTTTTTTTTTTAATAAATTATTTGTTTTAGAAAATCGCTTATTGAATTAAAAATTAAATTTTACATTTTGGTATTTTTGTGTTTTGGTTCACCTTCTGCAAATTGTTGTATTTTGGAATCTAATCAAGACATTAAATCAAGCCATAGATAAAAAAACAAAATCCCATATCAGTAAATTGGTGAAATAAGTTGTAGTTAATTATGAAATTAATTGGAATTTTTATTTATTTATTTTTTTTCTGTGAAACATAAAGGTGTTCAGGTATTTTTGTATATGAAGCCAACATATCGTTTGCATAACGTTTTTTTTTTTGCGATAGATTTACTACTACTTGGTTTGGTTGTTTACGAGTTTCTTCTTCTGTTTTTTTTTTTTATTTTAATTGAAAGTTTTTTTTTTATTTGTACAAAATTCTTTTGGGATAAAAATGAATTTCCCTATTGCTCTCACTATCTAGACTATTCATATAGATTTCAATAAATATTCTATACATCAATTGCTCATTCACACAAAAACACATAAATAATTCAATTCAAATGAATATAACTAACCATCGGATGCTTTTAAATTAATTCGTTCATTTTTCTTCTGTTTTTTTTTTTGGTGACTGGTATTTGTAGAACATTATATAGAATCATTTTTTTTTAATTAATTACATTTTGGCAATATAAAATTTCAATATTGCTCTGTTGAATAAAACAACCATTAATTTATGAACTGTTTTGTTCCGTTCAATTCAACGTTTAAATAGAACCACGCAAGGTATTACCAATCCTGAAAACCGATGAACCCATTTGTCCAGAAGGAAAATTATCATGCGGTAATGGTGAATGTATTGAAAAAGAATTATTCTGTAATGGAAAACCAGACTGTAAAGATGAGTCTGATGAAAATGCTTGCAGTAAGTCCCCTATTCTATCCATTTAATTTAATTGATATGAGAATAATAAAACTCTTATTTCATTTGTTTTATTATAGCTGTTGATTTAGATCCAAATCGTGCACCAGAGTGTGATCCAACACAATGTGCTTTACCAGATTGTTTCTGTTCAGCTGACGGTACTAGAATTCCAGGGAATATTGAACCACCACAAGTACCACAGATGATAACAATTACCTTCAACGGTGCTGTTAATGTGGATAACATTGACTTGTACGAGGACATTTTCAATGGTAACCGTCAAAATCCAAACGGTTGTCAAATCCGTGGTACCTTCTTTGTATCACATAAATATACAAATTATTCAGCTGTACAAGATTTACATCGTCGCGGTCATGAAATCTCTGTATTCTCATTGACACACAAAGATGATCCAAATTATTGGAGCCAAGGTACATATGATGATTGGCTTGCTGAAATGGCTGGTGCCCGTTTAATTATTGAACGTTTCGCCAATATCTCAGATGGTTCTATTATTGGTGTACGTGCACCATACTTACGTGTCGGTGGTAATAAACAATTTGAAATGATGGCTGATCAATTCTTCGTTTATGATGCATCAATTACAGCATCATTGGGACGTGTACCAATTTGGCCATATACACTTTATTTCCGTATGCCACATAAATGTAATGGTAATGCACATAATTGTCCATCACGAAGCCATCCAGTTTGGGAAATGGTCATGAATGAATTAGATCGTCGTGATGATCCAACATTTGATGAATCCTTACCAGGTTGTCATATGGTCGACTCATGTTCTAATATCCAATCTGGTGAACAATTCGGTCGTCTTTTACGTCACAATTTCAATCGTCACTACAATAGTAACCGTGCACCATTAGGTCTTAATTTCCATGCATCCTGGTTGAAATCAAAGAAAGAATTCCGTGATGAATTAGTGAAATTCATTGAAGAAATGTTGGGCCGTAATGATGTATTCTTTGTTACAATGTTACAAGTAATTCAATGGATGCAAAATCCAACAGAATTAAATTCACTCAGAGATTTCCAAGAATGGAAAGAAAAGTGTGATGTTAAAGGTCAACCATACTGTTCATTACCAAACGCGTGCCCATTAACGACACGTGAATTGCCAGGTGAAACCCTCCGATTATTCACATGTATGGAATGTCCAAATAATTATCCATGGATTTTGGATCCAACTGGTGATGGCTTCTCAGTTTAAATAAGCTAAAACATTCTCTATTGTTTCTCTATTCAAGTAATACTGTATTTTTTTTCCAATTTTTCTATTTTATTTATGTTACAATATAATAAAACTGTTCCTTCATTTGTTCTGTTTAATTTTTTTTTTATTTCGTTAAAGCTCTTCTTTTGATCTAAATTTTCCTTTTATTTCTATTTTTTTCTGATTCCATTAACTATGAACTGTTCTTAAATACTCAAAATACTGTAAGAGAACAACACAAAATTAGCCATAAGAAGTCTTTTTTTTATAAATGAAATACAAAATAAATAAAAAAAATGAGAAAATACACATTTTAAAATGAAAATCCTAATAAGTGATATGTGTAATTAAGGTAATAAATTGTTGTTATTAATTAATTACAATGTAAAATCATCTGATTTTTTTTTAATATATGCAATATTTAAAATGCATATTTAATATGTTTAATAATAAAATTAAAAATTTTCTTTCGGAAATAGATATAATCAATTGTGTTTTAATTTATTTTGAATAAATGAATCTCATATCCAGTCCACGTTAACTGAAAAAAAAAGCTTTACAATCACTTAAGTAAGCTTTACAACAAAGATTGCTATTCTCCGAAAGGTGCGTATCCAACTGTGATCCAATATCTGAACCACTTAGTTAATGCGCATGTCATTCAGAAATTGGTTTCTTCTAATTTATCGAAAAATTAAATAAGGAAACAAGTTTCAGTCAGTCAACAGTCAGCAGGCAATTGAAAAAGGTGAAAAGAATTTAAAGTATCATAAAACCCAATTAGCTCAATTAGATAATTGAGTTTTCAATTGTCTAATTAAAAAAGAGAAATCAACTTCATTTTCACAGTTAATTAACGATATTGAATTCAAAGTGACAGTGTCAAAGAAAATTGTGTCTCCCCAATTTGTAATTGCTAGCGTACAAGGGATGGAATGGCAATTGGCCCATTTCTAATGTACACATCGATTAGTATACGAACGATTTCGTCATCCTAATAGTTTATTTAGACTATAATATTCAAGTGGTGTCATTTATCAAATAAAGTGTTAATGTAATCAATAGACGAAGTGACCAAAATATTAACCAAGTATATGGGAATTAAAATTATTATTCATTTATTATTTTGGCAAATACAATGGATATTTAAGTGAAATTTCATGAAGAAGTTTGTAAGTGTTGACATTCAGCTCAATATATTTTTTTTTCTTCTTTCATTCGTTTGCACCCACTCATTGATTATTCCATATAATTGCATTCTGGCAGACACCAGAAGTTTTCATCATCATAATTTCCAATAATAAATAGCATTGAGCTTTTAAAGGAGTCACAATATACCACAATTTACCAAAGACCATTAAAATTATTGAATATAATTATTAAAAGACATTATATCTGCACACAAATAAACGCAAATAGTAATCATTAATGAAATTCCGTAGCATTGATATTAACCCAAAGAAAATATTAATATTCTGTTCAAGTTTATTTATATTATTTATTCGCAAAAGGCCATTGTGACTTAATTAAAATTGTCTTTCAATTAATCGATATAAATTTACGTTAGACTTAAGGCATGTGGACGAATTTTGTTTCCGTCAACCAATAGAGTTTGTTTTCTATAGACCGCAGTTGTGTTCGTTTAATTGGCCTAAG
This sequence comes from Coboldia fuscipes, assembly GCA_001014335.1. Lineage (NCBI taxonomy): Eukaryota > Metazoa > Arthropoda > Insecta > Diptera > Scatopsidae > Coboldia > Coboldia fuscipes. The sequence goes on along the minus strand of JXOR01000020.1, from coordinate 7,588 downwards.
TAGTAATTATAATTTAACGTTTCAGTACAGCACCATTGATCAAACAAAAGTAAAATAAAACTACACGTAATTTATCAGGCCAAAAAGTAAATTTTCTTATTGGCTTCTATTATTACAGGGTAATAACGTTGTCTATCCAAGTGAAAAGATCAACATTGGTAACAATTCGTATGGTGAAACACCAGTGTTTGGTGATACAATTGAAACGAAATTAGATACGATTATGGATTCACCAGATTCACCACCATTCGATAAACAATTATTTACCAGTAATAAAGTAACACCAGATATCAGTTTTAATAGTTCATCAAGCAATGCAAGCTCTAAACAAAGTTTGGATAAGCTTTGTGCAAATATCAAAGGCATTGAAGATTTCATTTGTGCTTCAGAGGCATTTTTACGTAAGGAACGTGAACGTGACCGTGAATTCTATGCGAGAGAGCGACGTCGTAAATATGGTGATAAAAGTAAATCCAATTCAAATAGTAAACATACCATCGATGATGTGCCACAGGATGTAATGAGTGGTGGTTCAAGTGGTGACAAGGAAAATCAAACACCGGATAAAAAGTCGGATGTGACAGAAGCCAATTCACCGTCGTTAGTAAGAAAACCGACTTACAAAATTTATAGTAATCGTCGTAAGAAAAGCAGCCCAATACAATTACATTCCCGTTTATATTTCCGTAATGGTAAAATTGGATGTGCTGATGCTGAAAATGTACCGTCTAATATTGAAAGTACACATGAGCTTGTCAAACGAATAATTAAATTGGAACATGAAAAACCATTGGTGTCAGCTGAACATGTAAATAAGGTGCTATCGGAACGTTATGATTACATGCAGGACTATACAACGCTATTAAGCAATAATAATCAAAGTGCCATCATTGATATGCCAATAACTGATAATATTGGTTTAAATTTTGTACCAGATGAAACGATGGTAGTGGGTACACCAATTGAAGAAGCTGAAATTAAAATTCATAATGAATCAATGGAGAAACCAAATGAAACAGTACCAAGAAGTGTTGTTGCTGAAGTTAGTGAACTAATAAAACCACCGAGTGCCTCTAGTCTCCACAGTACTGAAAGTTGTCAAACGTATGTTGAATTGTGTCCATATTATTTTATATTTTAAATGTTGTTACTCCTTTTAGACTAAATCCAGATGTTAAAGATCACGTTCGACATCTTGTCAGACGTTTCACTGCACGAACGAAGAAGATGCGTAACCGTTTAGATTTGCCACCAACACCATCAAGTAGTGTTAGTACACCGACGCCCCCACTAGATTCTGGAAAAGGTCAAATCACTGAAATTCAAATGAAATTGAAACATGAGGATGCACCTATGACGTCAATTGCTTTACCAGATGATAATAAGAAATCGAAACGATCTAATTTATGTGGATATTTTAAATGGTTCTATATAAATCGTTTCTTTACGGGTGACGGTGTCTTAGATCCACAAGGTAAAATAATTTCATTCTGGCCAAGTTGATGATAACGAAAACTTATGAATTTTATTTATATTATAAATTTCAGGTAAATTCTATATATCCTGGCTATGTGTCGTCTCACTATCATTTGTTTATAATGTTTGGGTTATACCATTGCGATCTACATTTCCATTTCAAACACCAGCCAATACTAAATATTGGATCACTTTAGACATATGTGCTGATGTTATATATTTATGCGATGTTTTATTTGTTAAACATCGTATTATGTATCTCTATGAAGGATTTTTTGTACGCGATAAACGATTAACACGTTCTAATTATATGAGAAAATTGCAATTTAAGGTGTGTACATATATACGATCTCATTCAAACTGTAATTAATTGGTGTGTCTCTCAAACGGTTTATTCTAATCATTTGTATTTTTTCATTCATATACAGATGGACGTATTGGCATTAATACCATTGGATTTATTATACTTTAAGTATGGTACAAGTGCTGTATTTTTAAGAGCACCAAGACTGTTGAAAATCCAAAGCTTTTGGGAATTCTTTAAACTGCTTGATCGTGTTATTTCATCACCGCATATTGTAATTAATATTTAAATATTATTTTAATTGAATATTGAAAGAGAGACCCTGGCATTGTAATTAATAAACTATTATTAATAACTTTTATAGGTACGAGTAGCCAAAACCTTGGTTTACATGCTGTACATGATCCACTTAACGGCATGTGCTTATTACGCGTATAGTGCCTATCAAGGTATTGAATACATAAAATGATTATTAATATTATTGAATGATTATTAATTAGTTGCATTTTATTGGTATGTTTTTAGGCCTCGGTACTAATCGATGGGTATTCAGTGGCAAAGGACATCCGTATGTTAGATGTTTTGCGTTTGCGACCAAAACAGCCACATCGATTGGGAAGAATCCAAAACCAGAAAAAGTTGGTGAATTTCTCTTCATGACATCGGCATGGTTGATGGGTGTATTCGTGTTTGCGTTACTCATTGGTCAAATCCGTGACATTATCGCAACGGCCACTAGGTCACAATCTGAATATCGTCAATTGATGGATGAAACATTAGAATACATGCGACGATTAAATTTACCGGAAGATATTCAGCACAGGGTCAAAATGTGGTTTAAGTTTACGTGGGAACAACAAAGAACATTAGATGAGTCACAACTATTGGATTATCTACCGGCAAATTTAAAAACTGATATTGCAATTGCTGTTCATATTCAAACATTATCAAAAGTTCAATTGTTTGCTGACTGCGATGAAGCGTTACTTCGTGATTTGGTCCTTAAATTACGATCGGTTATTTATTTACCTGGTGACTTTGTGTGCCGTAAAGGTGAGGTCGGTAAGGAAATGTATATCGTTAAATTGGGACAAGTTCAAGTGATGGGTGGTATTCATAATGATGAGGTGTTAGCTACTCTTTCTGAGGGTTCCGTATTTGGTGAAATTAGTTTATTGGCAATAAATGGGATCGAAGGAAATCGTCGTACAGCTGACGTGAAGTAAACTATCTATTTTCATTCAATTATCTAAAAATGTTATCTTTAACGATGTTTTTATTTTAATAATTCTAGGTCAAGAGGTTTCGCCAATTTATTCGTTTTATCAAAGTCGGACTTGAATGAAGCATTAGTATATTATCCAAATGCTCAAGCAATATTAAAACGCAGAGCCGGAAGTTTAATGCGTAAAAATGCTGAACGTGAACGTGAAGAGGCCAAACGTCGTATACCAATTGAACCCGATGTTGTAATTGGAAACCCAACTACACCACTCTCACCACCGAAACTTTTAAAAACCGTTATGGAGGCACTACCAGAAGAATCGCAAGCGGTCGTATTACTTAAACAAGGCTCCAAGAAATATAAACGATTATCTAAAAAACGTTTACGTGAAAATTCTGAAGAAAATTCAACAAATAAGGAAAACGTTGAAGATCCATCAAGTGCAGAAGTTGATGCTAGTCCAGCCAGTTATAAAACACAACCATTATCATCAGAACTTTTATTATCTATCGAAAATGAACTGGATAAACGTTTTAGAAATTTAACTGATTCAGAAAAAGCACGAATGAATCCGAACAATTCAGATAATGATGCAATTAAAAAATTAGATGATAAGAATAGTGATGAAACCGCTTAGAGAATAGTAGCTGGTCTAACCAATTATAATCTACTTTTCATATAATTCATTATGTAATTGGTTTAATTTTAGAATTTAAATGTTTGCAATTTACAAGTAACTCAGTGTTAATTTTGTGTAGTTTCATGGAATTAAATTATCTAGATAATAAAACCATAATTGTGCAGACCATTAAATGTGATTAATAGTTAGGAAATAATAGAAAGAATAAATCTGTTATGTCTGTCTCAGTTCAAACTGGTGTTTAAGTGGTACACTTCTTATGCTTATTAGCATTCGTAAACTTAACATAGAAATCAATTTTTTCGTATAGAAAATTATGTTGAAGTAAAACATATTCCATTTGAACACAAGAATTGATATGATAACTCTATTTTAAGAACAAATATTTGAATAATACATTATTTAGTGAAGTATGTATATTTTAATATTTCGGAGAATATAGATTATACTACACTATACACTTATAGTTAGGATTTTAAAGATTTATGGGTATTACAGAATCAATTTGTACTAACGTGCCAATATATAAAACGAACGACAATTCTATGAAGATGATTATTTGGTGATATACCGGCCACAGGTGACGGATTAATAAGTTTGAGTTCAATAGTAATAAAGCACAGCTAATAACAAAATGAGTAAGTTTCGCATTAAACTAAATAAAATTAAAAACGATATGACATTTTTAATTAATTGTATTATCATTAAATGCATCTAGGGGTAGCAATTACATGTGGATTCATAATTTTAATCTGTATGGTTGGATCATTGGAGTGTGGTAAATAATAAACTTGCGAATAAATAAATTAGATATTAATCGGATTAATCTGTTCAGCTCGCGAGTGTCCCCTCAAATCAGAGATATTAACTTGTTCACCAAAATGTAAGGATGATTCTGAATGTCTATCGAAAGGTAAAATTTGCTGTTTGAATATTTGTAACGATAAATCATGTGTCCTACCGAAATCAAACTCTGCCAATAAAAGATCGGCAAGCTATGGAGGAACTGGTGTATATTGTGGTAATACTAAATGCAAACCAAATGAGAAGTGTATCTCAGATCCTTATACCAAACGCATGATGTGTGTAAGAGCTTAAAATTTGATCAACATATTTTACTTTATAATATCAGTTTTTGTTATCTGGTTCAGAAAAATCTAGAAAGAATCAAACTAAATTGATATTGACACAATTTAAAAAAATTAGATGATGAATAGCGCTATTCTAACTCATTATTAATTATGTAACTTACAATATACTTGAATGTTTAAATTGATTTTATTCTGGAATACAAATATACGCAATTTTAAAAACAATTCAATTGTAAATTTGTGAACTTTCTTAGGACTCAATTTTCGAGATAATAAATCCGTAATTGTATTCACCATTAATAGGAACTAATGTTTACTAGAATAAATCTGTTATGTTTGCCAGAGTTCAAATTGTCGTTGAAGTGTTTTAATGGTACACTGGACATGCTTTTTAGCACTAGTAAATATGAAATTTAAATTAATTTTTCGTATGTTAAATGATGCTGAATTCGAGACATTAAATTTAAGCAAAAACACCGACACTATTACTCAATTCTTATGATAAATATTTATGTATTACATCATTTAATGGAGTATCTTTTAATCTTTCGGAGAACAATTTATTATTTTTTTTCAACGTAAAATACAACTATGCTATATATTGATAGTGGGGATATTTTCTCTCAGTTAAACAAAATATGCATCACAAGTTATTATTGTTGTTTCTTGCCAATTTATAAAACAGACGACATTTGAATAAGCAAGTTTATTTGGTGGTATAACGGCTACAGGTGAAGGTTGGATTAATACGCTTTAAATCAGTGATAAAAATTGTGACAGTAATAAAATGAGTGAGTTTCATTATAAAATATTTATAATTAGAAATCGAGATTCAATTTGAATTGATTATTTCCAATTCTTTTAGAGGTGGCAATTATTTGTGGATTTATAGTTTTAGTTTGTATGATTGGATCATTGGAATCTGGTAAGCAGTTAATTTTCAAGCAATCCTTAATCCTAAATAATCAACTAATCAATTCAGCAGGTGAATGTCCCTACAAATCTGAGGTGTCAATTTGTTCACCGAAATGCAAAGAAGATTCTGAGTGTACTGCTCAAGGAAAAATTTGTTGTTCAAATATTTGTAACCAGAAATCATGTATTCTACCTAAATCAAACTCGGGCAGCAAGGGATCATCAAGCTCTGGAGGAGCTGGATCTTACTGTGGCAATACTAAATGTAATTCATATGAAAAGTGTGAATTAGATCGTAGTACAAAACGCATGAAATGTGTTAGGTCATAAAAATTTAATAACGTTTACTTTATAATTGATTTCCTTATGTTTTTAATATGATTCATATTCTTATTAAATGGAATTATTTACAATATATAGTTTAATAATACCGTTTCTGTAAATTACTTTACATAATTAGCCGAATGTATTTCAATGCACCGCGTGACCAACAAATAATACGGTTCCGCCAGTAGCATATACAAATTAATTACTGTTTTGTATTTCAGTTAAACGAATAAAATCCCCTCAATTATAATTGAATAAACCAAACAAGAAAAAAATATATAGAAATGACTTAAATTACCTATCGATCGGAATTTGAACCGTTATTGCTTATTGATTTCAGTGTGATTCAGAACGGGTATTTTGTATATCTCGATGACGTTGTAATAGACCTAAACATTGGAAGAGACACTGTGTCGTTGCTGCTGATAAGGCTTTTAACATTAATAAATCTGGATCGTTATGAGCTACTGCTCCATCATCAAGTTCTTCTATGGCACGAGCTAATGCAGCATTACTAAAATGTTCAATAAATGATTAATAACTCTAACAAGAAAGCGACTAAACTTCGTTTTACCATAATTCTGTTTGTTGTAATGCTTGTCGTGCATCACCTAAGGCATCTGATGCTGCCAACATTTCTCTAGGAGGTAGCGGCGAAGTATTATTTATTCCAATTGCCTAAAATAAGTTAAAGTAAAACACTATGTATGTTACCATTGCTTCTTATCAATAAAGATCATCATATCAGTAATATTGATATACTTTTTTAGTCTTCTCTGGCATCTTCTTTTCATGCTAACACCAAATAAAAACATATAATTTGATACGACTATTCGAACTAATAATAATAATTATATCTATGCCAACTGTATATCAATTGATTTTTATTCAATGAATTTGGAATTTACCTGCGTATGGCTCTCTGCGATTGCACGCAATCCGTCCACCCATTCTTGTCGAGCTCTCGCATCCGTGGCACGTAGTTTCAAGACGTCACCATTTGCACAACTGATTGTAAACGTCTTTGAATCCTCGTCACTAGGACAAACGACAGCTCCCGCTAATTGGGCCTAAGACCAATTTAGAATTGGTTTTACATTGTGACATTGATGAATACGGTAATCAGATGTTCATTTTTACTTACTTGACCTCTTGGAGAATTCCCTATTATCTGAATAGTTTCGTCATTTGAACCATCGCACAAGTAGTAGCTCAGCACACCTGCTTGAGCATCGACCGTAAACCACCTGTATTGCCATCCTACAAATTGAATTAACATGGAAATTATGAAATATGTGTGGAACAAAAGTAGTTGCGACTGACCTTTAACCACATTCGTGTACTTATACAATTGTCCACTTAATTGGTGGCGACTTTGATTTAGGACTCGATTCAAATTCGATTCCATGGTCTGTTTGCGCTTACGCTTTTTAACTTTAATGAATTTTCGTAGAATGTTGTTTAAATTATTATTTTATTCGACCCACCAAAAAAGAACGATTTCAATTCTTGTTTGTAAACAAATAAATGAGGTTATGTTAACTCGTTAATCAAATCATATGAATTTCAGTTTGAATTTGGATTCGAAAATATTCAAGTTCAATATTCAA
>JXOR01000921.1:0-117436 GCA_001014335.1 Coboldia fuscipes | reverse complement strand
TTTCCGGCCTCAATTGTGAATAAACATTTTTGTGTCAATTTATTTTGCTGTTGCTTTAATAAAATACCGTACACCCAGTGATACATAAATATCCACCCCACGGTATTCTATTGTAGTCGAGGTGTTGCTTCAAAGCCTCATATTGCTGCAAATATTTTCATTCAAACTGAATTGAGAGTTATGTTAACAATTGCCAATATGCAATATACGTTAAGTTTTTATCGTTTTCAGTAACGGCGGATAGGGTGACATTTCATAAAAGTAAATTGATGGTTTATTCAATTTTTATCGAAAGGGAAAATGTAATAAAGTCTTCAATGCCACAATGAACCCTCGTATCTCCCACCAATCATTTGGTATGAATTCAAAAGTGATTCAAATAAAATTAAGAGAAAATTGCTTCTTAGAATGTAACTAATAATATTGTGGTCTGTAGAGAATTTTATTAAATTTGTCATGGATTTTAATTTCAAATAATCAAAATAACGATCTAATTTGATTATAACGAAGTAAAAACCCGTAAATGTTTATGTCTNAATTCAAAAGTGATTCAAATAAAATTAAGAGAAAATTGCTTCTTAGAATGTAACTAATAATATTGTGGTCTGTAGAGAATTTTATTAAATTTGTCATGGATTTTAATTTCAAATAATCAAAATAACGATCTAATTTGATTATAACGAAGTAAAAACCCGTAAATGTTTATGTCTAACATTATCATGTGTATTCTACCATGTATGGTAATAGTATTTGTCTGTTCCATTCTTCAAATAGAAAATTCAATACAAATAAATGAACAAAAAAGATGAAAGGAAGAAAATTCATTTTAGTGGAAAATAAAAAATAAATTTATTTACAATTCCATACCTTTATCATGTCATATCAGATATTATTTGATATCGAGATGAACAGATTCAGTATAGAATTGTATCAGTACACCCTCACCACCTATCACCACTCATGAGGACAATTAAAGGTGAGGAATTTTTATAGGGAAATACAATTTTATTGTTCAATTGTGTTCCAGAACAAGAACAAAGAATGACAATTTAAAATCCTGGGAAAACCAATGATTCTACTTTATTTGAACCGTAATAATTTAAAAAAAACAGAGAAAACACACATACATTTTCCTTTCTGGATGTCGCACTAAATGGAGTTTAGATCACGTCGACAACAATTCAACAAATTAACGAAGAAAAAAACCGTTGTAATAAACTTAAATCCATTTCATTCCGAATGGGTAAAAGCTTAAAGTGTGGAAATTAATTTAACTGAAAAATTGAATGGTCGTTTAAAGGCGCTTAGAATGATGACGATTATGACGATGTAACAAGAATAACAGTTACATAAAACCGGAGGGAAGAATAAATAAATACTGGAGATGTTTTTTTTTTTATTCATTTTATGTTAAATTGAGAAACACCAAAGGGACACTCTAAATTTGGTTCAGTCACACAGCAACAAAAAAAAAAAAAGAAAAATTAGGAAAAGGTGTACAATGAATTGGTAAATGTGTGCTAAAATCTCTGTATATTAAAATAGAGAAAAAAGGGATTTTCCACATCATAGTGGGGGTTTTATTCTCAATTTAAACTCCCCGTAGACACATCATTTAACTCTCCATATACCGTCGCCTTTTTTAGACTGACAAAAATAAAACAAAAGCAAAAAATGAAAATTATTCCTACCAAATGGATTACCCTAAATACTCTAGACAAACACGAAAATAACTTATAAGAGGATGAGCATAAATCTCATTCTCCATGAATTCCATTCGACCAAACATAACAGAAAACAAAATATTTTCACGATATATGTAATTTTCATCTTCTCTCATCCATTACGACGTGCATAGATTTGTTTATTGGGTAACAACGATCCCAATTCAATACGACCGGTCTCATTTTCTCCCAGATTTATCTGGCGCATTTCTTATCCACGGAACCGTTTACTATTATCAAAAGCCCACCCCATCATCTCATACCGTTTGATAAGAATTAAAATATTTCCCTAACACTTTTATTTGACGATAGAGTCGGTACATTGAAAGAAAATTTCGGTTTAAATTCAAGTAGCACAAACAGAATTGCCCTTTGGCCAAAAGTGAGGAATTCAATTTTTTTCCTTCTTTTAAATTTTATTCTTCAATCCATTTGAAATGGTTTTATCCTTCTGGTTTTGTCTGGGTGTCGTTTTTCATGTGTTCTACTTGAACGATGAACGGATGTTTAATTCCCAGTTTTTTTTTTCCGTTCATCAGCATCTCTATAGTTCCACTGTATCGGTGAGAGATCACATGGAATAAAGTGAATAAAGAATGGAATTTGTTCCAGCAAAAAGGCATTCTTTTCGATATCGGTGTAAGTTTGTTGCCAGAAGGCAAATAAACAAAATACTGATTCCATTTTTATTTCAGGAGTATGGGAACACTCTCAGTATCTACTGTAATTGATGCTGCTATTGCCGGTAAGTTTGAATTTGTCAGCAAACAGTCTTCTTCTACCACACCCTCACAATTCCGAATTAACTCGTAGGAGAGAGGTGATGATATAAAACTTAAATTTTCAATTGTCTATTTCAATCGGTTTTCTCAATGTTGTAACTCTGAACAAAACCGTTTAGATGAACAACGTCAAACGGATAAAAATCTCCTTAGGGAATTAAAAAGTGCTGAGTGTTTCATCTTGATATTTTCCGAATAATTTTATATAAATTTAATATTTTATCGGAATTTCTTCAGTCATTCACCAAAACTCTCTTGGAAAATTCTTTGACGAAAAAGCAATGGATTACATTTTATGTGAATACAACACTCGTGTATGTATACAAGTAACATTAAAATCAAAACGGTTCTTATGGTTAAAGTGATTATGTCTAAAAATTTCATTTAATAATGCGACACACACACCGCAAAAGGTATTATTTCATTAATGGCAGAATGCAGATAATATGGCAAAAAAAAAATTACAGACACACAATGTGGGAGTAGTTTAGCTGTTGGCTGTAATTCAACGAAACAGAAAATTTTTCTCATTCTTTGTCATTAAGAACAGCAAAATGGTACCTTAAGTATGCCACATGAAATTGCAACGTTTACAGAAAAATTTTTGTTCAACAATATTTAACAAGCGTTACCTTTTTTCCAGAATTTTATTGTATTTTTGGTTGTCTTTTCCGTGTGGCGCCACACTCAACTTCTAGCCGCCACTGTATCTCATAAATTAAGCACGGAAAATTAAACATCTTCGAAGGAATGATGCGGTTCTCTCGTGTTACACGGAATATACTCCCAATATACCGAATGGAATCTGAACAGCAATCAACCTATTGGAGATGAGAAAAAGACATTAAGCGTAGGTATTCCAATCGACTGAAGAAAATCAGTAGCAAGTAACAAACAAAAAAAATCATTTAATCCCAAATTGATCCCAAATCTCAAATCAAGGGGTTCTGGTTTTCAACGCCGTGAGCAACTTAATCGATAATCAATATAAAAATAATTATGAAAATTTCGGTTTTTTTTTAAAACCCAAAAATACTTTACATTCAAATCAGTGAGAGTTTTCAATGTAATTCAAATTTTATTTTATATAAAAATCGATCAACGTTATAGAAATGAAGGTATTTTATTCAGTCATTAGTGAGTATGAGTGTTTTTGTAATATTTAACCAACAATGTTTCAATTGCAGTGGTTTCACATTGACTTCGTTGTGCAGCCAAAAAAAAAAAATAGAAAAAATAAATGTAAATTGAAGAAAAACAGTCAATGGTTTTCCACTTTGGATTGAAATGAACTTGATTGTGAAACAAATCAAAAACACATTTTAACAAAAAAAAAAACGTATACAGTGATGGTTTTCAATTAATCATTTAATCGAAAAATAAAATTGAATTTTCATGAAAATTCTAACGACGGATTACAAAATATCGATCAATTTATATTTTGGAGCGTTATGAGGTTAACGGATTCCCTCCATATTCCTACCCGATGTCCAGGAATCATCAAATCACTGTGGACTTATAAAATTACATTAACCAAATTGGAATCTCATACGTTTACCATTAAATTAGTTTATTATTCTGTTCCATTACGAATATTAACTTTTCCTGGTTTATTCCCTATTTTGATGACAGAGAGGCGCATCCATTCGACCCATAAAAAAGGACTAAAATTCCCTATGTAAGATAAGTATCAATCGGTAAAACAAACTATGATACGAGACGACACATTAAAGTCATGTTATTGGTACGTCCTTTATTTCAGTTGATTTAATAGTTGACATTTCGTCTTAAGGCACCGTGATTACCATCAAATGTGTGTGGTATGGGCAATTGTTCATAATGAAAAGGTCGTCAGGTCGATGGATTTGGTATTAATGAAAGTTCACACTTTTCTATGTACCAAAAATGGTAATACGAATATATTGTGTAATAAGACTCCTATCGTATTGTTTGTATTTTCTCATCCGATTTATATGTAACCAAAACCAAAATGAGAGACAGAGAAGAGGATAATAAAACATGATGCGGTCATTAAATGTGATATCTTATGAAACTAAAACAGATGCTATTTAAATACCACATATACACTGGCAATTGATATTCATTAAAATAAATATAATATTAAACCCGAAACGATGGTGTGTTTTATTTAATTGTATGAACCCCGGTGACATAAAATCGGCATCAGTTTACCATTGTCCTTCACTTCCATACACAACCCTTGGGGGATGACTATAGACTAATACAACATTATCGTCATACTAAAATTAGAATAATTCACCTATAACATCAACGTACGGATTTTAAATGAGATTTATTTATCACCTTTTGGACCACAGAGTCATACTGTTACTTGATACACAGTAATCAGTATCATTAAAATTACTTGAAATTTAAATATTTCAAGAATCCTGTTGATTATGGATGGTAAAATTAACTAATAATTCTTATCTGTTTAACATCGAATCAATTAAATCTTAACTATAACAATTTTTAGTTCACCTGTAGGGGCTAATATTGGCAGGAACATTTCCAAATTTCTAAGAAATTAGACATTCAACGATTATAAAATCCCACAAAACAATGAAGTAGAAGTTTTTGACACATAAAACGAACTTTTCCAATTGCATGTAATTATAATTTACTTACTTCATCATCAATGTTGAGAATGAAATAAAGTTTTCCAGTTGCATAAGAATTAAGAAAGAACAAAACTAAATTGCTCATAGTTTTCCATTGATTATGAATGAAGGCTCTTTACCAGTTCATCAGTTGTTGATGTAACGAAATTAAACGGAACTGTTGACAACAAACGGATTGTTTTCAATACGGAATTACCATATACCCACAGTTGCCATTTTAATCATTCACCTACACACATTTAGCACATCTTTATAATCACGTTGTAATAAAATCATGTGAATTAATTCCCTCCCGTTGAAAATAAACGCGTAACGTGGTAAAAAAAAAAGAAAAGTGATTTAATTAAATTGAAATCTGATGCAACACCATTCAGGTAATGTTTTAAACCCCAAAACTAATTTTAGCTACTAAGAATTATTTCCTGATTACAAAATCATGAATAATTAATTTAATTGTATTTTCCTTTATTTGACTCCCACACTTCGACTGTGTAATGAATATGAATCAACCGAAATAAAATAAAAAGGGAGGAAATTCTCTTTTACTCTTCATATGAAACAATATACATAACATAAAATATTGCGTAGATCAAAAATGGTGTGTCATGTTAGCATAACAATTGGAGTAAAAAAACGAAAAGAAATTCAGGAATGGGAACCAAGTAACTCTATTCATGTATAATATTTATGGAATTTTATTATGCCACGTGAGTATTCATCAATCGTTAACATGATGAAAAATATGGAGTTTATACTCTACAATTTTTATATAATTCTCATTCATATTTTTTCCTCATTGGTTACCCCCCATTAACAGAATCGTAACATGATAATTTTGTTTCCATATTGCATGCAGACAATTTCAAATAATAAAAAAATAAAATGAATCAAATAAAATCCGAGGAACTTTTGAATTCATCACTATAGATTGAAATGTATGAATTAAATTAATGGCGAAATATTGAATTTATATGAATCAGTTTTTATCAGTTCTGCCGTAGGAAATCACGTACAATGGAAATTTTGGTGGGCGAAAATCCCATCCATTGCGTAGGTACATTTGGGAGAGATACAGTAAAATTTTTATATGTTCTTGTTTTTTTTTTGGTTGCAATTTAATCCAATGCCAATGCCTAATTTAATATACCAGGGCCAATTGGAATGAATATTGAATTAGTGAGAAATATTATGTGACTTTCGGAATGTGAATATATAAAATTATATGATGGTAGAACACGACTGTATCAGATTCACAATTGTATTACTAAGTAGTTTGAGTATGAGGTGAGATGCCACCAGATTCATCTCACTGTAAGAGTAACACACTACAGTTCAATGCCTCCACAAATAATAATCGTTGATCTTCAACGATTTTGGTTTCAAGTAACACCCAAAAGTGAAAGTGAATTTACGGTGGTAAAACAAAATTCAATTTACCAGAGTATTTCTTCACTGCTTGTCTATGTTATTTTACCATTATTTCAGATTGAAAATATTAGTGGCATGTACTGCTTATGGATTTTAAGAAAACGCCAAAAGGAAATCATTATTCTATCCGATTCTCTTTATCAAAAAATTGCGTGAATTTCGTGCCGGTGATATTCCACAATAACAAATAACATGAATATTTTCATGTTATTTGCCAAATAAAAGGTGTCACGATAATTTAATTTGTCTTTAGCTCCATTCTATCAGTCTTTGGCTTCTTTAAGTTGGTGTTATTACAGACCCTCTTTGTACTACATCAAATTAAAACTAAAATCCAAAACATTTGATTTAATGAATGAAGACTTCTAATTTATTTTATGCCAGTTGATGTACAGAAACAAGGGTGAAGACTGTTGGAGAGTAATACAATCAAAATTGGATTGAATTACCTATTTTTTTTGGAAAATGGCGTAAAAGATAAGATGAAAAATGGGCTGTTGTAGATATTCAATACGTTTCATGAAACAAAAATTTGTTTCTTTCTTTTTAATATCTACCACAAATGATTTGTATGTAATACGAACCTGATAGAATATTTATTAAAGTTACAATTTTTATATTCGAATATTGTTGTTGGTACTTGGATTTTAAACAAATTTTAACTATAGAAATTTTTAATGGTAAAACCACGAGGCACACCATCATTATTAATTCAATTTAATTTTTGTAAATGAAAATGAAATGAAGAGGGTTTTATAAATCGTTTTTAATTTTCTCATTTCCCATTATTTGAAAATGCCGCCCGCCTCCGTCCACCGATGAGATCAGTTGGGCACCAATCAGTTGGGGGATAGAGAGGAAAATCCGGCTTTAAAATGCCACACATTGAAATTCGGTTACTGAAAAAAATAATTTCATTTTTATTTCGATTAAATCTAAATCATGAAATCTAATTAGAATTTTTTACGGATTTAATTGAATACCAATTTTAAAATTGTATTATTCCGTTAATACGTTAGAACCATTGCCATTCATACAGATTAAATTAGTTCATTTCAATTTTACGGATGCAAACAAATAATTTAAAATATTTTTAATAAGGGAATGAGATAGAGAAAACAACAGAGCTTTCATTGGATAAATCAGTATTAAAACCAAAGGAATTTAGCCACAAAACATTAATGAAAATCTCACACGCAGACTTTTACCATTCGACTCAGTTCAACTAACCGCTAATTGAATCTTTCTCATACTGTCAAATGAGGAAAAAAGAATGAATCAAATGAAAAGAAGGATAAAAAATTTATTCAGAAATTCAACACATTCGTTTTAAAGGTTCTACTCAATGATCCCTTTGTGATTTAATGCGGTTTTAAGAATGAGAAAATTGAACATTGATTAATTTGCGTTCAGTTTTCTTTATCAACTGCGTAGTTATAACCAAAATCAACCAATGAATAGAAAAAAGAATAAATGTAGAACAATTAATTTGAAACGAAATATGTAATGTATTGAATACCCTTTTAACACACCCCCAACTCTTATCGATAGTATCAAGCCCTCTAGTGAAAATCCATCAAAGTCTTTCAATCCTTTTCATTTTATTCTTTAGTGAAAAGGTTTCTAGTGCCATGAAAAATCATTCAAAGTTTCAATTGAAACCATTCGTCACCACTTTTTTGTGGTATTGATACGCTTTCAATAATCTTTTATTCACACAAAATATCAACCGTAAAACTCTTTTCTTTACTTTCAAATTAAAAGAGAAAATTTTTATTTGATCGCCGTTACTTTCAACCGATTGGCAGTGAACCATTTAAACTGAAAGAAAATTTTGAACTTTGAAAACCTTCAATTATTACATTTTACACTTTTGTACTTAAGTAATTAATATACATTCGATGGTGAAATTTTTGAAAGTTTCGCATTCGGAATAGCATAAGGAACAAATGATATTAAATGTTTCTTGACTTTATGAGTGATTGAATAGCAAACGAATACAAACAGTTGACTAACCCCACGGTGGCATAGAAAATTTTATAATTAACTTTTCTGCAATGCATTTCTAATGAGTACCGTTGTGCATCCAAAATGAGATAAGAGAAAAAAAAAAGAAAGAAAAATGAAACCCAGAATGGCATAGAACAAATTATGTGACACACATTGAAAACAGTTAAAAACTCAAGCGGAGTGTCAGGCCAGCCAGTAAGTGAAGATAGAAAAAACCTCATTAATGTTAAATGAATTTTCATCGGAAAATGCATCATCATTTCAAAAGAAATATGGTAATGTGTTGTTTCATATTTAAATGAAACATGACTACGAATGAATATTAATTTGTCTGTCCAGTGAATCGCGTTAAACATAACAATGTGTATATCCTCAGGTAACATCTCATTTAATATTAATTATGTTTATGCTCATTTTAATAACTGATGAGTTTCTTTTGCTATTCAGTGAACAAAAAATTAAAATGAGAATACAAACGCACAGAAAAGTGATCCAATATCATATCCATTCAATCAATGCTTATCATCATTCTACTTCCTATCAGAAATATGTTTTTTATGAAATTACTCAACACTAATTGTCTGTACAATTACGATTTCAATTTTAAATCAGTTCGTTTTCATAGACCAGTTTTTTTGGGGGGGATTAAATTGTAATCTCAACAAGGTGACAACATTCTATTATTTTTGTTTGATAAGATTTATAAAACCATTGTGAAGAATTATCTAGTCTTATGTATAATAATTTATCGTACGCATAGCAGTTTTTTTCCAAATGCAATCTGTTTTCTACTCACTACAACGTACACTTCATTATATTAGAAATATTTCTAGGTACACAATTATTATTCTTAGCTGTAACAGCTTCTGATCAATATGAAGTCATTTAACCAGTGTTTATCTCTGACGATTCAATCGTACCATCATTTTATGATGTTTACGGATTAAACCTTCTGGATCTGGGTTCTCTGGATCTGGTTCCTCTGGATTCTCTGGATCTGGATTCTCAGGATCTGGATTTTCTGGATCTGGCTCTTCTGGATTCTCTGGATCACTAGTGCAAGTAGCTGGAGCATTTTCAGCTAAATCACATTCACCAACAGCCTCATTAAATAGCATACCCTCTTCACAATCAAATCGTTTAGTTTCGCCACGTGAACATACGAAGAAACTAAAAAATTTTTCAACTAGTCATAAATGATATTCACTAACAGTTTATTAACATTTTCATACCCGCTGCAATCATTTGTTGGTGTCATTGCAAATTCAACAGTAGCTGGACACTCAATGCATTCAACTCGACTAGCAACATTACATGTACCAAGTTGAGGATCAAATAATGTACCTTCTGGACAACGTCGTACCGAAGCTACACCATTAGCACAAAACAAATAATCACTACAAGAAGATGGCACTGGCATTGGACTAATTCCAGTCTCTGGACAAGCAGTTGGTGTACACCGTGCTAATTCTGCATAATGACATTGGCCACCATTCACATTCACAAAATGAAGGCCTTCATCACATTGATTTGCGTATAAATTACCTTCGTGGCACGTGTAATACGCAGCACAATCCAATGGATTCATAAAATGTGATGGATCATCATACAATGAACAGTCAATATGAGTCTGTGCATTCGTTGTGCCCAAATAAAGGGCTAATCCAAGTAATAGTAATCCAACTAAAATTATAAAATTTCTTTTAATTTAAAAGAAACTAAATTCTTTAAAATGAAAATCACACTCGCTTTTCATATTCAGTTCACACACTTTGTAATCGGTTATTTTTAAATTTTGTTCACTTGAAAAGATTTATTTCAACTGAAACACAAGTGAACATGAACGGTACCTTTTAAATCAATTATTTGTCAATGATTATTTTACAAATTACATTTTTTTTGTTAAATGATAACAGTGGCACGAATTATAAGTAATCACCTCAACAGGTGATTACAACAAGTAATCTTAGTATTGACAAAAAAATCCAAATATTTTATTACTTATCTCATAGGCAATTGAATATAAGTTTGATAAACATTTGAAATCATAAATCACATTCAGGAAACAGTAATTTTCTAATATTTTGGTTTGGAATTTTTATTAATGAAATTTATGACGTTATTGATTATCATTGAGTCGCATCTTAAGTCTAGTGACTGTAAGAAATGTTTACATTACGTTGGCAAGTGAAACATTATGTTCAGTTTCATGCAATTATTTTCACTCAGTCTGTTAATTTATAAAACTTCCATTAAGATCAAGTTAATTATGATCTCAGTTAGTTAATATTCGATACACATGTACAAAATGCAATTAAAATTTATTGGAGCTCAATGATTTTGATTGTAAATTTATCGATTTGTATGTTGTATTGTTAACTACCAACACTATTACACAGCCGAAATACGAAAAATTAATTACTGTCAGTCGTCCAATAATTATAGATATGTTTTGGGTGTAATTATACCATCCATATGGTAACCATTGTCAGTTGTATTGTCTATAAAATGTTAGTGAGGATACCAAGGATATAAATTTTATTTTAAATTTAACTTGAAGTTATTTTAATGGAAATGAACATACACACACACACACATTCAACAAACATTTGGACTCGAATCAATTTATTTTTAGTGAATTTTTGAGCTCAGCTTTTTTTTTTAAATAGTTATAACTCAAACCAAATGGAAAATTTATAAAGTTTAAAATTAACAATACACGATTGTTCATTGTTAATATTTATGTGAAACTTG
Source organism: Coboldia fuscipes (assembly GCA_001014335.1). Lineage (NCBI taxonomy): Eukaryota > Metazoa > Arthropoda > Insecta > Diptera > Scatopsidae > Coboldia > Coboldia fuscipes. Next base: position 106,096 of record JXOR01000921.1, on the reverse strand, counting down.
GCTTGTAATTATATGCTGTTATGCGTTTGCTATACATGGACATATTTGATGTTGTATCGTTAGTTGAGGATAACCAAAAATAAATGGCAACACAAATATTTTCTATTGATTTTTCATTGTAAATTATTCCAATGGTGGGCTGTAGTCCATATATGATGGTATATGCCACAACTGTTAAAACAGAACAATAGAATTGCCTGAATATATTGCAGTTTACAATTGTAAAATACATTTTCTAAATTACTTCCATTGTGTATCGAATGTGAATCATTAGTGTTGTTGCAATTTATAAAGTGTTATGCTTATTGAACTTTTCTGTCATTTCAGTTCTTCTGTTTTTTTTTTTTTCAGAAAATTTTCACAATTTTCCAAAGAGTCACAATGAGTAAAGGTGATGATTCTTTTAAATGGATCTCTCAACCGTCAATTGGTATTAATTAATTGCTGCACTCGGTGAATTGATGGTGCAGAAGTTAATGTACTCTTCAATATTTTCAAGAGTTCTTTATTTTTTTATTTTTAAGTTTCATATGAAATGGTGCATAAAAAGCACACGGGGTTATGTATAACGAGGGGACTTTAATTGTGAACGGAAATTTACTCAATCGTACAATTGAACCATTAAAGAGTCTTCGGTTGAATTGTTTATTGTCATTCAGTGCTGTTACTGTCACAGTAACAATTGACGGACTAATTATTGTGGATGGAATATCATTTGGGGTAGAATTATTTTTCATTGGCTTCGAATAAAATGAAGACCAAAGAAGAACCACAACGTTTTGCCATTTGAATTGAATAGAATATCATAAATTTTTAGAAAAAAATTTTATTTTCTCTTATGGCAATGTCGTTAAAATAACGATGAAATGGGGAAGTGCCCGTAAGCTTTTCTTTGCAAAAGACCTCAATATAAAGGAATATGGAAAATAATAATTTTCATTCGGTATTGATCCATTCTGTGAAGGACTCTTTCGTTTGTCCTCATGAATCATAATGAAAATAATATGAGAAATATTTTATGTGACCATAAGAAACCGATGGAATGAAGAACTAAAAAAGAAAGAAATTATTATATTTTCTTGATTTACAACGTCTTTTTCTCTCTTATCCTCTTGGGTTGATGGAAAATTGGTATTCAAAAATTCTTTTCGATTCATTTCTTTCTTGTTCTCCATTATTCCATAATATGGGATCATTTTTCTGTTTTTTTTTTCCCTTCTGTCATCTGAAAATATTGTTCGTTCTGTTTTAGTCGTTTGGTTGTTTCAACCGATAATTTTGTTATTTTTTTTTTGGTATGCAAGAGATGGGTAACCATTGAATATGAAATTGTAAGAGAATCAGCCAATTTAATCAGCCAGTGATGGCGAGACTTTGAATCTGTTCGAATGGAATGTGTCAATTTTTACAGCTCATTTTTCATGGTTCTTTACACATTTTCCTTTTGTTTACATCCTTCTTTCAGATGAACAAAAAAAAAAACCGAAGAAAATAAATAAAAAATTGGGGATGAATGGCTCCATGTGGGCCTCGAAAAAAGTATTTTATGTTTGATGAAATGAAATGTTTATTTTTTATGGTTTAATTAAAAAACACAACAATATATACTCAAGTTGAAATTGTCCTTTCTCTTGGTTCATAAAACCGATGCTTTCAAAATACTCAAAAAATGTTTTATAACATTTCTTTTGTTTTTTTTTGTTACTTGTGCCACATAAAACAGCTAGATGGAATAAAATATCTTTTATATTTAGTAATATTTCACACTGTGATGTATGCAAATGATCTGGAAGTGGCATATAAATCCCCCATCATGGATTCACTCTAAAAGCTTCCAGCAATAAATTCAATTGGAGCACACAAAGAAGAAAAGAAAAAGTTTACAATGAACCGAAGTTAATAATAATCGACATAGCAAATGTGCTTAAATCGAATTCAATTCATTTCTTTGCTATCCCATGGTATAGATTTCAGAAGATTTGTCGGCAGATAGTTTGTTTCAATTCAATTAATGGCTCAACATAAATCACTAAGTGTGACAGTAATGAAACGTTAACAAGGAAATATGTTCATCTAAGAGGTCATTCTTCACACTATTACAGATAACCACTTGAGGTTTTCTTTTTAAAATACGAAAACCAGAAAAAGAAAAATGAAGATTCATCGTATCTACCAATGCCCATGAAATCAATCTAAATGTGGTTAATTTAATACAATTCTTTTCCACCATTACACATTGATTAATTTTAGTTTTCCGTACCAACCACACAACACAAAAAACCGCATCATTAAGGGGATTTTAATTTAAATAAATGACACCGTTGAAGTGTACATTGTTCCATTGAATTGATATTTTACATGCAAAACTAATTATAAACACTAACATATAATATCATTTAGTTGTTAAGTTAAAATCATTGTAAAATAACTATGAAAAGCCCTTAAATCAATTGTGATGATTGTCGACACACCTTAACGGCCCCATAAGAAGAGTTACACATTACAACATAACAGTAACACATATCATGATTTCTAATATTCAGCATTTTTGTTTCAAAGCCTTAAGCTAACAGTGGCATAAAACTATGCGCCATTGGCTGATGGCTAAAACCATTCTAAAAGATTTATTGAATTCAACGAATTATATTCGTTATTCCATACCATTTCGTTCTAATCGACTGAATCGTTTGTGTTTTCTATCAAAGAATTTCATTCATTTGTGTTCTTTTTTCTTACACTCAGTTATGCTTTCGTTTCATCGCATTTGTTTTTCCTCGGCCTTTCTCATACCATAGCTTTGAGAATTTTCTTTCATTTTTTTTCAATTTTCCGGATACAAGAGCGGTATGCAAACATTACAATATGGCTTCTGGTGTGGTAAATAAATGGTAATTTTTGCACCAAAACATAAATTATTAAAGTGTCCTGTTATTCCTTTCAGACATTCACCATCATTCCCATACTCAGAGTATAACTCAATAACTTCTGGTTTGTTGAGTAAACGGAATTGGCATGGTCACCTCTTTTCTTGCATATTCATCGTTTATAAATCGTTTGTATTGAGAACCAGCTGGAGATTTCATATGATTCCAAAGTAAATGGAAACGTTAAATGTTAGTTACCAGATGAACAGGAAAAAAATACATTGGAGTCGAATTAAACGAATCGATTGTATAAATTTATTCTTTTTTTGTTCTTAGTTTCTCAACGTATAAAGTATTATGTTGGTCTCTACCTAGTAGTTACCGTTTCATATGAAGCTTACATTCATTCCTCATGTTTTTATACCTTTTAATGAATTTATCGGCTTACAATTTAGCACCGATTGCATTTATAGTGCAACAACAAACGTAATTGATGATCAACAGCATCTGGTCTATGCGGATCTGAAAACTTGCAGTCTCAAATATTGGGAATTTAATTGAACATTACAGACAATAGTGTGTACTCCTTGAATAGAACAACGTATTCCACTCCTATAAATCCCTTTAATCAAATCATCGTCACCGTAGTGATTGAAATTCGAATCCATACTGATATTCCATTTTTAACAATCACTTCACATAGCCATTGTTCATTTGATGAGAACAAACAATTTTTTATTTCTCTCATGTTATTCCACGTTCAAATCTCATTAAATGATAAAAACCACACATACAGAGCAAAAAAACTTCCTTATTCATTCTTGTATTTTCCTTTTCATCTTTAGTCCACGAAATAAATTCGATCAAATGTAAATTCAGTGTCAAACTGTGCATGAGATTGCGATATGGATTAAGCTCAATTCGCTTTCAAAATAAAGGTGTTAGACGGTAAGAGGTGGATACCATACCACCAGGTGGTGTTATTGAACAAAACCAGAACCGTAGAATATATATTGGGCATACCGAGAATAAAGAAATAAAAAACACAACGAAATACATTGACAAACATCGCAAAACCCAAGGGTGGGTGGCTGGTGAAACCAAATATGGAAGAATATTAAAAACTCAATAAAGCCTTCACATCTGCATGCATGAAAGATTCTTATATGGCAACAGGATTCGAAAGTAGCTGCTGCGTATATGTAGCCATATGAGACTTTTTTTCTATCCCTGTTATTTTGGATATTTTATACTTTATTTCGATGAACATCTCATCATTATGTTTTATGCTGTGTGAGAAAAACGCCTCGGGTGAAATAATAATTTCCAAGTCATCGAACTGAAAATAAATTTTCTATAGATACGGTATCACCGTTTCTCCCATTATCCACCATCATATATTGCATATGCATATGAAATTTACTGTATTTAGGTAAATCATACATAATAAGGTATACCGTGTGTGTTATCATTTATTCAGTTAGTGAAAGAGAGATGAAAACGAATAAGAGTTAAACTCTACTACCTGACATTACCATGGGATTTTACCTCATTGATGTATCCAATCGACAAACATAACAAGCTTATGATGAACTTCATTTTAAGTCTAAACACAGTGGATCTCCACAGTCACCCATCCTTACGGGTATTACCATTTCACAGACAGATTCTGTGTATATATGTGCCGCCGTTAATTCTCTCTTATGGCACAAGAGTTTTATACCAATCCGATATGGGTTCTTTCAGTTTTATAACATTATTATCAACAAAACAGTTAACGTGTGTACTGCATCACTTTTCATGATGATTTATACAGTCAGTTATGCATATTTGGGCTATGTACAACATTATTTTATACCATTTTCCTTAAACCCAAATAAAAAAAAAACAGGAATAATAAAGATATGAAGAGAAAACCAGTCAAGATCGAAATAAAAGAGTAAACTCCCATTCAGTATCTCACACTTATTTGACTACGGATATGATTTAACATTATGATGAGTTATTATAAAGCATAAATACATTATGCTTATGTACACATATTTGATAAATTCGAATAAAAACCAATTCTTTCGTTTCTTTTTTCTTGCTCAAACAACCATTGGCAACAATTTTTTCTTTCTGTTCCTTTTTAGCACAAATGAGAATCCAATAAAGACATTGAATAGATGAACCCACAATCATGTTGAACGAACATGGAGAAAAAAAACATTTTTATGGATCAAAATGAGAATATTAGAAAATTTATTCACTGATTTTTCCTCATGTTGATTTACTTCCATATGGGGTGTGGGAAAGCCAACCGGATATGCTGTTCAACTCTTTGCCTTTCAATTGCTTGAATAACGGAAGTGTGTATAAAATTCATTTTTTATGATTTTAGGAAACCTAATAAACGATTCTAATATGTGTGTTTTCCACATATGAATATCAGATCAACCATACCACTGAATAATAAAAAAAATATAAATTCCGAATTCAATATTCAAAATAATTCCCCATTTCCCACACTTTCTTTCACTAGCTTCACTTGTACCAGAGATAGAAATACAAAAAAATTGTGAACAAAGTAAAATTCACCGTTGAATATCATCTGTTAAATTGATGCAATTTCAGTTGAACGTAACAGAATAGAAAAACTAAATTTAATTTTGATTCATTCTAATACCCTTTTATTAGGTTATGCAAAAACATTAACATCAACATAAAACCAATTTTTTGTTTAATTCAATATTTTCCATTTCAATTGAACGGATTTGAATGCAATTTTATCATTCATTTCATATCAATGATTATGTTTTCATACGGATTTAATGTTTGAACACCTCCAATCCCCCACCTGTGGTCATTGAATCACTGAATTGAATATTTTACCCCATGATTTCGAAAGTGATTTTCTGTCCATTTTAAAACTTGGCAAGGTGAAAAGTGTATTACATTGATAAATAAATCACAATAAATACAATTTTATAAAATGTTTATTCATTCAGGAGTATTAAATATCAGATGACTTAGTATTTAAATACCCAACAACAAAACTTTTTTTTTTATTTTTCCGTATCAAAACATTACCATTCCACTTAGAAATTTTGCATTATTCAGACTGGGAATAAATTGATAAGAGCATTTAATGTAATACTGTTTAAGTAAACAGCCAGAAGGATAAAAAAAAATTGTTTTATCAGTTACCATTCTTTCGTTATTTTTAGGAAAGTAGATTTTCCCAACAAGTGAATATAAAATCTTCATGAATGTTTGTAACATTTACCACACCATTGAGTATTATGATTAGGTGAACGAAGAATGAACACAATTCGCTTAAAGTAACAGAATAAGTCATATAGGGAATATACTTCATATGATAGATAAAACTTTTTCACACACTTACTTTCATTACACATGAACACTTCTACTTCTGACTAAATGTTATCTCTCATTCCACGTAGAATTCATGTTCATTGGTTATCCGCCTAGTCAATTGTAACTGAACTGTATTTTAAAATTGTCTTTTGTCATATTCAACTGTGAATATTTCCCAAAAACTCATCTAAAGAATTGTCCAAATTGGTTTCTTAGTTTCATTTAATCCATCCCCACAGTCATATACTTTACTTCAAACCACATAGACTATTTGCCATACATTGTTAACTTTTCATAACTAACAAAATATCCAAATGTATGGTTTTAATATTCTGAACAATTTTATAATTGAGTAACCATTCTTACGATATGGCATTTAATTTTAAAAGATATGATACTACTAGATATTTTAATTAAGCCTCTTGGGGTAAAATTGGTGGTATGATAATAAAAAGAAATTTCTCAGAAATGGAAAAAAGCCCCCAAAGAAACTTACAATGTTACTTAGTTGAATCTCGTTAGCACAAGAGCAACAAAAAAAAATAAAAGAAAAGTAGAAGATGTTTTCTCTTACTCTACGGTTATTTGACTTTACCCAACGAACTTGTCTAAGAAAAAAAAATAAAATAAAGACATAGAAACGATAGGAAATATACTGTAAATTGGGTTGAAGATGATAACAAAAGTTCAATTCACCGAGGGATTATTCAAAGTCATAAGGGGTTTTAAATTGAACAATTCGTTGTTTTTTTTTATTCCTTTATTTTGGAGGCTCTTAACATAATTACAATTTCTTAAGATACATACAGTATCAGTTGAGTAATATCTTTAGGAATGCATATAGACTTACAAAAACAACAGCTTTATTATGTAAGCAAATAAAATGAAAAGGGGATAAATGGTAGAAGTTGCTATTGTATAACCAGGATGGTATCATTTATCTAATATGTTAGTCGTCACTCGTCAATATTGAATCTCTCAAATTATAGAATAACCTGATGATAAGAAGCAACAAGAAATATTCGTTCAACTGAATGGATTTTACAGTTGATTTTCATATTAATTGAACATCACCCATATATTGCCTAGACAAACTCATTCAATTATTTTCTTCAAGACATCCTTTTTTCTTCGTTTTTATAATCTCAAGAAACATGGAATCCATTAACGCAAAGTATTCGTATTTATGAGAAGAAAAAATAAAATCGATTTTTATTTTTAAATAAAAAAAAAAACAACAGATTACCATCTATCTAATATTCATTTATACAGCAGCAGTGAGTAGGATACAAGATAAGAGATCATGAAGCCATTAAACCTGAAGTATAAGTGGCAGTCACTCCTTTTACACAAGAGCTCTGGATGCCTTTTAACTCAACATAATTGCTTGTATTACAATGGCAAATAAACTGTTTTCTTATTCCAATTTTTATGTTCTTCATGTTGTTATTTTTAATGAGACACAAATCGTTTACATTCACAACAAAATTCTCATTTCCTATGGAACACTGGATAGGGTTTCATGTTTGCCATTAAATTTATTCAACACAACAACAGAAATGGAGTATCATAAATATCATCCAAGCAAGAGATAATAGAAAACTAGTCAACAAATGAGAATTCATTTGGATTCGTTAAGGTGATTGTATGACATTAAAACTAATTGTATCTGATAACAGTAAAAATTGAATATGTTTGGGACAGACAAATATGTTTCAAATGAAATCACCTCATTATTTTTCCCAAAATTATCTGACCATTTGGCTCATAACTAAATGAAAGCCAGAGAATATAAAATAAAAAAGTTCTTGGCAATCATATGAAATGTTATAAATGTGAAATTTATGTGCAAAAAGAATCAGTGAATAAAATGCATCAAGATTTGTAGTGTAACGGATATAATGAACTAAACCGATGTACCAAATAACCATTTTGAAGTATAACATGGTCTCATCTTTTTCAAGTGACTCGTTATACTGGATGTTCTTCATATTATTCGCATGACGGATAATAAAAGTACGGTTTTAGTATGTAACAGAAAGTGACAATATCCACTTAAATTCATCCATTTCGCAATAAAAAGTATAAGAACTAACGATATTTTGTATACATGAAAAACTAGCAACAAACTAACCATTGGAAAACATGTGGCAAGTATATTTCCATCACCCAAAAGTAGAAAGAAAAAGACCAATGGCATAACAGTTAACAGTGAAATTCATATGTGATGCAATCATCTTGAAAACCATAAAATATTGCAAAGTGATTTATGAGTCTCATGAGGATTTTATATGCATTCGAGTTCCTGTTTAGTTCCTTAACTCGAGTATTTCCTCAAATTTTTCTTACATCATCCCTCGCAAAGTTTCAGAACGTTTCTATCCCCCAACTAGAAATCTGGAAGACATGATTTCGATGTCATGGTATCTACTCCAAGTAATCCACTACATCTAGAATCACTGTCACCCCCCACACCAATTTTCTTTATCCAATTGAATACAAATCTAATTTCATTTTAACTAAATTTGGATACACAAACAGTAACAGATCTAATTTACTTGGTGAGTTTGATGAATTATTTGTTTTGAATTGTCCATTACGGTTTCACATGAAAATAAATAGTCCATACATCTCACGTTTCTATCAAACATTTAAATAAGAAAAAAATAGAAAATCTGTTTACAATTGGAAACTATTTGCAGATCAAACAAACAACCAAGAAGATCTGAACCAAAAATAAAAAGGAAAATTGATTTTCTAATTTTCGATCTTTTGTCATCAAAATTCGTTGATGTTTTTTACTTCATACTTTCTTTATATCGAAAAAAAGAATGTAAATACGGTCCATGTTTAAATTTATACATAGCAGTTAATATAATATGATTTTATGCTTGCTAAACAATCCGTAACATGACTGTGATTCATACATGCGATAAAAGATCCTTATTTTACATTTTTTTTTGTTCAATTGTACCATATTTTCGTATTAAGTTACGTGATATGTCGTGTACGTGAAAATCGTCTTACAACATACAAGACGATGGGGATCGACTAGGTTATTTCGGGTAGAGTCCTTCACCAAATCCATCTCATTTAGTTTCATATTATTTCAGTTAAAGCGGATATTGTTTGATATATTTTCATCATCATTGATGTCGTTGGATTCTTTTCAGTTTTCATCTTATTTTCATTTGGGTACTCAACTTCTTTTTTTTCAGCTTGAGACACAACAATACAGATGGAAAATAAATGACGAAGGCACACATATGACAAATAAACAGCTCGAAGCTAAATTGACAGAATCATTGGCGCTACGATTCTTAACCAAAATCATCCAAAAACTAGTCCCATAACGTATCCCATTGTCCCTTCTACTCATAATCAAATTTCACATTAGATCACCCAACAGAAAAATGAAAAAAAAAATAAAACAAAAAAATTATCCCCCCTAAAATGTGTTTGATGGTACATTTTAAAACCATTGTGAAAATGTTTAAATGGAGACATAAATGTATGCCATCAGAAATAATAGATGTGGAAATCTACATTATGTTTTATGTTTCAACCATATTTTTGAATGTGGATCGAAATACGTTTTGAATTTTCCTTTTTTACTATTCTACTGTAATATTCCGGGGTAGAATATGACAAAACATTGGTAAATAATGTTAAACATTTTAGCACAGATAAAAGACAGTTACTATTATGTTGACATAATTCAAAATGTGGAACCAAAAATATGGTGAAAAAAATATTTATTACAAAGGATTCTCACCTAAAATTCCTATTGAAATATTAAAAATTATGACTATGAGTCCAATAAACCGAAATCAGACAGTCAGACTTTAACCAACAAAAAAATTATTTGGGGATATGATATAACAGGATGAGGTAAAATATGCGTTTGGTACTGATCCCCCCCAAAACAGAACTGGAAAATATTGTTTACACCATAATTCAGATACCAATTTTTATATTAAAACCAAAAAAAAAGGAAACGGATCCATACATCAAACCACATACATTTGAATGTTTTTTATTCATAACGTTAAACTCATATATAATTTTATTCTTTGCTCTATATTAAATTTAATATGTTTCCAGTGTTTATAACTTGATGCAGTATGTGCGTTAAAATTTATGAAAATCTAAGGCCTAATAAAGTAAATTGTTTTATCACTTCGGCATCGTTTCCTTGCCACCACCCACCCACAATACTCGAACAATTTGAGGTGGATTTTACAGTTATGAAACAAAAAAAAAATCCAAGAGACCTACACATCGTTTAGCAATAGCGAGAAAATTATAAAAGCACTTTTCATCACAGTGTTTTTCCGCTTCCACGGTAAAAGGACGATGAAAGTGTATCTAAACTTATAAATATGAAATTTACGGTATCAAATTGCCTTTTTTCTTCTTCATATTCTGTGTCCGTTTTTATGTACACCGAAGGCAATTCGTCTACACACTTAGGGGGGTGGAATGGTAACAGGAATTATGCTGTTTTGCTTTCTTCTGATCTCTTAATGACGTAAAATTTCATGGGATTTTGGTTTTTATTTGCTCTTATACTAAACAGACCGATGTTTTATGATGCATTCAAATAAAAAAAAAGCCGAAAATTTTCTTTTTGCGATGCCCAAATAAGCAGAAATTTCTCTTTCTAAATATCCATTTAGATATTTCATTTTACCATTTAGTGGTGGCGGATTAAAATCAACCACATACCAAAAAATTATTTTGTCTACAACAACTGACTGTTGTAACGTTAAAATTCCTATGCCATTTTATTAAGATGAGTAAGACGCAACGATGGAATAAAAAAATATAAAATGAAACACCATAAAGTCATGAACTTTAATTAATTATAATCTGAAACGATACAGAAAATTCGGTTTAACGACATCAAATACGGATGCATTCGTATTCAGTTTTATGTTGAACCTTTAAGATTGCCTGTGGTTAGTTACCCATCACGTATTTAACATTACTTATTCTATGCTTTCCCTCCATCTTCATTGGATATAATTTTTAATTTTCTTTGCTTAGCCGAAAATTAATTTCTCATCTTTTTTTTTGCTGTTTCTTTACGAAAAAAAAAAGAAATGGAAATCACCCTCTATTGCTTAGCGTATTTCATTGGTTTTCAACTTATTTCTGATTCCAAAACAACGAATTTTATTTGTGAACAAATTTTTAACTCTGCGATACGACGGAAAACGGAAAAGAAAAATTTTCACGGGGCCAGAGTATTTCATTTTATAGGTGATAGCCAACGGTATCATCACACCGTTTCATCGTTGAAATCACCGAACCATTAATGTCTAGGAGTCAAGTTTTTCCGATTTTTCACATTAAAATTGTTTTTATTTTTTTATTTGTTCTTTACAGTTTTTCTTATGGATTTTCTCTTCATCTCTTAATTTTTCTTTTTTTCTTTTTTAAGTTCATAACGTTTTTGGTCGGTATTTTATGACTTACAATGGTACCAAAATAAGTTCACTCCGAAGTCAATTTCAAAACGATAGATGAATTTTATAGCGTATCCAAAAGAATTTGTTTTATACGCTCAATTTGTGGTGAATGTAATTGAAAAAGTTTTTCCAAAGAAAATACATTCATGTTTCTTACTCCTAAGCGAATATTTTCTCCAAATGTGATTTCTTAGAGGGCTATCCAGTGTGTATGCAAAAAGACCGATGATTGTATCGGTGATGTGAAAACAAGAGAGAATATGCCTGATGTTCTGACAATGGTCATATAGATCTCGTATTTGGATAAGATGATGATGATTTGAATTTTTATATTCTGACAGAGACTTTATATCATCTGTCTTTAGGAAGATGCATCATTCAACTAGGACCCAAATGGTTACACTATAATTCTGTTGGGATTCGCTCATCCTTCATCACTATGATCGAATTTCATTTTCAAATTCATTGAGAATCGATCAACAAATTAGATCCAACAATTTTCATATGGAAATAAAGAAAATTCAGATTAGTCATTTCCAGTATTTCATCTCCATTTCAATCTTCCTGTATATGTACATCTGGATGTATTACCAAGTTCAATATTTGATTCAGAAAAATATTTTTCAAATCGTTTACAGTTTTAAACTCGTCCTCTATTGATAGTAAATTTCAATCTGTTCAACACATCCTTCTTCTGTAACTTATCGAATCATTTTTTTCTTTTTCGTACGTGATTTTATTCAACATCACGCATTTAACTGATAAATTTATTCTACACATATAGATGATGTTCACTCAATGGAATAGAATTTCTTTTTTTCCCAAGTACCAAATGGTTCAATATCAATGAAATTCTTTTATTGGAAAATTCCATTTTTCTTTTTCACGTTTTTTTTTTTTTGTTTTTCATTTTGAAATTCAATGATTTTGTCATCAAATAAATCTGTATTTCGATTTACCCCTTCTGAACGTCATCTTCTGTTGCACATTGGAAATTTTCTTTAGCAAATCTTCCAAGATATTGTGACACGAAACAATGTATTTTGTGATAGAAATTAATTGTACCAGATCCATTTGTAAATCGATAAATAAGAAAATCTCAACAGAGAATATTTATTATTGTCCGAATATTGATGATCACAAGTTGAATAGAAAATTGGGTTTGGGTGTACCAAAAATGGGAATTTACCATCAATCTCTTTTTGTTGATCAAGTAAAGGAACCATTTGAATTTATTGGTTTTCTGTTGAAATATTTAATACTGTAATAATGGAGATACTCGAATATTCGTCATGGATTGACCTTTTTTTTACAGGTAAAAATCACTATGTTGCTTTCACTCCATTTATGCTCGTAGAATATTAACGATTTGTATGGTCAGTATGACTAAATTATATCGTCTATATCCATTTGTACACACACACATAACATACAATCACCAGGTACAGAGGTCAAAGTTACACTCATTGTATGTTCATGGAGCAATGGTTGAATACAATAGTCTCTCTATGTTGCTGTTTTTTATTTTTCTGTCTCTCTCACGACACACTATAATCATTATAATAAATCCCTGGACTGGTGGGGGAGGACTATATAAACATAACACACATAAACCTTTTTGACTTTATACACAAGTCACATGAGGTCAACCGGAAACCTCATTGATATAAATTTAACAGAGTGTAACCAAAACGATAAATACAATAAAAATTTACTTATAATCATGTAAAGAAAAAGGTAGACTCTACCATTTCTCATGGGGATTAAAAGAAAATTACGGATCAAGAAAAAGTGTTCATTTCATTTTCAATTCGTATTGAATCAAATTTTCAACTTCTATTTGATTTACGGTTTTCCTTTTATTTTTTTTTATGTTCATCGACCATTTGTTAATCTATCCAGAACCTCTTAGGCTAGACTTAATGTTATCCACATCATCAATGGACAGAAGTTGACGGGGGCTTCATGAAATTGATTCCTTTGTACATAAACGTAATAAACATAAAAAATTCACAAAGATCAACTCCTACGTGATCGTTCAATTATCCTCAGCTTTTCTATGATGTCATATTTATGTTTACATTCAACTTTATTCTAAGAATTACAAAGGATTTTCCAATCAATTCATTGCTATTTCTTTTACATGAGAATTCTCTTATAAACTGTAAACGATTACTTCAATCGTTTTCTTTTTACAATCAAAGACTTTTTTCTTTATTTATCTATTACCACCCCCAACAAGTAAAAGCTCTTAAATTCCATTTCAGATATGTAAACAAAAAGTTTGTTTAAAACCGAATTTGACTAAAATCGCATTTACATTACGATAAATTATTACCGACAAAATAGAAAATTGATGATCATCTGGTAGACAGAGAAAATTTCATTTTTTTTTTCTTTAGTCAACGAAAGGGTTTGAGATTCTTTTCTCAATCGATTGGCAGCTTTATAAATGGAATTGAACCAACATAAAAATTGTTCTTATTTTATGTTCCATTTTTCTCTTATCAGTACAACGACAACATACCAAATCCGTTGGAAAAAATAACAGAATCAACAAAAATTTTTATGTTTAAAAGAGATTTGTTTTAACTCACCGATGTGATTCGGTGTATTATCTATCCATAAATGGAAAATAATAAAAAAAAAAAGAAAACTGTATTCGTATTCAAAAGACGATGACTGTAACACGGTAATAAATTTTACACCTTAAACGGTAACATTTCCTTTTACAATTTCACTGCAGTATTAGAGTTTTAATTCATTGCCATGTGAATTTTATGGGATCCACGAAAGGAAAAAACAAGCAAAACTCTCATGAATAAAAAACATAATTGTATCACTGAATTCATGTAATACTATTTCATCTCATACAAAACATATGTTAAATATAATTCAGTATTCATTTCCTCGCTATCTATAATTTTTCATTTCATTGTTTCAACTTTTCCACAATTTGTGTGGCTGTGCCAAATGAAAATTGCCACCTACGTTTTAGTTATTCACCGTAACGAGAAGAAAAATGAGCAGTTAACTTCAAAGTACTTGAAACTGAAAAAAACTAAACTGGTAATTTGCATCAAAATATGTTTCAACTGAATTGAAATAAAAAATAGAAATGCATCAAACATTTCTTCCCGTTTTTTATGTTGCCAAAACGTAGACATTAATAGAGAATTTAGATTATTTTACAGTGAAAAATAATCTCATAGTCCAATGCTATTTATTATAAGGGCGACTCAGGAAATATGTTTTTTATTTAAACGGAATTATTTCAACTATTTATATTCGCATACCAAATAATGAATGGATAGTCTATTGTTACCCAGTGATGATGAGTACTAACTGAAGCACTAGGGAAAATTAACATTTGCCCACCAATGTTATCATGACGTCGCGCAATCTTCATCATTGGCCAAAACCGGTGAAACCAAACTAACGAACAGAAAAAAAAAAGAATTCACTTCAATAAAATCCGAAAAGCCATAAAGTTTCCATTTCAGTGAATCCAAAAGAAACTCAAATCGAAGAAAGGCATCAACGAAAGTATACACCAGTGGGGTAACAACATGAAAATGGAAAACTTTGAAAATTAACTTCAACGAGAAATATGTTTTAATATTTAAAGATATTTAAGTTCTTTTTCTCTTCATCTTTATTTTTCTTCCTACCACATTCAACTGGATCATCGTTGAGGAACAGAGATATTGATTCTATAGTAACTTAACTAGTCGACAGTGACCATGATCATTTACGATGAACAACATACCACTATCCAGATGATGAACTTAAAAATCGTTTCAACGCTGTTTCTCTATGGTAACGGAAAATATAAAAATTGGTAGAACTTTCTTATAAACGCATACTTTTTAAAGTGTGCATATTAAGTAACTTTGGATGAAAAAATAAAAAAAAATTATTTCTAGATATGAGGCAACTTCTTCTCTAGTTCATAGTGGAAATTTTTTAAGAACTTTCAACCATTCAATTTATACTGGAAACAAAACTTAAGTTTCCTTAATATTTTCCAATTTTTTTTAACGATATTTCTCAAATAGTTTTTAATGGCTATCTCATAAACGTTTTATCGGATTCCATCACTAAATTGTTAATTTTCTTCTTTTTTTCTGTATCAGATAGACCAAAAACTTTCTTTATGGTTTATTGTAGACTTTCCATGGTAAAAAGTAATTTTCATAAGTTATGATTCATCGTTGATACGTCCAATTTTATATTCTTAATAATTTCATATTCTCAATTTATTAGAATATTAAAATTGGCGTCCACATACAATTGATGGGTCATTTCGGTTGAAAATGATAAAATGTATAATATTGAAAAGTCATTTTGTTTGGTCATCTACCAACGGAGAACAATAAAATTCAATTTCGATTGGCCTTTAACATTGGGCATCAATAAATTTTCTTCCTTTGGTTCTGAATCTGTTCTGTTTTTATCGTTTCTTCTATAGAATCTTGTTGTTCGCCTTGTTAACTTGACTATGTTGGACGATTGTTATACAGCACACAGTATCCATCATAATGTTTATGTTAAACTTGGGATTTTCACTATGGAATATAAAAACTGATATAACTCTTGACCATTTCTATGCCATTCGATGGTTCTTTTGGTTTCACCATCAATGGAACAATATGAATAGAACCGTTAGACAACAGATAAACGTAAAGTTTTTTTTTTGTTCTTTTGCCTTATTATGATATTTTTATGCAACCGCACCGGTATATCAAACATATAAATTGGCTGTTATATCAATCCCCTTGTGTCTCTTGGACTAGCTGAAGTAAAAACATTTTCATTGTAGATATTCTTCTTCACTTCTTCAGGTTTTATGAGTTATATTTTTGTTTTTATTCTGAACTGATTCTAACCACAGAATTTCCCCATTCAATTTTGTTCGATATACTTTTTTTGGTGCTATGAATTCCTTTTTGGTTTCCTTATTTCTACCATCCCACTGCCTTTACAGTGCCATAATTCAAAGAACAAATAACCTCATTGTCAATGGGATAAGAAACAACCATCTGGATATGCTGATTTTTACCGTCTATGTTTACCATAAACATAAATTGACCATATCAAACTACAATGAAGTAACTCACGGATAAATATTAAAAAACAAACCAGAGAAAAATATGAATATAAAAACCATGGACTTTAGAAATGAGGGCAATAATGAAATAAATAAAAATTCCCTTTAGTGCCTTTTCCTTTTTTTCTTTGGGGTTAGGGTTATTCTCCTTCTGGAAACGTAAAAAACATGAAAGTTTTGTTTTGCTGTTGTGTATTTGATTTTTCAAATAAGAAAAAAACAAAAGTTTTACTTGGTATTCTTATTGGGTGCTCCCCTTTGTAAAATGGACTGCTAAACTGAACAAACTACTCATTCTTTCGACATTTTCACCAGAAGGTAATAGTAACCAGTAAGAAATGGAAAAGAATTATTTTCCATTTTCAACAAAAAAAAAATTATTAAAATAATACGATAAGAAAGATTTTACGTTGTTTTTCTTACTATTTGTTTGGAAAAACTCAACTGTGGATTGTATCCAAAACAAATTATTAATAATTTTATACCGGATAGAGAGTACAGTCAATGGAATGCAACAACCATTCTTGGACTTTAAAATCATAAGGAAAAACCAGTAGCGAAAATATTTTTTAGATGAAAGAAAACTTTTGAATGAATTAAAATAAAGAAAAAATTTATAATTTTTCTTAAGTAGAAGAACAAAAATTGTATATCAAATGGAACAAATCTGCCCTCGTGTAACAATATCCGTTCAAAGGTTTCTTTGGTTCTACCTAAAGGCAACGGAATGCATTAAGTTGCAATAAAACTATGGGCCATTTCCTTCTGTTTCCAAAAAACCATGTAAGATGAAAGATAGTGATCTTAAAAATTATACTTTCGTTACTCTTAATATTCGTTTTTATGTTTCCTTCAAATGCAGTGTGTTGCATATAACCAATTATCATTTTTCGGGAGAAAAGACGTTATCGTTAATGGAAAAGAATGTTACAAACCAACCGAAATATTTCCATAAGCGAAACTTTTTGTTAAAGTACAAGTTTATTTTTTTCCATTATGAACATTCTTATCCACTGTTTTATGTTAAATGAAGATGTTCCATGATAGTTGGGTATGGGCGGTTACATGAAGAAATTTTTTTTTATGAAAACTGTTGTACAAAACATTAATATGCATAAGGTTAGTTCAATGAATTACACGACAACTGTTTATTACATCCGCAGTATAGGCTCATTTGGAACTACGAGAGTAAAGAGTCACCACCAACAGTGAAAAGGTGGTAATCAAATGCTTTCGAATATTTTTTTTTTAAATTTATGAACCGATTTTCAGGTGGCGTCAATTTTCAAATAAACTGAAAATGAAAAACTTTTCTCATTTTCATTTATCAAAAAATCTTCTGTTTTTTACTTTACTTTCTTATGGCATACGATCAGTTGAAGATGGCTGGAGGTAGGTAAAGATGTTAAAACGAAAGAAAACAGAAACTACCATTGAATATTCAATCGGTAAGGAAATGTTACTTTATGCTGTTCCCCACTAAGTTCAAACATGGCAAAAGTTGTATTGATATATTCTAACTTATTCGATGTAAACGAAAGGCAAAAGAAGAAATATAAAAAGAAAAGATTTTCTTCTTTTTTTTGTTATTTCATTCCCGAATTGGCATTTAACTGAATAACGATGGCATGAGAATTGGGCAAATGTAATAAACGATGGAATACTTTTATTTATGTCATTTCACCGCATAAATGGTAACCAGTTTATGTTGTAAACCAAAAAAGCACTATTTTTGCATTAAAAATCAAGTAAAAACCGAAAACTATATGAAACCAGGGCCCACACGAAAGAAAATTTAAGGGAAAAAAAACTAGTGGTAGAGAGCATAACACCATCCATAAAACTTTTACTTTATCCAAATTTGAAAATATAGATGCGAAAAAGGCAAAAAACAACAGATATGTAACCAACCAGTTAGAATGAACATAAACAAATGGTAGCAAGAGTTTCAAATGGAAGTCTCTATATCGAAATTGAGGCAAGGAAAATAAAGAACAACAGAAACTAGGAAAATTGGAAAATATGTGCGAATATAAATTCAACATTTTCTCTATTTTGTAAGTTTTAGATGGAGAAAAGGCACAAGAGAGAAAAAAAAATTCAACGAGATGAAACGAACAACAACAAAAATTACAAGTAAAACCAATTCTAAAAGTGATTCAAATAGAAAGAAAACTATCGTTAGAATGGCATCAATACAAAGGACAAAAGTGAGAAAAAAATCACTTCCATTGAACAAGAGGATTTTTGTTAGAACGATGGAAACCCCTTTAGTTTAATATTCATGTACAAAATATGGCATACAACAATGTTATAAATGGTTGAAAAATTCAACGAGGTCTTTATACAATGTGGCTTCAACGAACAATTTTTTCTACTTCCTCATTCATATTTCTTTTCTTCGACAATTTTTGTTCTCATAACCATCCCGGTTCCCATACCAAAAATCCATTTGAATCGCAATGAAATGTCACCCCTAAAAATTTAAATATGGATTTCTGGTATGATAAAGTTTTCCTCAATAGTTTCCATTTGAATTTATTCTACATTTCGTAATATTTTTTATTCCAATGATCTTCTACTAACTTTTCATATCGAATTGAACATCACATACATTCCCACTACAAAAGTGGGTATGTTAAACGACAGCCACCCAGAAAATTCATTTGAATTTTTGTTCAATGCTTTTGGTCCGTTACATTTTTTTTTCCGTTGAATTTTTCTCATCGTTTCCATATGTTTCGTCTTTAACCAGTGGCTCTTTTACAGCCAAATCGAAATTTATATGTTAATTTTCTTCCATCGTCTTTCGTCTTTTAACTGTACCGTGTCACAACTTTTCTAGACTGAAACATTGTGTATATTTTCGCTCATACTGTTGAATTACAATGTCAAACAATAACAGGAACTCTAACTGAATGAGGGACAAAGCATTTTGTTTTTGAAGATTTCAACGATGAAATGGCATAACCATAAACACTCCACTTGAATATTTCCTATATACATAAGGGAAAATCGTCTTTGATTACAGAAATGGTACAAAACAAAATCTGCAGATAATGAATGGCATTGCTAGTTAGAGAAAATCTGAAACGAGGTGTGTATTGGAAATAAATTCACTTAATGCGATCCATAAAATCCCCGTTGAGCATAATTAAATATCCTTAATGGTTTACCATTTTTATTTCCTTTCGTCTCGTCCATGTACAATGTAAGTTCCAATTGATGTGAATTGGGATTCAACACATTGGGATCGTCTCCTCTATTATTGATTGTTTTTCCTTCGTTTTATTAGAAAAGCAAAAACATTTCTCTAATGACAGTATTTTTATTTCCCGTTTTAGTTTTTCTTACAATTTAGTTCTTGGCCAAATATTTGATGTCATTGCAACAGAGAACAGCCACCCACCGAAACGAAAAAAAAAAACGAAATTAAATCTGTGAGTATCAGATACTTCTTACTTCCACTTATTCCGCTCAATTAAATATGAATAAGCGACGCTACTTTAGATTCCATCGTATTCAATGTGAGAATCATTCAACAAAAAAGTACTTCAATATTAAAAATATTTAATCCAATATTAGTGAAAATTGAATGGCAACTATATAAAAGAATCTCTCATTTTGATGGATTTATAAAGAAAAATTTCCTATGTTGAAATTTTCATCACTGATTTACATTAAGTATATTCAAGTCAATCTAACGGAATTTATAATCAGCATGGAAAACATTGTGTGTTAAATAAGAAGAAAAAATAAAAAATATAATTCACTAAGAGGAGTGTATCCATTACGTGATTATATTTGGGAGATCTCAAGATCTTTGGGTTGTACTCGAAGGCTGAGGATTAAACCAAATTCAATGAAATGGCCTTTTATTTCTTATAAAAAACTGTACCATTCTTCTCATAAATCCCGACCACAATATAATAAGTTCATCTATAAATGAGGCTAAAAATTTTATTTTAGGCAATAGAGAGTCCATACTCGATCTACACCAATGAACACTGGGTTAAACGAATGGAACATAAAAAGTAATTGAAAGCAATTTGTTTTATATTTTTCTTCTTTTTTCTTTGCGCCTTCAGGGGATTATTTAGTTGGTGAGATGGATTTTCATTCGTTTGTATTATGTTCTGCATTCATTCTATATGTTTATGGATACCAATCCCAATACAATCTATTTATTCTTTATTTTCGGACATCCCACTATCAATGTATTTCACCAAGAGTCTTTAGTGCGAAATGAATTTTCTATATTTTTTCTCCAATAAAAAAATGTACATATCTATCGTTTCTATTATAACACATTATGGTCTTTGGTGGTAATCGTGGTTCTATGCAACTTTTAAATGAAACTTCAATAAGCTTCATGGCAAATAACATTTGGCAACACTAAAATTTATGTGCCGCATAGCATATTTTCTTCTCTTTTTATTCTACTCTAGAGGAGTTTCCTTCTCTCTGTCGCTTTGGAAATTCTCGTTTGGTCGGTTGCGATAAAAACCGTATATTGTGTGTCTGGTGAATGATAGAACGCAATGAAATTCGTAGGTTACCATCCTTAAAAGTACTGCAAAATACCGAGTGACCACAAAACAATGTTACACAATTTGAACGATACCCATTCTAGCATAACAGTGAAATTGTTGTGGTTCAATTTGTCCCACGAGGTTCTAATTCACCTCTTTCCCCATATCCCGTTAATGGAGCGGTTGCCTCCAACTTCTATTGATGATGCTGCTGCATTATCCACTAAAAACCACCAAATGACATCAAGAGACTGCCGCCCACTTAAACGGTCGCATAATAAACGAGAAAAATATGTTAAAATAGAACCAAAAAAACCATAACGATTCTCCCTTTAGTATTTACTTTAATTAGATTTCATTTTTTTTTTCGTTTCTTTATTTCTTTACATTGGGTTGTCGTCATTTACGTCACCATAACACATCTATAAGATCTTAATAGACAATTCAGTTGAGCATTTTCACATGCAATTGAGAAGAAAAATAGAAAATGCGGAAACTACAACTGAAAAACAATTGAAGACAAAAGCGGAATTGACGATGGAAAATCTGCTGTCGCTATTGTTTTTCTGTTTCAATCGTTAGAGAAATCAACATTTCTATGCCAATAGATATTTTTTTTACTTATGTTTCCCATCGTCACTGAGCATTGACAAGAACAAGAACGACACTGAACGATAGATAAGAGATCTCCCATCTTCTTTCATTTACAATTTTTGTTTTTCTTCATTTTTCCCTATCATCACAACTGGGATATCGTATTCCTTCTGATTACAATTGAATGATATATAAAATCAGTGTGTTATGTGGTTACATTGTAATAAGGAAGATTGCAATGCAATAAAGTTTTATTATCACACACTCAACCCTGTGTGTCGTATATAAAGTTACCAATCTTAACTCGTTTAAATGAAAATTCATTTCATTTCAGCTCTTTTCTTTGCCAAAGAAAATTCGTTTAAAAAAAAATTCTTTCATTTTCAGTTTTGGTGTGATTTTAAATGCACATTTCTTTGCCAATTTAATAGAATTATTTGTGTCATTCCGTAGAACGGTGGGTTTAAGTTTTGAACTTATT
Source organism: Coboldia fuscipes (assembly GCA_001014335.1). Lineage (NCBI taxonomy): Eukaryota > Metazoa > Arthropoda > Insecta > Diptera > Scatopsidae > Coboldia > Coboldia fuscipes. The sequence goes on along the minus strand of JXOR01000921.1, from coordinate 83,681 downwards.
GTCCTGTTACTAAAATGTGGAACAGCCACTTCATGTACAACGTAATACCGTCGTTTTAAATTTACCATCATTTTCTACATATGCAGTTGATTTTACCTAATGAACCAAATATGAACATAAATAGCTAAATACCAACTGTGACTTCCGCTTTATATTCCATCTACCAGCATTGTACATTTCAGTTTCCCTAGATGGAAACTATGTTAATGCTCTGTTATAGAGCAAACATTCCAACTCATTTGGATCAAGAAAGATTAAATGCTCTGAATGTTAAATTCAAATATTTATTAAAATGCGTTTTTCTACAGAAAATCCATGGCTAAACATTAGAGTCACAAATGAGCCTCAAAACAAAATAAAGCGAAACAAAAAAAAAATTGTTATTATCCATCGTTTCCCTTGGAGCAATTTAACAAAACAATTTCACATTAAAAACCGTTATTCCTCTCTCTGTAGTATTTATCCCATTGGTAGAATTGGTACAATTGACTCAAATTCTAATTGCAATGAAACAAGATGACAGGTAAATTACCAAGAAAAGTAGCTAAACGTTTCACCTGTAACGATTCAACTTGAATGGTGCTATGCTTTCAATCTACTTTACAGATCCCTTCAAACAATATTCCATTCAGTTTTATATTTAAAAGTGCTTATGCATTAAAATTTCTTCCTCTTTCCGTTGTATACGATTTTATTCGTTAACATTCACCGTGAATAGGCATATTGGCCTAACGTTCATGTTACTATTTTATGATACAACCTGTTCTATATATAAAAATCTTTGTTACACCTGTGCGCGACGCTTTTCTCATCTAACAGGTCTCATTTTATGGCAACACCAATAGAATTTTAAAATAGCTTTTTGTTTATTTCTACAATTTTTACCTTAAAGCATTGAATTTTTTTTTCAACTAAACAGTAAAATATATAAAACTATACAAAACGAAAGAATATTTCCAATGAGCTTTTATGTAGCCCACCCCATCTGATGGCCTAACCGTGCGTTGCACCCAAATACTTAGGGAGTATATTACATAATGTTATTCATTCAATTGAATTCATGTTGCATTAACAAAATGTGTGGCTCAAATTGTAACATCGGATGTGAAACAACTTTGTTATTCACTGTCTCATGAATCCAAAATGATCTGACTGACCTAGATTTAGTCGCATGTAATTATTTTTGTATTTTTATCACATTGTGAGATAAAAACTGGATAAAACTCTTTCAGCTAAATAGTGATTTAGTGAATGATCTCGTTTATTACACTCGTTACTTTACCATTGGATGGGAATAGCATCAACTGGAATATTCAAATTTGTTGCATCTGATGAAGCACATTTCACCCATAGACACCATTATATCCAAATATAATTCATGACTCTGCTCGCTACATACCGAATTAAAATTAATTCCATTTGACCGACCATAATAATTTAAGTTCATCTCTCTCGTCAATTTTGCAAATAAAATAACCAAAAACAAAATATAATTCATATTGAAACAAACTGGGGTGGCCATTGACGCACGTTTTGAATTTAAAAGAGGCATAATAATTTCTCTTCTCGTTTGTTTTTAAATAAATAAACTGGGCCATGGTAATTCCATCTTTTATGTAGCTGTCGCTTTATTTCCGTTTATGAATTCTTGTACGCGACACCAACGAAAAAAAGAAACGGAATTCCACTTAACATTGGCTTAGAAAGTATTTCACTTTTTATTCATTGGTGTCCAAATTCACACAAATCCCCATTAAAAATATATTCCTTCCCATGGTGATGAGGATATTAAATAAAAATTGAAACCGCGAAACAAGGAACAAAAAAACTAAAAAGAAAAACCGAAAGTTCGTTTCACTTGAATCGTAAGCCCCCAAATTTCGGGTGATAGGGATTTTCATTTGAATCAATGGGTTTCAACGGACTAGTGTCAAATATCTAATTTGTTCTTAGAATATATGGCTCTCTTCTTCAGCCATTCATTTTCGTAATCTTGTTGTCCACCAAGTACAGTGGTTCAAAACTGTCTGTGTTTTGATTCCAATTTTGTACGTTGTTTTAGGTGAGGGTTCGAAATACTTCAATGGGACTATACACAACACACCTAGACAAAAGTGGAATTTATTGAAAAACTTTTTTTTTGACATATTTTTATTTAATACCAACAAGGATTGCAATCCGGTGTCTGATATCGGAATCTTATTCAAAAATGATCGAATAAATTGATGAGACACCATTTGGTTGGTTGAATTCAATGAGTTCAAGAACAAAAAAGAAATACAAAATTCACTGGAGACAACGTCAGCATAATCAAATCGAAACATTCACAAAAATTCACTGTTCACCCAAAACAAGTTAAAAGGAAAAAAGCAGAAAAATCTGATTGTCTGTGAATGGCATTTTCCATATCCCGGAATAAGTGGGAATAATGAAAGAAAAGACCCAATAAGAACACTTTCTGTTTGCCGTAGTTACTTTTCATTTTATGTTTAGTCTAAGTGGAAAACTTTTCCAATGATTTTATTTGTGTAAAATGAAATGAAAAATTTCCTATTCGAATACATTTGCTTCTCTGTATGGTAGCTATCAGTTTAACTTTGATACTTTCACATGGATAGTGAGTCGCCAAACAGCCGGTCATTATACAGATGGAAAAACATGAGAGGGAAATCATTTTCTTTGTCAAAGTTCTGGGCAACAACTTAGTGTTTGCCTTTAAATGAAACTGATTTATATTGAAAAATGTAATTTTGTTTTCTTTTAAATTGGCTGAATGAATTATCATTCTCAGTTTCTGGGGACTTTTCAATCAAACATTTAGTCAAACCAATTATAATATTTTCGTTAAAGATGCTGTTGATCGAATTCATTTTTTCAGCTAAATTAGATCCATTTCGATGGGTAATAATTCATTTCAAATAATTTATATCATTTTCATAGAACTGTCATTCATTGGTTCACTTGCCTTATCTAATGCCATGTTGTTCTTATTAATCGAAAAAAAGAATGAAAGAAAGAAAGACAAAAATTGAATGAAAAACTTTTCCTTTAGTAAACACAGTCCATTTGGATGGTGTTGTCTGTATACTTCTTTCCAATCATTGGTCTTGTTCCTGATAATGGAAACAACAGTTCAAATTCAATACGAGACCACGTTTCATTCAAACTAGCCAGAATATATTTGTCTCTTCGACCTTGTTCATCTCGATCACGTTCTACTCCCCCAATAGACAAAAAAAAATCCCAACACTGGTTTTACTTACATTTTCCTCACTAATCCTTATCATTTCCATTAGACGAGGTTTATATGCCTTCGAATTTCAGCCGAAAAAAGAAAAAAAAAACGAAATTACGTTAAAAATACTTCTCGTTCTCTTCATCTCCTTTTGACGCTTTCATTTTTATGTTCTATGCCACACAAAAATAAATTTGCTGAATTTCTTTTCCGTTGCACTAAAAGCATAAAATTCATGAAATTCGATATGCCAAAGCTTTTGTCATCTATTTTCTCTTCCACCATACACGTGTTATGTTCTTAAACCACAAAAAAAAAAACACTTTTCCATTTCAACTCATACGATTTCGTAGTGGGATACCAAAAAGAACAGTAAATGTTTTGGCATATGCAAGAAAATAGACGACTAAGATAAAATTAAAAACAAAAAACTGAATAAAAAAAAGAAATCTGTTCGGAATAGAAGAAAAATGATTTATGTAATACAAACAATGTTTAATAGAAAACACACGTAGTTATCAAATTTCTTTTGCCAATCTCTCATATTTTAATAGAAAATGATTCTTATGTGCAACCTAACTTATCAGCCATCCAGTGGTGAAAGTTTATTATTCTTTTAGCAAAGAAACCAAGAAATAAAAACCGTTTCCATCATATCACATCAATGTATAGGGAATCTTAAATAGAAGATTACGAAATTTCTTTTATAAAGTTAAGTCAAACTCTATTGTTTATCAGTCTAATAGTTATCAGCGGTTTCAGCAATCTGGTGGTTCATCTTATTAATGAAGTAAACCAATTAGCTTCTCCACAGATACCATTCAGGAGCAGTGCAATAATACAGCAGCAGATACTTTGTGGCTACACGCCCAACCATTGTCTACAATGAAATTTCAATTTCACACAAAACTGAATAATGAAGTAGACGAAATCCATTAATGATTAATTTCGATTATTCTTCTTGTTGGCGGTGGGGATTTAATAGAAATTAATAAGCGTTAAGTGCATTTACGCGTTCACCCTAACGTTAACCGTTAATATGACTGTTATCTGTTTGTATCGTTACTCACACCGTGTACATTAAGTTTTATGACACTGCACTTCTGTGGCATTTCCAAATCATTCAAATGGACAGTCAACTTTGTTATATTACTCGTTTACAGAACCATCACAGCACTCGCAGAGATTCAATCGAGTTATGGTTCAATGCCTCCAGGGAATTATATCTGAGTGTTTTATTTTATGGTAACAGATTGGAATTATGTGTCCGTCTTCCCCATATGAAAACAGTTCAAATTCGCTTAAATTTAGTGAGTGGAATAGACTTAGTTGAACCCCAACATTGGTGTGCAATCAGTCGAGAATTAGTTGCCTTAATCTCATGGTGTTACCCTTAATTGGAACGGATTGCATTTAAATACAGATTTTTTCCCCCAAATCCACAGAAAAATAACTGATGGCTGTGCCCTTTAAAAATCAGTACCAAATTGTGGATTGTATTTAAGTCAAATTGATATTATCCTTTTTCCCCGAGTTTTAATATTAATCGAAATAAACCCCATCTCAAAGCACAAAGATTGTTTGATTACAATTGAAACAATATGTCTTGTGTGTGTATATACCAGTTATTCTATTTGGATCCCATCTATTTATCGTGATTATCACTTGGCATGCTTCAATGTCATTCCTCATAAATTTCCACTCATACTAGATTTAACTAGATGTTCATATGTTTTACTCTTCATCCACTTATCCCATACAGTCGTGATTCCATTGGGACAGATTGAAAACGAACTATCGAACGACAATGGACCATAAATTTCCACTTACGTTACACTACCACCTCCACATATATCCCAACCAAATAACCCATTCGATATGTTACAAAAGATTTAGAATTATTTGTTTTATGTTCGATATGTTTTATATGGAATCACATACGACGAAATGCATATATTCGCATTATACTGTGCAACATATAAAATCCAAAGGACAACGATAAAGGAGTTTTTTAAAATAAAATAAAACCAAAAAAAAAAAACAAGCAAACAAATATAGAGACTAAAACCAATGGCATTACAACTGAGAGGCCACATCCTTATCCATTTATTTGACTGTCAAAGACATTGAAAATTATAATGCATACAACACATTGGCAGAAACAAAAAAAAACATTTGCAATGGTAGCACATCTTCATGTCACAACAACTGAATGTAGAATCTATACGCGTTTGCCTCTCTATTTCGATATCATACTCTATGCCACGTAAGTTTACGTACATAAAACAGTGAACTATAACAGTTGAGTGGAACACTAACAACATCGGTCCAGGATAAAATACCGGCAGCATCCCAAAAACACCTAACAGGGAGACCAAATGATAGCAAACACAAGCACAAAAAAAAGAAATCAAATTACTGCGTCAGTTACAAACACAGGAATAGTCTTCACTAAAGAGAAAAAAAAAACCTTTTTTTCTACTGGTAAACGTGACAAGAATTATTGACGATCCCCATAATGCTTTTACTATCAACGAACATTTTTTCCTCCTCATTGGAGATTGCCCATCCAGCATGTCACGACATGGAACACTTGGATTCAGATTCCAATTTTTTTTTGTTTGTTTGCTTCATTTTGCCTTGGAAAAAATAAATTCCGAATTGAAAAAATGAAAGAATTTCTATTTATCCCCCACTGTATATTGAATGGAGCACATCGTATTGACTATCTCACTTGTCTGATGAGCTATTCCCTTTGCTCTGTGTTCACAACGGGAACATTGCTAAATAAATTGATGCCATTTTCGCGTTCAATTCGCGTAAGAAATCACTTCTATTTTCCACCTATTTTATCTGGCAGTTCTTTAAATATAATTTTTTTCTTGGTACCCCCCAAAACGAATTTGAAATTCTCAATTCGATATGCTAAATGCATTCATCATTCAGCCGCCCACTGGTCCTCTCCCCGATTTAGCCAGATTCATATCCAATATTCATCAAATTGAAAATTTATTTTCTCTTATTTTTTTCTTTCAACATTTTTAAAATGTAAAGAAAAAAAAAAAGGAAAAATCACTCCTTGACGTCTGACATCAGTGGTTCTAGTATTCAACTGATTTTCATCTTGAACTGAATTATTTATGTTGGCAAAAAAACTAAATGATTTTACCATTTGTGATGTTGTTACCGCATTTACTTTATTGAAATACACAAATTGGTCTTCAATACGATGAGGGGTGTATATTTACTTTCCATTCCATTTTTCCTTTTCTTTCTTTTCCCTATTTCACATCTAAATAATGGATATTTCATTTTTATGATAACAGAACAAAAATCATCCCGGACATTAGAATGTTACACCATATGAGCATTATGATACGTTAAGTAGTTGTTCATATTGCAGTTGAAATGTTATACATTTTCAATTTTTATTATATTCGATCTGAATAGAAAAGTATTCTGAGAATTCATTTTTTTTCTTTATTTTCATTTCTTTTAAGATTTCATCATGTTTAGATTGGTCTCATGCTCTTGGTCATTGTTGGACCCATATCAGTTTTCATTGCATATAGAAAACGAAAATGATTATATATCCTCCCCATTTTTATTTGAATCCTTATTAGAGGGTACACCAGAGGATTGGCAATATTCATTCCAATTTCAGTTTTACTATTTTCATTTTTTTCTTTTTTCGATTCACATAATCTAAAGTGATCGTGTTTGGTCGATGAATCAGAAGAGTATACCGGATATTAGAAATGGCAGTAATGGTGTACACATACCCAACCATGTCTTCTTTATGATGGAAGTTGAATCGATATCAAGATCATTTTGATATGATTTCGTACTTTTCATACAATTTTGAAGAGTTTAGTCCCACTCTTTTGAAAATCTAACTTAATGATGGGTCCATTACATGAGCAAAGTGTAACGGTATATGATAATGTACCAATGGCTAAGGATAATAAACTTTTTATCGATTCATTTTCCTCATTTCGTCAAGATGAGGTTTTCTTTCTTTATTTTTTGTGTTGCCGTGTGTCCATTCAATGTTCATTTGGGAACCATTTAGACTCAAACTCTTGGTCAACTGTTACTACCACCCACGCCCAACAAAATCTCCATTCAAACTAGATTTTGTTATTCACATAATCGAATGAACATTTTAACTATTCATATGCAACACTACTGAACGATACATGAGTTCTCAATACCTTCTTCCATCATATATCGGTCATATTGTACACGTTCACTGTATCAATATCGTCATCATCATCTATCTTATATTTTATGTTTACATTGTATATTATTTTCGTTCAAAGTAAAATTGACCCATTTTCAATACAAGATTAAATCCATCTACTCAACATTATGTTGAATACGTGAACGATGGAACTATAGCCTTTCAAATAATACCTTTAAGTGGTACCCATTATGAGTGGACGCGTTTCTCTTTCGATGGCCTCCAGTTCTGAATAGTTTCATTTCTTTTTTTTTCGGGGTTGCCATTCACCAACGAATTCGTTTTCCCATTCATGACAGTTCACCACGTTTCACTAAAAGGTACTTCGATTTTGCTACATCAAAATAAAAATTGAATAGCAAAATGAAATACATTGGCCGTTATAGAAGAATTTTTTCTTTTCTTCTTTTTAAAAATAAGAAAATAAAAATGAAACTTCCAACGGTTGACTAACATTTCATGTGGAAATTATTTATTTATCGAAACCAATTTTCTTTCAAATTCATTTATTGTTTCTCATCTACTGTTGTATCACCTTCTGCTCTACATTCAACGTGTTTTCGATACAATATTTTCATTTTTACGTTACATTTCAAGCACTAACAATTCGGTATACAATAAACGATATAAAAATAAAGTGAATTTAGATTCATCGTTTGGATATAAGAAGTACCCGATTATTTAAAGATTCTCTTTTCCGATAGTCCATGGAAAAAACGAAAGGGAAAATTAGTTGACGTGAATTCCGTGACTGATGAACCAGACCGTGGGATATTGAAATCGTATTTGCGATTAACTATGTAATGCGTAAAATTATTGTTGTTTGCAATGCATTTAATCCTCCATACCTGTGCGTAATACGAAGACAATAACGTCAATCAATTTATGAGAACCAAAGAACTGGAAGAATTATACGTAAATCACTACGAAAAAATAAGAACAAAAAGGTGAATCAATTGTGAATGCGAATAAAAAGTTTAACATAAAAGAATATGAAGATTAAACCTCTTGATTTGACACATACACACAAAGAGAAAAGAGTATCGGATTAAAAGCATCCGATTTAATGGTTAATATTCACAACTCATTGGGGGATCCAATAATCTCTGGCTATTCACTCTACAATACCATTCTTTTATGGTTGACTTTTGGTTTATTGGCAATGGATTAATATGATCCCTTCATTCAACCGTTTAGATTCTTTTAGATTTATAAAAGAAACACATGAAATTCATACATGCTGAGTAGATGATGAAGAAAATCCGTTGTGTATTTAACGCTTTTTCCATTTACGTACGCATAGGAATTTCTTTAACATACAACCATATGCATTATTAAGGACTCCTTTGTTTGGTGTCATCATAAGATTTAAGCGGCTTCTGCCACCACCGTTCAAGTTTACACACAATACCATCAGTGATTAGATCCACTTGATGAAGCTTTTTTCTCATTTTCTTTTTTTTTTGTGTTCTCCAGCCCTTAACCTGAATGATACTCAGCAAAATTACAATCTCACTGTGAGCATCAGTATGAATAGAAGTAAAATAAAAAAAAAGAAGAATATTTCATTCTCACCGATAACACGGGTCTTTCTTTAATAAATGCAACAATGCGATACTCCATTCCATTCAATTTAGCTGATTCAAATAGCTGAACTGTATGAATGTGTCGCCTATTTCCCCAATTGAGTGACATCGCATAAAGTCCTCTTATTTAAGGTCTTCATATTGTTGTAACATATCTTCACATTCAACTAAAACCAACCATATGCTACAAAAAAGGTGGTAAACATCCCATCAATTCCGGCCCGATCCATTGAAATTTCATTTTGTAAACCATTTACACCACAATTTCATTTTTCCGCATGATTTAACGCAATTATTTCTTCGATTTTTTTCTTTATTCTTTTGCCACTTTTCTTATATAAAATTTTGTCTCTCTAGTTGGCTTCTTTTTCACGGTATGAGGATTCCATTATATTGCGTAACGTGGAAAAGCGAAAAAAAAAAACACAAAAACAATTCATATGTGTGGTTAAAATGAATGGGAAAATGTAAAAGCCTTCGACCCACTAGTGTATTTATTCCCGAAATACAGTTGCATAGTGTACATTGTGAAGGCGCAAAATAAAAACAGCATTAAGTGGAATAACCTTTTGAACTGAACAACCATAAACCGATGAATTCAGTTGAACCACTGGAATAAAAAACAAACATTTTGGGGGGGTTAAAAATCGTTCTCTGTTTTTGTTTCAGTATACCACTCAACTAAAGTGTTCGTCCAGACATGACATCAAATATCCGGCACATGAAATTGAGTCAGAATTTTTGGATAAAACAGTGATAAACACAGGAGCTACTCAAATGTAAAACAAAAACCCCCACAACGTAAATTATGAGGCGTTTCAACGGTTTTTGTGTTTTTCTTCAACCGATAACAGTTCACTTACTCGAAAGGTTTTCACAAACACCATCTGGACAGTATGTTGTTATTGATGTTTTTATATGTTCAAGAAAATTAAACTTATCTTTGACATCGGTTCAGTTGTTTGTTGGCAACCAAGAGCAAAAAAAAAACACAACAACAAAATAAAAGATAAAAACAATGAATTTTACTTGAAATAAAACCCCACCGCCTGAATGACCATACGGGTAAAATGATCCCATAAATAATCGTTGGAGAAAAGAATAAATTGAACTTTTATAAGAAAATCAAAGAACCTGAAAAAACAAAATTTTCATTTAATCGAAAAGATTTCTTATTTTATCCATCGATAATGATTCGATGATTTCTTGATGGCAATCACTAAAGATAATCATCGTCTGATTGAAACGATACTAAAGACAACGTGTTTTTAAAACTTAAACAACCCCATCACACAGAGGCAAACGATTAGTCAGCTGTGAACTTTAATATTCCATTAGAAAAGTTGAAACCAGTTTGATTTTCCATCGAAAAGAAAAACACTTCAGATACTGTTCTTCGATTTTTCTTATTTTTCAAACACAAAAAAAGGCAATGAAAATTCAGTGAAACGTGAAAGACAGTGCGTGGCATTCGTCCTAAGTTGTTCTCGTAGGTTAAAAACAAAAACTCTTTTTTAGATGATTTAATATCAACGATCCTTTTAAAATCCCCATTTCCCAACCACCTCGTCATTCTCTCTCTCCGGGCTTCTGATGTTATCTTATTAACACGTTTCAACTTGCGAAATGATGGACAACACAGATAGAACACCATCACACTGAGGTTGATGTGAACAAAATTGATGACCTCGACTTGTTTGAATAATTTATTCCTTAAACTCATCTGATTTTGATGAAGACTTTTTTTATGGTTTTTTATGTATTTTGTATCTTTTTGATTCCGTACGATGGCTTTTGGTTCTTCTCTACAATATTTCATCAGGAGTACATCATTCACCATTTATATATTGTACCTTTTTTATGTTTGTTGGATGGCCTTCCACTCACATCTCATGAGATTTTGATGGTATGTATATGTGTGTGTGCGGTGAAAATTATTCTAACCATGCAATTCAAAACCGATTTTCAAGTTAGAAAATTCCTTTGTGGCAAAAATGTTGTGAATAAAATACGCGAATTGATGGTGGGACTGAGAAATAAAATTACCACCCAACAAAATCGAAAAACGCAATTTCATCACACCACCAATCACTCGTACTGTTATCAAACAGAAAGATCAAGTTTCACTTCCAGAGTTTTCTTCTTTTAAATAACTTTTCCATGTGTCCTGTAGTATAAACTCCACGTCCGGATTTAGTACACTACCGGATTTTTATATTCAATACCATGCCAGTCATAAAATACACTTGGACTTTATAGAATCCATAGTATTATCAAACAAATACGTATTACAATCGTTGTAAGTAAGTAAGAAGTGAGGAACAAAAAAATCACATAAAATACAAAAGTATTCTTGATGAAAAATTTGCATTTCAATATAAATTTTCCACATTTGACTTTAAAACAAAAAACATACAGAACCAATTCACACATATGGAATATTCAATTCATATTGGTTTTGAAACCAGAAACAAAAATTACATTAAATGGATTGTTTGGTAGTCCTTAACGTGTCCTAAACAGTTGGCACGCAAAACAATCATTCACAAATTATGGACAAATAAGTGTTTTGGCCCACACACATAACAAAAAATACCGAAAAATAACCAACATGTTGGCACTACCATTCCATAATTTTGAATCTTTATCAATTCACTTCAGTTTATTTTATTATTTATTGTAATCTGTATTTGTATGCTATCAACTCCATCAGGATACCCAAATGGATGCCCAACCAACTCCCAAAATAACCGTAGATTGAACATGAAAAATAATAAAATGACTAAAATGGAAAAAGGAAAAAACATTTTCCAAATGGCCATCATCGCTATGAAATTTTACGATTATCCTCCAATAGTACGATGCGTTATAATGTAATTCAGTTTCGATAAAACGAAAAAAAAAACTGGAATCCATAGGCACCAGGCTAAAACAATAATTCACCTAAAAGTGTTGATGTGTTACTGAAATGGTGGCATATTCCCACGAATGAGACTCTCCAGTTCCCCATTATCAGTTTAAACAAACCTTAAATTTATTTCTAATGAACAACGGACGGATTCAATACACAACCAATTCTTCTTTTTTTATTCTCTGGAATGGTTATGGTCGCACCATAACGATGATGGTTTCATATTTTTATCCAAATGGTTTTGACGCAATTCGAAAATCAACGGTTTTAGTAAAAGGAACAACAGATGTTGTTGATGATAAGGAGTTATCTGGTTATGAGCTAGTGGATTTCGATTAAATAATAAATATGGTATTCTCAATCGCATTGGATAAATTACAACGACTGGATTAAACTTCAGCATCTACCAGCAACAATACCAAAAAAACAGAAAAAAAACGAAGGATTTGTAATCGAGTATACTCATTGGGTAATATTCACTTCAGACTAGACTGTGTAAGATAAAAGAGTCAAAAACTCATAAAGTGCCATACTCAACCACTTGTATCATCTACGCCTTAGAACATTATTGCCTATGCTGCTAGAAAACCATATCCTTCTTCTACAGAATGAACTGTTAACATTTCGTAACCAACATATAATTTCCATTCAACATTTATTACATAGAAATTTTCATCAAAATCTCTAATGATACCATGTGATTGCTGTTCAATCAATGATAATAATCTAGTTATTGTGTTGTCTACATACTCAATACATAGAATCTTATTTTCATCTCAATTGCCATCTCATGGTTTTCCATCATAATAAAAACAATTCAAATGGAATTTGATGAGCAACGGAACATCAGAACAGAACGATTTTCCTTCTTTTTTGTTCTATAGTTAGAAAATTCACTTGAAATCAGAATTGCATTCAGCTCACACAAATAGGGAGGTAATATGAGGCATAATAATGATTGAAATTGTATAAAATTCATTTTGACAGTATCAAATGAATCACATGTAAAATCCTCCGTAGTTGAATTACGCAACAGAAAAGGTACATGATGATTCCATAAGATGAGTGTGCCTTGGTAACCAAATCAAATGAATGATTCTTCCCAACTATAAATAGAATGTTTTACTTCTATTTTTGTACTTGCTATGAGACCATCAGAAGTTTTCTTCTCATTGAAAGTAAAAATTGGATATGGATTATGTTGAACGAATAAAAAGTAAATTTCCTCCCAAAAAAATAGAAAAAGGATTGTTACATGAAATTTCAATGCAGTTCTATTTGAGTAAATACAAAGATTGAATGTGTGGGGTCTCATAAACCCTTCAGTTTAAATTTTTTCCTCCTTACCAGGATTGTTTTTCATCTATTTAACATACATTTAAAGTGTTTTATTTTTAAGCGGAAGAAGAAGACACCAAATCGAGGGGATGAATTTTCTTTTTTCTTTAAATCACTCTCAGACAGTTTCATGTGTATTATACGATTGATATGAAGAACTATACAACAGCAATACTACATCAGCGAAATAACAATCATTTGTATGTTAAATATCAGATTACAATGCTATTAAATTCAAAATATCCTGTGTATGTGTTTATATGGAATACGATAAGTGAACATAAAATATAGGGATTTTTAACTCACTACCATACAACAACGATTTGGTTAAATTGATGTCAATGTTTTTAACATTTCCATGTACCAGATATTTTCATCCAATTACAATCAGTTAAATGGCAGTTGAATGTTCAATTTCTGATTCGATATTTGTAATGTAAAAATAAAACTCTTGTGTTCTATTGAAAAATAAAATCCAAGTAACAGAACATAGACGTCGAAAAAAATGAGAGATAAACTTCTGTATCAAGTAACATTTCTTTAATTCAAACCAGATTATTTCATATATGGATCTTCAACAACGATTAATTTAATCTGAAGCGTCACCTGAACGGTAAGGTGGTGTACATTACAAATTAAATTATTTACAATTTTCAAAGTAATCGAATAATGTCAGTCGCAGTATAACGAAAACAGAATTTCCATACAAAAAATAACGGAAAATTTAAATAAATTATTTTCTTACAATCAAATAATGAAAAAAAAATTAAGTGAACTGAAAGGATAAAAGATTGACGATGGTGTGACACTCCAAGAATAGAAAATTCGTTTCAATCTAACAGATTACAAATGGATTCTGTTCATCGTTAAAGATAAATTGAGCTTTCGACGTTCTAAGATTTTTACTTGCTCTCATAAGCTTCTTAAAAATTTTATAGATTTACAAAATGCTTAAAAGGTGTGTATGTTATTCTTACATTTTTATCTGTTATACAAAAAAGAAAGAACCACAAATTTAATCTCTTTACGATTGAAACATAAAAAACAGAATATTCTGTATTCTATATTCGATTTGTTTCACATCCATTTTACACTTTAAAATTTTAAACAGACGAATTGTACTAAAATATCATTTTAACCAAAATGGAATCATTAATCTGTCAGATTATATAATATGAAAGGCAAATAGATTCAATGGTAAAAGATGAAATTGTTACCGGTTGAAGTGAAACACCCATTACATAAAGGTATCATACCGTCTAGTCTTTCGTATACATTCACAGCAATACCGTTTGCCATAATTAATTATTTAAACTGAGGTTTTGGTTTCACGACATTTCATATTTGATGAGCAATTATAAATGATATCTCGTTTCTATATCTCTTTTCTGCCACTCTAACTAATAACGTTCTTACCACACCACAGAAATTCATTACACATAAATATGGGGAAATGAAGAACAACGACTGAACCCAAAAACCGTTATATTAAATCCTCTACTACCACCAGCCAGCAGAGAGAGATGATTGAGAGACCAAGCGACATCACCCAAAATTGTCTGTGTATACAAGTGAACTGCTATGACAACCTGGTGCCATTGTATTATCAACACAAAACCAAAATATCTCTGTACTAAGATGAAAATCAAATGAAACACAATGAAGAAATAAAAAAAGAAAAGGAAAACAATTTCACTGGAAACAATGAATTGGCTTAAATAATTTTCCATATTTGGATTCATTTAATAGGCACACTTCATCCATTCAACTTCAACGTGTCGTCCTAGAGTGGCTTTGGTGATATAATACCATTAAGTATGCAAATGGTGCAAACAATAAGAAATTTGTTACCGGCTTTTTTCTTATTTCCTACTCTTTTCATTCTGTATAAATGTTTTAAGCAATAGGACACCCATGCAATCCATAAAAATTGAATAGAATTGTATGACAAAACGAATCTTTATTTTGACTCGAAAAAAAAACCTTAAAATTTATAATAAAAGAGCATACACCACAATGGATTTTCCTTAAATGATTTTCGAATTGTCTTTTTTGAAGATTTTTCCCATTTTTACTTTTGCGATAAAAAAAAAATGTCTTGATGATGCAACCTCCACTGTCTCAATGGTAAATAATACAAGAAACTGTACCAGAATGTTTGTTTAATAAAATGCTTCAACGAATTACTTAATGCTATTGTGGCTCTTAAAGACAAACATTAATAAATAATTTAAATTGTTTTCATTTTCTCAGTAAGAATGACTTAACCAAAGAGAGACAATTTTTTTTTCATTTCTTTTCAATAGAAGACAGTTGTTAAACTGAAGTAAAATAAAAGGACGATTGAAGAATAAAAAACAAAGTATATCACTCATCATGATGAATTAAAATGAAACTCAAGGTACTTCCACTTTCAAATCCATTGTGGTTAAGAACCAACGATAAAGTAAATGGACAAAATACACACGGAAACAAATTTAAAATAATCAGTATTATTTGTTTGGCCACAAGTGTACTCCAAAAACCCAAAGCTTTTTCATGGACACAAGCGCAACGGCAGATAGAACGATTCACCCAAACAGATCAACATTAAATGAGGAATCACATATAATTTAATTAGATTTTCTTTTGATTATTTGTATAGCGAAAGTTCTCTTCATCGTAATCATTTAGTTTCGCATTTTTTCCAGTTTTCTTTTATGGTTTTTTGGTCAACGATAAAAAACCAAAACCCACCGACCGTTCATTAAATTTATTTGAATCTTTTCCCCATTTTATCATCATGGACACATCCACCAGTCTTCCGCATTACAGTGAAACAAAATATTTGATATTGCACATAATCATATTAAAGAAGTATCCCCATCATTCCCATAGAAATTCTTTATTTTAAAAGTGGCAAGCTCATTTAAATAAATCTGATTCAATTTCAATACTTGTGGTGTATTCGTCACCAGCTGCATTGAAACTCGTCTCATTTGACTGAATGTCAACATCATGAAGTATCCAGAACGAAAAAAATACTGTTTGTTAAAGATACAGAAACTCTGATATGATTGATAAAAGATTTGATTAAAACCGGCGTCTACAGGCAGAGGTAAATAGAAAGACGATTACACAACTGTAAAATGGTCGGTTTGTTTGATTTTCTTAAAGTTCATTGGTTTTGAAAGGCGTCTTAAATACGGAAACATAAAAAAGCTCGCGTCTTAATGAACTCACATTTTTCTCTCTTTCTATTCAATCGGTACAACGGCACCTTCAAATGATCATGGCCTACGACATTATAAGGGTAGAAAATACATTTCTCTGGAAACAATTAGCTTTGAGCACAAATGCTTCACATAAAATGAATTTAGCAAAATCATTTGCACGGACTGAGATAATACTTTGATGCGAATTAATTATTCTTTACTTTTTGTGTTTCTTTATGTTTTCTTTTTCCTTAAACATTTAGAAAAAGAAATAAAACGAACGATTGTACAAATTATAATACACAATGAATCTAAATGCAATGAAGATGGTGATTAAAAATATTTATTATCTTTCTTTTTAATTTCTCTTGAATCTTTTTTCTTTCTTATTCATTGTTGGATAATGAGGAAAAAAGCGGTAAAGAAATTAGTTTAAAAATCTTTTTTATTACTCTATGTTTTGTTCAAGAGGATGAAGCGTATGATATCGTAACATTTTCACGCGCTGAATCAAAAAGATAATGAGGAAATTGTTTATTCCGCGAATGGAAAAAAATAAAAGAAAATAATGAAATGGTCTGACCTACTCTCCCCCCTTTAAGAAACTTCTAAGGACAACAAGAAGACGGAAAAAAATAAAGGAAATTTTTATTTATTTGCTTATGGTCTCGTTTCAATTTCATCTTTGATAATTCTTTCTTTTGCTTGTTGGTTTTTACGCCTCACAGTATTCCTTTTTCTCTTTATGCTTTTTATTGCATAACTGATGATTATGTTAATTTCTTATTTGTCGAACATGATGACTGTGAAAAGAGATCCCCCTCTCGGCCCATTCACAAATTATCAGTGAATGATGAAAATAGAAACTTTTCGTTTGGAAGTCATTTTGTATTCTTCAATTTAGAGGGTAATGATCTCTAGTTGTTTTCTTCCTTGTTTTTCAATTACTTTCAAATTTTGATTTTAATATTTTCCATTTAACAGCAAAGAAATGTTCTTATTTGGTTCAATATTTATTCATTAATTTGATAGAAAAGTAAGGTTTCGGTTCTTTTTTTATTTCATTTCCCATATTATGTCGGTCTACTGCTCAAATAGAACAAGGTTTCTTTGATCTAAAATCCCATAGACGGAATCGTTAAACGTATGAAGTTTAATGCCCATTGAATCAAATCAAGTGAAAGACATCAATAGTAATATTTTAGATATTAATGAATTCTATGTTTGATTTAGAACCCTCACCAACAAATTTACCAAAAAACCTCGAATGACAATTCTATATCGCAAAAGGAAATCGTTTAACTGAAAAAAGGTTTTCCATTTTCGTTTGAATTCAACACCCACTGTCTCCTACTCAATCTCTTGTTACCTCTTCAAAAATCGAATAGATCATTTTAATGGCATCAATTGCTAAATCATATCAAATTCTTGGCATTAATTTAAGTTGATTGTAAACACATATACGCATCATACCACCCACAAAAAACAATTACTCATTGAATTTTATACAAATATTTAACTCATTTGCATAACATGAAATATTTTATCAGATAGAAAGCCATCGTTTAACCGTTAAATATCCACATTCAGCAATAACATGGAAAAGTAACGCATTTACCAAATGATGAGTAATCTTTGTCATATTTAATGCTATTCGTTTTTGATAACTATAGAGCTCTACTCATTGAAATACTCTTAAATCTTGAAAAGTGTTTCCCAGTCTTGCCTACCGTCACCCATGCATATTCAGTGTGTAATCAATAATGAACATCTAATGCATTACAGATGGGATGCAATTTAAAATTGAATATGCACTCATATCATGACGAAATGGTCTTGAAGTCTCCAATGTTATACAATTCAAAGAATTTGTGATGTTGCACTTGTCACAAACACATCACACTGTTACATTAAATGTATTCAAAATTATTTGGGTAAGAGAAATGTTGGGTACACCACCTCTTCGTTTGTTAATTTAGTTAAAGTGTAAATTCATAGAATTCCCTATGCCCATTCATAGTGAATCAATCAATTGAATAAATCCCAAAAAAGAATTACTGTTAGGAAATTGTGATCAATAGTCAACCAAATACTCAATTTTCACGTAAATTGATGACATAAATTCTTTGCCAGGACACGTATAAATGAAACATTAGACATTCAATGGTTACATAAATTCGAACCCTCTCAAAATGAGAAGTTTTACCATTCTCTATCTCATTCACTTAGTTTTTCTAAGTAAACAGTTACCAAAACGTATAGAATAGCTAGGTACAAAGCAGAAATGGTATACAAACGAATATTTACTTTATTGATTGAAATCAATTTATCGGAGATTGAAAATTCTTTCACATCCCTTAAATTACTGATCATCATGCAATCAAACGTATAACGGTTATATACCGCCTAGGACTTATACATAATCATTCATTCGGGAGTCATTTAATTCATTTCAAATGATTTATATCGGTAAATTATTTTATTTTTTCCTTCGGTTATCACAGATAAATGGGCATGAAACTTGGCATATGTGGTGGATCCCAAGCCAAAAATTATAACAGAAATTTCATGTGCTGCGTTTGATATCAAAGACTATGAATTCTTCTTCGATCGAATGATAAAAGTTTCACATTCACTGTTGGTGAAAGATCGCGTATTATTCGTATAATTCATACAATCGGAGGGTTATGGTGAATTTTCACAAACACTGGAAACATACACCATCAAATGTGTAGATAAAAAATTACACCGAAAAGAAAACAGATAAATTTCGCTATCAAAACCATGCTGTGCTACCCAGATTTTTTATTTTATTTCCCACATGTTTCCTTGTTCCAATGTAATCTTCCAGCCCAGAGATCACATTGTCATTTTGCACTATTGTGCACCAGTGTATTTTTGTGAACAATTGATTCAACCATTCAGAGTAGACTTTTCACAATTTTATGAATTTTGAAATAATCAAGAACGGAATAAAAGAAATATTATGAAACTATTCAATGAACTCAAGAATATCAAAATGAATTCATTCATAAATTAATGCTTGTGAAGCTTTTCTTTATACAATTGTAACTTCCACACAATGAGACTTGTGCATCAACTTAATATACTCTCCTTTTACAGTTGGTTACATTCAACCAATTGTTTGATTATCCGGAAAGGAGTTTTTGTTAAAATGTTCAATAGTACAACTAACGTTTTGCGCACACAGTGAAAACACATTGATACTTCTAACTTGGTATTAAATGCCATTAAGTTATTAACTTATGAAACAATTTTAAGAGTTTTATTCAATTCTTCAGGGGTCATTAAAATATATGTTTTCCATATGGTTTTCAATGATATTCTATAGAGAATTTCCACATTCAGGTGGAAATGTGATCAATGTAGAGCTTCAATTACCAATTTTATCTTCATTTTAAATATAAATTTATCGAAGCATTAATGAACACGGACGAGTGGTGATATGATGATGGTGGAGTCTTATAACAATTCCTGGGTTATGTGAACTGATAAGAATTGTGTACACATTTCGATCATTTATTAGGTTCATTTTCATTTTATGGAGTTCTATGAGATTTCCCAGACCGAAAAAAGGTGAATTTATTACCTTTTGAAATGGCATATGGATGAGTGTTACATACCTACATAACTGTTCAAATGACTATATGAAAGGACTAATGATTGTTAGATATCATTTCGAATATTAAATGTGATACATCTTGTTTTCTAGCTATTCAGGTTCATAGGTGAACCACTACCACGTAGCACTAATGAACCTACATACACATTATAATAAAATAGAGGCTGAAAACATCACTCTTCCTGAAACTGATAGCGTCCATAATGGAATAACCAACAGATATAAATTTTTGAACCACAATCACTATCAACATTATAACAAAAATACGTTATCAACTGCGTATTCAAAATATTCAGGTACACGAGTAAATTAACCAAACTACCAATTCCATATGTAACTGAACTTTGTCAAAACTAGGCACATGCAGCCATATCAGTAATCGATTCGTTTGGCTAACAGTCTATATATGAGATTTCAACAAAACGATGTGATATGGATTTGATTGTTACCACAATGAAAATAGATTTGAAAATTTAGGCATCAAATATCAGACTGAAATGTTATGTGGTTTCACCATTATCTCATTGGCCCAGAAGCGCCACTTAATTCATTTGGCAATTGGAATTTAACTTGTCACAACAATATGACTTCTATGCCACGGAATAACTTCTACCCTTTTCATCTGAATGAAATCATACAAACGGAACAAACGAACCATATCTCTATTAAATTTAAATTAATAATAATAACATTCATCTCGTATGAGATTACGTGGTACGATACCGGCGATAAATAAATTTCATTCAAGCACGCATCAGAATCTTCATACGCATGGTAAGAAGAACATTTGGAAGAAAACTAAAGCGTTCGAATGGTTAGTACTGATACATTTTTCCAATTCAATTGTCTAATTACGTTGGAGAATTCGCTTAATACTTTTGCAAATCTTCCCGATGTCAGGAAATATTACAACAAAATGGGCGAGGATGCTCAAATTTGGGGCCACATGTCTCAATTTTAACACCAAATAATTCTCAAAATATCTCAGTTAAATTTAAGAATTTGAAGGTACTCACTGTTTCGTTGAATAGCCCAGCAACTCAATAACAATTTTCATATATTTCACAACACTAAGAACACCGATAACTAATTAAAAATTTATTTAAATTCATCACTTGTAATTTAACACTTTGCATTCTATTAGAATACACGAAAACACTACTACCAACTTATGAAGCTCAAAATATTAACTTTCACTCCGTAACTTAAACCATGCGTGGGTATCCTCGTAATTTGCATATAAATGTGCAGGCGCACCCTTTAGCTGGTGAAGCTGTAGCTCAACTTTTTGACGACCGACGCCACCGAGCGCTGATCGGTTATGAAAGTCGGAGATACGCTCATTGCAGTGCAGACTTCTTCGCGCCTAAATTGGCGATTGTTGATTAACAAGAAATTTCTGCAAATTAAAAATTTAAAAGTTTTGTGAATATATTCAAGAGAATTAGACGAAATTATTTCGATTTGTTTATTAAATTTTTTTTTTGTCATTTAGTAGTGTGTGTCAGTTTCATTAAATCAGTGTAATGTGATTAAATTTTAAATTGAAGTGAAAAGCTTGTACGTAATGTGTCTTCCGTAGTTTGGGCCCCATTTAATTACATTGCGACTAGTCATAGTCCCAGCCGATGATTTCCATGTAAGAATTGCTTTTATAGATGTAACATTAAATCATCAATTAATTTTCTTTTTCATTTCAGCGTTTTATTGAATTGGCTAGTCCCTTGTTTGGTGGTTGAGCCTGGAAGTCAAATGTTATGTACATTAATTCTGATGGAAATTTTACGCCGATCATTTATCTAATCTGGATAATCTAATACTAAAGCCTTTTTGAATGGTTTTCAAAAGTGGTAAAATGGTACCATTGAGATTTACTGATACCCAAAATGTTCTTCTGTCTGGACCACTGAATTGCATTCAAATTGAAACTGCTCGACTATCAGTTCGCAGTGAGTTCTAATCTGGTATCTTTTTTCGGTTGTGGGATTCAGTTAAATGATATATGCATGGAAAATTTTTGGGGTTTCACAGTTACAAAATGTTAATTCAACTTTATAGAAGAATAACAGATTTTGAGTGTGGAAATTAGCAATGAATTACATATTTCGAATCTATTTTCATTGCTACAGTTGCCTTTTCTTTTCATAAAATTTTACAAATATACATATTTCGTGTAACGGTTGGCCCTCCGTGGTTAAATATTTCGTTGCCTGATTTCCATTGGTTTGAATGAGGCAACGATTGCTTTAGACAGAGGTACACGATGAGGAAGCCAATATAGAATTATAAAGAGATTTCAAATACATTTAACGTATGCTACTGGCGTTATGTGCATATAGTCGTCTTGCCTATTGGGTTATCATGTAATTCGTACTGTTTAAACTAGTCAATGTGGTTTCATAGAATATTCATCAGTTGAAATGGGTGATTTCTACGAAAAACCACCAAACGAGGTATTTTTAGATGTTAATTTATATGCATTTCATCCACTGCCATTTCAACTTTTAAACGAAGATTCCTCTTACTTCTATGGGTACACTAGTCCACTGAGTACAATGTAGACTGGTATGAACCCCATCGACTATTGAGGCTGAAAGTTAAACTGTAAACTTTCCATCAATTTTATATCTCGCATATGTGTACATGTGTGGGAAGATACTATTTGTGGAACAGAAAACTATAAAGTTTACCAGAAAAAAGAGAAAAACTTTTATAAATCCTCTCATATATGAATGGTACATCCAATTTAGTTTCCATAAACATTAAATGGGAGATTGTACAATTATAATTTAATAAAGTTTCTGTGCTATTTAATAGTTCTGGATTACGAGAAAAGGTATGATTTCTCAATGGTATTCACCATTGACACTCCGGTTTCATGTACGGCTGAGGTCAAACGGATAAAAATCAATTTAGTTTTTAGCCAACCAGCACACATCACTGAACAAAATCAAGTCAATGTTTATCGGATAAGTTTACAAAACAGTTTTTGATATCCACTAGATTAGTAAACAAATTGTCAAATGATTATCATTATGATTAAGATTGTGTAAACTTGGTGTTACCATCATTGATGCTCCCTCGTTTATGGCTGTCATTTGGTTCAATTAAAACGTATTAATCAAATTTAATAGTTGACTTTATGTTATTACAAGTTGAAATCGAGTTATCGATATTAAGTCAACTGAAAGTTAGGTTCCATTAAACTGAACACGAATAATGCCAGCCAGCTAATTAAATAGCATTTTGTTTTAAAAATGTCACATTTTAGTAAAAAGGGGTTACATAAAATGTATATGATTAAATGGTTTTCTTCATTTTAACCACTGGCTGATGGGTTTTGACAAATATCGGATAGAAATTCTAGAAAATTTCAATAGCGACAGATCATCAACTTTATGAATCACACTTTCTTATCACATAATTTAATTTTTAATGGGTAACATTGAATGGGGTAACAGATCAGTAGCAGCTAGTTAATGGCATACACTAAATGGTTTTCTTGTAACTCTTTGTCACATTTATTCTTGGTGTCGATTTAATGTCAACTGAACTGGGGGTGATACCATATAGACTCACTAAACGAGATGAATTTTCATGAAAATCCAATTAAACATTTGGATATTAAAGTATCATCATTTATAGATGAACTTAATTTCATTTTCTTAAGAAACACCATTCTTTACAACCATTAAAAAGTACTTTTTTCCATGTTTGATAATAAAATAAGAATATTCAAATAAACGAGCCAGTTTATAAAATTAGAATGTTTGCTAATGCAAAAACGAGGAATATAGAAAACTTTTAAATAACAGAACAGAAGAAGTAAATTTTCATTTACCGTTCTTTCATTATTCAAATCAAATATGTAACTAGGAAATTTTTCAGTAAATCGACTAAACAACACTCTGGGTAGTGTAAAAGTGTATTTAACAAGTGATACGATTTTCTGGCAATAACTGTGAAGACAATACTGTGGTATAGAAAACTTTTTGTATTCTTCATCGTCAACCCTGATTGCAAGTTGAATTTTTTATGAAAGAAAATTCCTTACAGTTGAGATCACATTCTTTGGAAAAACAATAAGTGAAAATGATTATAAAATTTTATCATTCTTCGTTAGTTTTAATCGTTCACATATGTGTGTGTGCCTAAATATTGAACAATTTACAAAAGGTTTTCTTTAGCTTTACGGTTTTAATTGTTCATTAAACATTTTGAGGTTTTGGGTGGGTGTCAACACACCACTATTTGTTCTAAATAGTGTTAGATGGTAAATCTATTTTCACATATTAATATGTGTGTGTATTCTATAATTTGAATAGTTTTACTACTCAATATTGTGCCTTCTAATATATTCCATATTCTTGTAATTTTGCACCATAATGCTTCATAATCCTCTGAATGAAATATTGCATTCCATAAATATTCGAATGAAACATACTCATATTATCCTCATTCTCTTCGTATTTGGATCCACCATAACTAAAATCTTCAATTTATGATTAATATCGTATTACAATATAACAGACATAATGTAATTTCACTTCACTTAATAGTTATAATGTTTTTTTTTTCGTCTCCTTATTCATCTTACCCTCACCCATTTGTTTTCATCCGTATCATTAAATGAAACATTAAATAATAGTGAAGGAATCACACACATGGATTAATATAAATTGTTATGCGTACATAATGGAATTGTATGTCATTTACAACACTAACTAGTCGACATGATGTTATGCATTTCGTTCTATTATTTTTTTTTGCCTATCCAGAATTTATGTACGATGATAAACAACATATTTTGAACATCATATGATTTCCCATCGTTATCTTATCAAATGGGAAAAAAAGAAATCACCGTATGTGTTTTTCTGTACGCCTAGCAATTTTTTTTTCTTCCTGTTCCCTTCAGTATTAGACCGACAGTGTATTGCACATAATAATTCCTAGATTATTTGTTATGTATTGTGACAGCATAAGGACCATATCGGAATGTGCATAGAATATTATAGATATGAATGGCCCAATATTACCGTCTAATAATAACAATTTTCTTAACTGAACCATTCCACTACCAAACACACCAATACTCATACCAAATTGTTTATCTAAGAATCATAATCTAATATGTGATTCTTTTTTTCTTTCTTGCCCTTAATGTTATTAAAATCTCTGTAATAAATTATCAAATGCCGGGGCTTTTGCAAAAAACAAGATTCTTTACCGTTGCTTTAGACGAAAGCGAACAACGTGAAAATATGCGAACCAAAAAAAGATGAAAAGTGATATGGATGCTCTTTATACAATGTTAGTAGCGTATGTAATGTGCCAATATGAATTTCATTTCACATACTAAGAAACACTTAAGCACTGAAAGAGAAAATGAGTCAAAGAATTATTATTTTATCGAAATATGAAAGTCAAAAAGATAAACGGGCTCCTGGAATTTTTTTCATATCAAGTGAGATATTTGATGGGTTCAGTACGATGGATTTCTTTCGCTGTATTTATTTTTCGTTTTATATGTGTGCCGGTACTTTGTACTTTGGTGGGAGTTAAGGAATATACAGAGAAAAACAGAAAATGATTATTATGAAGCTCATGAACCAAGAAGATTCATTTCTTTAGTCACTCTTAAGATTCATATTCAACCATATACAAGACATTTAATAACAGAAATCCAAGAAGTAAACGTGATTCATCAAGAGATATATTTTGATTTCCACATGCTTTTATTATTTCATGAATAGAAATTTTGCGCTGAGATTCATCTTAGTGTCGTCTAGTCTAGCCGATATCTTAGTTGAAAATTTTCTTGGATCTTACACTGTAAGTGACTTTAATTTTACACGAATCTTATTATTGACGTGTTTCAGACAGAAGCCGGGAAAATTCCTTGAACGAAAAGAAAGAAAATTCTTCAAAAACTGAAAGGCATAAAGATAAAATTTTGGAGGCCATACCTTTTACACTGAATACCATCATTGAAAGTTCTAATGTAATATTAAAATCATGACACATGGGAATTTCTGAATGTTTTTTTCTGTGTGTTAAATTTATTTAACAAAAACATAAGGAGACAATGTAAAAAGAAGATAATATTCTTGGGATTTTATAGAAATGGCAATTTTGTATTTGCCATTTTGATATATCTTATGTGGACGAACATCAGATTATGAAAGAAGGTCTCGATTTTCCACATTACACTCGAGGTAGAGTAACAATGAAAGACACAATGTATGAATTGGCACGTAAATTTACACAGAAGCAATATTATTATGAGGAATTCGTTATTTTTTTGTTTGGAAAATCTATGTGTACCATATTCAAACGCATATTTTATTATGCATAATGTATCATTAATCATTCAGGGTAATTAGGAATTACATTTTAAATTAATTCCCACGTGATGGTAGTGATGGTTCAGCACCATAAAGCCACTCATTCCATTATAATTACTCTTGTATACTCTCATATTCGTTTACACCTAAATCTCTATCGCGCGATACTCTGAAATGGAATTACAGTAACAACAACCAAAAAATAAAAAAAAAAAAGAAAAACAATACGGGAATAGGAAAACAGTGTTGTTATCATAAACATATATCATCCAGTTTATGGAAAACCATATAAAATATTCAAATTAATTTGTTCTAATGTGTGTATTGTTCTCAGTTTAAGTACCTTCATTATGGTTATTGTGTGTATGTGTATTTTACATGTTTTCATTTTGAAAAATTTCCCATTTTCGAGGGAGAGAAAATGAGATGAATACTCTCACTTGCGGTAGATTTGTTTAATTCATGGTTTCAATATAACATCAGTACATTTTTTTTTTGCTTTCGAACATAACAAATCAAACAGTGGAATACAAAATTGCTGTAATGTTTGCATATATAATCTTTAATTAACATTCTTGATGAGATGGAATTAATGGATAGATCATCCAACGCGATTTTCATTAATGATTTTAATGAAACAAATAATAAAAAAATAGAAAAAAAAAGTAGCACACATTACTGGTTTGTTCATTACAGGTGAGAAACTGGTTCATAAATTTTCTGATGAAAATACATTTTTGCTACGATGCAAACGGGAAATTTATTGAATCCGTAACGGTTTACTGAGAGGGGTTCCTATTTCGTTCGAATAGTCGACGTTCAATTGACTAAGGGAGGAACTCAGTGGAAACCAAAAATATTGTAAATGACTACAATCAATCACATCCAGCTGTTACCGAGTTAAGAATTTTTCACTTATTAAACATGTTTTTTTTTTTCGTATCACGACCTACTGTTTCATTTTTAACTTCTCGGCACAATAAAAATCCTATAATGATTCACTGTTAAAATATAAAATAGGAAAAATCAGTAGAATGCAATTTTCTGTATGGCAGATCAAATGTGGAAAAGAAAATGTTAAAAGTGGTGTTAAGAAATTAAAAATTACTTTGTGTGTCAGATGATAAATCTGTTGCTTTCTGATGCACCATAGAATAAGGCTCCTGGTTCAATAAAATCCGATGAGGATGGGTGTAATACAATCAACACATTTAGAACAAATACCACTTGATGCAGGAAGGATGTTTCATCTGAATTTATTTTTAAACTTGAACACATTTTGTATTTGTTTTTCGGTACCGGATAAAGTCATGTTTATTCTTTCAATTTTACGTATCAACATTTCCATTATTTCATGTTATCCTTTAACACACTTATGAGTTTCAACTGTGGTATGGGATTTTCATCTGATTCACATTTTTCCATTTGAAATTTTTTTTGGAAACTAGTTGTTGGTTTCGATAAACAAAATTATTTATTTTGTTACTGGAGCAGAAACTGTTTATTTGGTATTATGGTTAAGGGTATGCTTATCGGTGGTAATTAATTAGGAAAAATTAACAAAAATCGTCGAATGTTTCAAATTCAGTGGTTTATTGTTTGAGATCATAGATGGTGCTGTAGTAAGTAAAGGAGAAATGATTGAATGAAGATAAATTCATTGGTTTTTTATAAACAGATTCGTATCGAAACTTTATTTTGTTGTACCTATAAAGCTTCTTGTATTATGGAAAGCAATTGAATTAAAAGAAATCATATAAATGAAGACGATAATCATTTAATATTTAATCGTTTGGGTCTTCCATTTCTCTTATTTTACTTAAATCTTTTAATTTGATAATTAAACGACAATGAAGAGTTCTTTTAAGTTCTGTAGTTAAGTTGTACAAGACCATATTTTTAATGATTAATCGTTTCATTGTGATTCCTTGCATTTTCCTTAGTATTATTACTCTAAAATGCCCTTACGAACAAAATAAGATAACAATCGTTGAGCAACTACCTTAAATTTTGGATTAGAGTACATAATCTGTTGAAATTGTTTTGCTTCATCAGTATTATCAACTAAATTAGAAATAGTGCCTTCTTCATGTTTATCCAAGTATCGCATTCCGCAAACAAGTAAACCAACAATCTTCGAATGTACACTGCCGTTCAGTATGGCGACTTGAATATCCCGAATACTAGGGATTCTTCCAACATAATTCAATTTCTCCAAAGTTGTTTTTAAAATTGAATGATAATGCTGCAGTAAAGTGTCCCAATCATGTTCTGTTATTTCATTAGCTGATGATGAATACAAGAGATAAGTTAAATCATAAGCCGGTGAATGCCAACAACCATACGCGAAATCAACCTGAAATAAGTGAATGATGAATCAAATATGAACATTAATTATTGCAATTTCAATTACAAAGACAGAATCTTCCAATTTGCCATTGTCTGGATTATGTTTGTACATAACATTGTTACACCAAAGGTCACCATGATTGATTACATTGAATACTGTTGACTTTTCTTTATAAAAATCAGCTAAATGTTGTACAATCTTCGGTGCAAGTTCTAATAGTTTTTTACCAATTTCTTCATATCCTTCCCATTTTACAATTTCTGTTCCTAATCCCAAGGTCCAGTTCGGAATTGGATTTGGTTTATCTATGTTTTTCTCATTAACCAATCCCTCGGTGAAAGACTCCAATTTGGACGGATTCTAAGTTACATTTAAATTAATAATTAATTGAAGAACATAAGTCAATTGTATTACCGTTAATCCAAGATGAGCAGTGGCTGCATGAAAATATGCAACTTTCGTTAACGTCTGCTTTAAATATTCATAATCCAAGCCATCCGATTTATTTACATTTTTATATCCAAGTAATGATAAGTCTTCAAACATCATGTAAGTTGGATTCTTATCAGAACCAATTAAACTATTAGAAATGGAACATCTTGCTGTTAAATTCGATAATTATCAGTTTATTTAAAGTATATTACTCAGCCGATAGTTTGACATCAATGCCAACATCTTTTAGTAAACGATGCACTTCATTCAGAATGTCTGTATAAAAATAGATTTCTTTATCGAATAGTGAAAAGTCTTCCATCATTTCAACAATATCTGGTCGAGTAGGTGAAAGTTTCACAATAATATTCATATTATGTTGATGGGCATTTTCTAATTCTAATTTAGAACGAATCACAATACTGCCATAATTTTCACCTGGACCTAAAGCAGCTGTTAAGTCACAATTGATCACTTTCAAATTTGGTTCATTGTATCTAATCCTGAGATTCTGTTCAAGTAATTCACTTGTTAGCCATGGGTATAATTTTTCAATTTCTTGTTGTGTAATTGACATTGTTTCACTTAATCAACTATTTAATTGACTTAAACTAACTAGTCACACTACGATATCTGATGAGATACTGAATTCTTATCTAACATCGCTCTCTGTTTATATACCAACGTACATTTATTGCATTGTCAATTACGGACATTTAGTTAAATGATGTGTATGCATTACATTCATTTAATTCTCACTCATTAAACATTGGATTGTTACTTTTTATTTGAAATTATGAAATTTAAAATTAAAACTGTGTACTGACATTCACTTTACATCATCAAGTGTGAACCTTTTTCCATAATTCAATGTTGTCTCGCCGTGTTCAATATGCATTAAGGAGTCTAATTGTTGTGAACTTGATAAAATGTTTTGCTCTCTCATCTCGAGAAGAGGTCTTATGAATCTCTCGTATATTAAGGCTTCCATTGTAAATCTTCAACTTAAAGATTTACTATCAATAATCCGTATTGTTATTCGTATAACAACACGTTAAACTTTACCATCCAATTACAATGAATACAATCACTTTATTGTATCTTAACTATCCGTTTTCATTACGACACAATCGATTTATGATTTAATAGAATCTGGTTCATAGGGTAACTGCTTACACAGTTTATCACTGATAACAATCTACCTTAAATACAATTAATTATTCATTGGTGTTAGGCTAACGATAGAACAAATAGCAATTAATTTACCAATTGATTTTCATTTTGATTGGCCCCACAACATTACGAAATTTTTGGTTGGTCAGTTATTGTTTGAACTCCATTCAATAAAGATCCATTAATAATGGCGTTCTTTAATTTATTCCCTTTAATATTACAGTACTATCAATTTGTTGCAATGTGTCCAATCAGTTTACCAAGAGAGAAATCTCAAGTGAATATGAACAATTGGTTTCTAATTATCTGGTCAATTATCAATGTGATATTCCTTTGTTTTTTGACTGTACTATTCTTAATTTACAGTGACATTATCTATGATGAAAATAATGACATTGGACGATTTCAAGATATTGTCAAGTTTGGAACGATTCTACTAACGCATTTCTTTATACTGGTGGAAACGTTGTACACAAGAAGACATCAATTTGAGTTTTGGCAATTAAGAAATCAGGTGGACGCTTGCCTAGAAGAAATGGACATTGAACCAACAATTTATAGAAGAAAATTCGAAACAGATTATACAAAGAAATTTATTTCTTATCAAGTGGTGACATGGATCGTCGA
This sequence comes from Coboldia fuscipes, assembly GCA_001014335.1. Taxonomy (NCBI): domain Eukaryota; kingdom Metazoa; phylum Arthropoda; class Insecta; order Diptera; family Scatopsidae; genus Coboldia; species Coboldia fuscipes. The sequence goes on along the minus strand of JXOR01000921.1, from coordinate 52,602 downwards.
GATTTATATAATTTCAACGGTACAGGATGACATTCAATGGTTAGAATTTTGGTATGCCACAATTTATTCATTGATGATGACCCGGTCAAGACATTTCCAGCACTCAATGTACATTGATTTAATCACGGCACGATTCAAAGCAATGAAACATGAACTAAATACTATGGTACAACTATCAAAGAAAGGAAGCATTGATGAAACACACAATAAACGGATGCTACAAAAATTGAAATTAATGCGAAGTGCATATAACACTCTATATGAAATGAATGGACACTTGAATAAATCGATTGGTTTATCACAGCTCTTTAATTTTATGCAAAATTTTATTCAACTAACAAGTGATTTATATTGGATTTATTCGGTATTGTATAAGAATACATTTGAACATCTATTTCAAATTAGTTTGAATTTAATACCAACATTTTGGTCAGTGATTGCGGTTTTATATTCATCAGAAAAATGTTTAAAGAATGCCAATTTTATTGGTTTCTTATTGCATAATATTGAAAAGGGGAATGATAATAGACAATTGGATTTATTGGTGAGCTTCATAACTTTCATATTAACCAAAGATGTTGATTGAATTTGATTATAAATTTCATCTTATTTATAGATTGAAAACTTTTCATTACAAATACTTCATGAACCAATTGGATTTACAGTGTCCGGTTTCTTTTCAATGGATTTTATGTTCTTAAAGGAGGTAATGAGTAGCATTTCTTAGAACTTTCTTTCAATTTTCATTTAATTCAAGTTGTTTTGATTTTATTAGATGGCAGCTGCTATAACAACGTACATGGTAATATTCATACAGTTCATGCCCAAGGAACCAGAACAAGTACCAAATGCAACCACAACAGCGACAATTGTTGCTGATCAAACGACTACAGCTGCTTCAATTACAACAGCACTAATTACCACAACAATGTCTGCAACAACAGAATTTCTTACAACTGAAATTAATTAGTGGCTTGTAATAAAGGATAGTGCTCAAATTAAAATACGTTAGTTTGTTCTTATTCAAGTACTTTATGGTACACCACACAATTATAAAATTTCATCCATTACATTGAGTATCATAATAAATTCAATTCAAAAGACATCATCTTTTGGCATAAATTGAATAAAGATGACCATATAAGTAGTGATTGCAGCGACAATCTACAATGAAAAAAATGAATTCTCTTTTATCAACTGATTGAACAACTGAAAAAACAATTGAATTAATTACACCCTTCAGTAAATCAAAATTAATTAAAAAGAATCCCATGGCTGAGAAACGTACTGGTTCATGTGCCAATTGCAATGAGAACTGTTGAATCTAAAATCAAATTGAAACAATAAAAGAATTAAGAAAACACTCTAATGAGAAATTAAATTACCAAAGCATTTAAGTTCCGGTTTCCTGTACTCCTCTGGATTTCATGTAACATAACTCTTGTATTTCGCATCTGTGGTGAATGATATCAAAATTAACAAATAAAATGAATAAATTGGATTTCGATTAAGAAACATTTAAATCATTTACTTGTTTAAGACATTCTTCGCACACATAAAACAATGCAATTAGGGTTGTAGCGGGTGGTCCATTGCACATTAATGATTCCTTCCAAAATGGATTAGTGCCAAAGTAAATGGCCACATAATTCCAATATAAATTATTCGTAATTGATAGAAAGTATGATGTCATATTAATCAGTTGTGACCAACCGAATGCTTCACATAATAATTCTGTATTAAACCATAATGTGCCATACACATCCTTTAACAATTTTAATCGATCATATAATTGTTGCATTTGTCTTCGTTCTGTTTGAGACTTTAAACCCGTTAAGGCATTCAATTTTATTTGCCTCAATTCATAGTTGATGATATTGAATTTTCCCATTGATACGTGAACGTAAAATGCAAACAATATGAATTGCATTCGACATATAACAAATGAAAATATTGAACAATACCAATGAAAACTCCATTCACGATTCGGACCAATCCATCCCATAATACGAATTTCAAAACCAAATGCAATTATTTGTACCAACAATAATATTTTACTGAATGATATAAAATTATTGTGATTAAATGCATCCACAATAGTTGATATCCGATTAAGTTGAAGATCAATTTGTTTGAAACGATCCCATATACTTCGATGTAAATTACGACGTGCCAACACTTCAAATAGTATAACGAAATGAGCAAATGCTGGTCCAACGAAACCCATTACATCTGTAAATGTGCCAACCGCATCACTGATGAAGAATATGTATTCAGCATAAATTCCAGAGATAATTGAGATTACTAGGAGTATTAGAATACATAATACTGTTAGACAAAGGAACACTGTATCCCAACATTTATTCCTATTAAGTGTAAATGGCAGGATACCAGCCAACTGAAAATGTAAAAAGATCAATGAGCGAACAGACACTACACCACCATCCATTGTCTAAAATACACTGAATTATTTGATCTAATTTAATGTCTACAATTGAGCATAACCGTTTTGTTTTCGACTCATAATTCATATGTAATTATGAATTTTTGATCGATTTCGTTTGATAAAATACACAGATAAAACTGAATTACAGCAATTATTTATTGTTAAATGTTTTTGATGCAAAACTTTAACTAAACGTGAGACACTATTAAATGAATTACAATGAATTGTTATTACTGAAAGTTTCATTGAATTGGATTAATGGACAAGAGTTATTTTCATTGGTGAAAAGTGACTGGATTTGTGACAGTAATAATCATTCAACGATTGTGTTTCACTCAATTAACATTAAACGTGGTGCAGTATAACCAATTTGAACAGTGTGAAAATGAATCTTAAGTTGATAATTTTACTATCATTAGCAATAACAGTGTCAGCGATAACAAAAGATTTCGTTGATTCTCTGTTAAAAACTATTGATTTTGATTTGGTTAAAGCCGAAGGAGCGATTAATCGAGTTGTACTGGGAAAAGTATCTTGTTTCCATGACAATTTTGCTGGATCTTTCAAGGGTTATGTTAATGCAATAAAACAATATAAAAATTGAACGAAATAATCATTGTCGTTATTTTATTTCTTGTTAATAATAGTTTAAATAGCATTATGACACATATATGCAATGTTACACTATTTCAAATGTCTTAAATAAAATCAAACTGTTAAACATCACAATAATTAAGTATTTTCCTTTATTTTTTATTTTTTTCCATATCGAAATCCATCATCTAGAAACATTCAGCTTAACGTTAAGATAATTTTGTTGGTTACTTAAAGTAACAATGACTAACATTCATACACCAACGTTTTTCACTTATCATTTAGGATTACTTAGCTAAATAATACGATTAAACATTCCATTAGGTTTGTCTGTTTAATTACTTATTGTATTGTTAACGTTATACAACATATTTCCACTGATAAAATCACAACAATGGATTTTCAATTGAATTTATTTCTTGTTTTAGTTATTTTTATTAGTTCCTAACGCCTTGTGTTCCATTTTGACACTCGTTCTACAGAGTGTTTTCTTGGTTAACGATTATTTGAAATCATAAATTCATTTTTAGTTCATTTGAATACTACAATTTTATTTTGTTTTTTTTTTTTATCTGTTTATTAATATAATTAATATTTACAATACCTACCTACCTATTTAACTTAGCGCTTAAAGCTCTACTAATTGGTAAATTATTTAAATTTACTTAAAAAGAAAACAAAATTTGACTCAATCTATTACATCGTCCATTAGGCTAAATTTGAATGGTAACTTACCATTATTGTACTGCATATGTGTAATAGTTCTTATAAAGAATTCCTGGCATATCATTTTAAAAGTTTTGGTGCGTTAATAGATCTTTTAAGTTTCATTTTCAATTTCTTTTTCTTTTTTTTTTTTAGTTTAATAATTTCATTTATGATTTTCATCACTAACTCATCTACTAATTAACTAATCTAATAAAAAAATTGATCAGTTGTTTTGAATAGATTAGACGTTATTTGTTTTGCCATAGCTGATTTGCGTATGTGTGTACAGTTATATATAAATACAAAATCAAATAATAACAATATGTAAATGATATCGTCTCTTTTCTTCATTTCATTTTTCATTTTTTAAATCGAATAATACAATTATAATTAAACAAAATTAATGATTACATAATTATATACAATATTTGGTAGTATCATTATAGCATGAATAATTAGTTTTAATATTGTTATTGAATACGACGTGTGTATCAAAATATTTAATTTAAATTTAATTGTTTGTCTTTATGTTATTCGTTTTCTCCCTTTACTTCATCTCTTTTACGCGCTTTTATTATGTCTGTATAAATATGAAAATGGCATTTTTAAAAACAAAAAAACCAACAAGAGAAAATATATAAAATGAAAAATAAGACAAATCCCTTAAAATTTAAACATTTTCTTCAGTTTTTCATTTGAAAACAGTTGTGTTTTAAGCTTAAATATAAAAAAAAAATATATAATTATTTGTTAGGTATAAAACCCTCGATCTAAATATGTTATTATTTAAATGTATGCATCAATGCAGGACTATTTATAACACAGATTCAATTTGACTTATCTCCTTATCTGAATCTTTATTTGATGCACGTTCTCTACCGTTCGGTGTTGTGTCCATTTCTAAAACAGATTTTAAATAAATTCGAAATCAATCAATAAAATTTGATGACATTATGCAGTTGATTCAATTACCAGAAGGAGCATTTTCATTGGATGGACTTGGTGCTGTTTTCACTATTTTTGGAATTAGAGTAATTGGCTCATCTTCATCACATAAATCTTCAGCTGGTTCTTCATCAATTGGAGTCAACTGTTCCATCATTACTGGCGGTTCAGTTGGTTTAACGCAACTAAAATTTATTTATAATTTTTAATAATAAAATTCAATTGCTGTTCAGTGATAAACTGAATGTTTATACCTCTTTAACATTGGAGCTATAAAACTAGTAATTGTTGAGATAGCAAAGAAAGCAGCTGCCATAAAGAACGGTATGTCATATGTTTTGGTAGCATCATACACAGCACCAGCTAATGGTGTACCAACAACAGCAGCAGCACCACGGAATAGGATCAATAGGCCAAATGCATTTGTCAATTTGTCTAATCCTAATAAATCGACTAATATAATTGAAGTGAGTGAAATGTAACCAGCTAAAATAGAAAATAATCAATCAATCAGAATTATTCGCATAATAAAAATGTCCTTAAAGTGAAAAGAACGAAAATAAATTACCGATTGCAACGCCAAAGAAAACTGACATTACAATATATGATGCATATGATTTACAAAATGGTGTGGCAAATACAGCAATTGTTGCTACCACTAGGCAACAATTATTTAAAAATAATGAATTCACTTTTGGAAAATCAGCAACCCAACCGCATACAACTCTCGCCACTGTATTTGTAATACCAATCACTGAGATTAACATGGACGCATTGTTTGCATCAATACCCTGAAATAAAACAATGAAATTATAGACGTCATTGATATAATGGTTGCGGTAAAACAATTTACATTCAATTTAGCAGCGTCCACTAAGTAAAAGAAGGGTACATAAAGACCAGCCATGCCAAAAACATTGGAGATTCCAATCAACATAAACACTGGATTCTTGAGTAGACTAACATCCATCATAGCACCAAGTGCTGATTTGAATGATTCCGGTAATTTAAGACATGGGCATAGATCATATTCTAAAATAACAAAAAAACCGTGATTAATATGTATAGAAAGTGACTAATTATTCAATTACTTACGTTCACCTCGTTCTAAATCAGGTGATGTTGTACCTGGCATATTGACATTCTGCATACTTTTTTCATATTTTGTCAGTGATAGTGTTGAATTACGATAATGCGTTAACGATTTTTGTGATTGATATTCTTGTAAATTTGTAATTGAGCGTGAGTAGAAGATATCCTTACGAGATAATGGTCGCACCATTTTACCCGGTTCCCGTTGTGATAGCGATACTTTCGACGTAAACATCGATTCAGTGTCCTATAAAAACGAACATTTAATTAACAATGGCATACTCATTAAAATATTTCAACAATTAAACATAAATTTCAGCATTAGATAACTAAAATTATTTACGATAATCGACTAAAACTAATTCACAGGAAATATAAGGAAAATAGTGGAATAGTGTTTGTTTGTATATGTTAATGACTTTATATTAATTAGTTGACTTGTTTAACATTGATGCATTTAATTATCCATCGGAAGTTTGGTGATTTTTTTTATGGATTTCCATTAGCATCAAATCAATTTTCAATCGAAAATAAAATAGAAAATAGAATAAAATGTCTCCAGTAACGGTGTCTGAATGCCATCGAAGCATCAGTTACTAATAAGCAATGTCTTTCTGCTTATTTTAAATCAATCATCGATAGAAATGATGCTCACAATTAACAAATAACTACATTGTTTTGTATTTTATTGGTTTTGTTGTCCATCGGATTTGTCAACCACAAATTTATACGTTTAAACAATTCGTATGAATCCAACGTGGTGGTGTGGTACTAACGATCGTTATATTATCATCTGATTTAACAAGCCGTGCTGCTTCACTGTTTGTATTAAATGTTACATTATATTGTTTTTTCGTGTATGGTTCAAGTAAGGAATCTGCGGATCTAGACATGTAGTCTATGAATGGAATACATACTTCAGCCCGTTGGCTTCCCATATTGTTGCGTGAATCGGCCTTGATTGCACTTAATGTTGGCTTAAATCGTTCACTGGTTGATGTTTTTCTTACGCGATCAAATGTTGGCACAGAGCCATTCTTTGGTAACCCTACAAATAGAAAAAATTCGATGAGGAAATTGAATAAATACAAATTAAATTAAATTTCATTAAAAGTTCATGGTCACACCTTGATGATGCTGAGTAAAGGCTGGCTGTGATGCATTTCTTGGCATATTTTTAGCTGCTTGTTCTGCTGCCGTATTATCAGACTCAGAGACACGGTGTGGCCGCGGTGGACGCACTTGTTTTCTCGGTTCACTATCATTAGTTGGACTTTGAGCATTCATACTCTCTTGAACCTTTGATTCAGTTATGGTGGGAAGTGTTGGTACTGGTTGCAGTGTTTGTTGTGCCAATTGATCTAATGCTAAACTGGAATGAACACCTGGATCAGCATTTAATGGCAATTTCATACGTTTTTCCATCTTTCCATCAGGTAATTGAACCATAAAATAAGAGCCTCCAATTGAGCCACGTTCTAATTGTAAACGTTTTTCTTCATAAATCCGTTGCATCAATGGTTTCACTTTCTTCTCTTTGGGATATCTAAAATATTATAATTATAATTAATCAAATTGATTAGCATAGTTAATAAAAACTTGTTATATGCATTGATAATAATTACGTTAATGGTTTCATGAGAGCACCAAATATAACACAATTTAATATTAAACCGGCTAATATTAAATTTGCATTTTTCCAATCAAAATTTGCTAATAAATATGATGCCAATGGTGCAAATGTAAATGTACCAAAACCAGAACCGCACACAGCAATACCAGTAGCTAGAGATCGTTTCGTTTCAAAATAATAGCCGACAGCAACAACAGCCGGTAAATAAATTAAACCAAATCCAAAACCACCCATAACACCATAAGTTAACATTAACATTCCAACCGATTCACTGAATGTACTTAATACGAATGCAACGGATGCAAATATACCGCCAGCAATACATACAGCACGGCAGCCGTATTTATTTGCCAATGCTGATACTACAGGACCTAGAAAAATCATAAACAAGAAAACAGATATTGTTACGGAAATGTCAAGTGAATAAATTTTAAAATGTAACGAAATTTCAAGTTGATAATTTACCAGCAAATAGATATACACCACTGAGTAATGATCCAACCCATGATACAGTGCCAGATCCAGTATTAAAGTATTTACAGAATTCACCGAGGAATACTCCGAATGTATAAGCGATACCGTCAACAATCATGTTGCACATAAATGAGGCGAATACAATAACCCATCCATATCTAAAAGAGTCAAAGAAATTGTGAATATAAATAACAATGAATGTTGTAGGTACTTGAATTGTTCTTCAACCAGAAGGTATTGAAGACAAAAAGAAAGAATAAAGTCAAACGACTATTGATTCTTACCCGCCATCAGGTGGTGGTGGCATTTCATTATAATCAATGTCCTCATCTTCATCTGGTTGATTATCCTCTTGAATGTCAGCGGTTAAACGTGCTGCCTCTTCACATGCCACTTCACTATCAGTCTTAAAACAAAAAAAGAAATTAAATATTCAATTAATATTCTATTAATCTTAAATTACGCATTTTTATGGAGTATCTAATACCCAAAATTAGTTCAAATTGAAATCCAACGTATTTAGAGACAAATAATATTGTTGAGAATAAATAGGACAAGGTTAGAGCTACGCACTGACAATTGATATTTCCATGTACTTGAGCAACGAGTGAATTTTTGATTTCATAAAAACAAAATCACTTAATTGATGATAAATTCTTAGCGATTATCACATTATTGGATCTTTATTATTTTGAATTAAAATGAATTCATAAAGTTATTTATCCTCACTAGAGATCCAAGTTTCATTAATAAATAACTGAGTAGAGAACCGCATAGAATAAACATATAAATTTCAAATGTCATTTTAATTGCAATTCATAAAACAAGTTGAATATTCTACGTATTTTTTACTGTTCCATTTGGATTATCTATATGAGAGTTAGAGAAGTATAATCTTATCTCGTTTTTCATAGCGAAATATACGTATGCAATAATACATTTCCATCCTTCTATCATAACTTATTCAATTGCTATCTAGTTCTAGTTCGAGTTAATTGAACATTGATTCTCAAACTCATCACGGAGCCAACAAAAAACCAAATATTTCAATTGAAAAATTATGAAATTTTCCAAAAAAAAACATCCATTGATTCTTACTTGAAATTATTCACAAGTAAGTTGACATTAATCATCCATCTTTAAATTCAATGTTTCTATGTCAGACTCAATCAAGTTGAGAATAACAACTTGAAATTTAGTTCATTTAAATCAAACGAAAATCGTCATCATATTCCCGAATTGTTTGGCTTATTTTTATCTTGTCTCTAAGTCAACTAATACAATCATTCCACACGCGACTGATTTTCTCCCAAAAAAAAAAAAATATTTCAATTGGGAAATCCTACAAAAGAGCATTAATTCTGACCATGTTTAATACGATGATCGTTGAGCGAGGGCTCTCTTTCATTTACACATTAAATTTATCACTATGAGAAAAAGCTACGGAATATTAAGTCAATTGAGTTAATTGAAATGTTCATACTGAACAAATTAATATGATCATTTTGTACAACGCTAGTTCATTACAAATTTGTTTTTTTTTTTCTCATTTTATTATTCATTATTGCAAAAGATATTCTGTATTACAAATTCACAGAAATTCGCCTACGCCTAATGGAACGTTTGTAATGATAAAATTATGAGTTTTTTACTCTAAATACATTAAAGAACTTTAAATAAATTGATAAGTAAAAATCAAGTAATAAATTGCACTGTACTGGACCCCAACGAATTCAGTATCAAATTGATTGAAGAATGTAATTTTATTTTATTATACAATATGAGTAATATGTGTGTTTATTATCACACGACTCTCCGGTCTAATTAACTGATGTAGAACAGTTTAAGCAACTCTAATTCCTTAACTAAATATTGAATTTACTTAAAATAGTTACACCAATCCAGACAAAACATTCATGAATGAAGATCACATTTCTTTGATTAACCTTTTTTTTCTTCTTATTTTATGTATGAAACAATCACATAATATTAGTTTACATTTGTAATAAGCATTTTAATTTATAATAATTACCATATTTCTAGTTATGTGTGATTTCAAGTATTAATAACAATAGAAAATCGCACAATATATATTTTTTTTTATTAATAATCAATTAGCACACCGAAAAAGGGTTTTGCATAAGACGGCACTGTATCTAACCCTCAAAAAAATGTTCAATAAAACCAAATAACCACCTGATACACTTTAAGAGCAGTTGACTCTTTCTGTATATATGACACCTATTCTTTAATCGATTTTATGCAACAGGTGATCCAGAAATAAAAATTTATTTTCTGTTAGCACAAAAATTTTGCACCAAATTACTAAAACTGAAATTCACATCAGTGAATATTCTTACACAATTGTACACTAAATTCTTATATTAAATATGAAATCTTATTAAGAAAATCAACAAGTTAATAGTGGAACTTGATTATTATTTTTGGTCCATCCAGTGCCAGAGAAGTTGGTGACAATACTAAATTTCTTAATGACCAATCGACTACTTGTAACCCCGCCAATAAGCAATTCGCGTCTTGACAATTTATTTAATATATACATCCATACAGTATATTGTTTTCTCTCTCTCTACTTGGGTTTAATAAACACTAGGAATATAGAGACAGTACAATTTAATTCCCACTGATAAAGTCCATATTAGTAAAAAAAACCAGAGCATAAAGTAACATCATCAACCGATGATATCTCTATAATCGGTCATCATAATCAAATGTATAATATTTATACAATGATATTGACTCAAGACGATGAATTCAATAATCATTGAACATCGACAAGTACTTGAGTGGACGTTTAAGAAAGCTTCATAATTATTATTACATTTTGTTTGTCACAGACTTTAAATACAAAACAAGAAAAATGTATACCGATAATTCTGAAATTGTATTTGTTTTAAATTTGAACAAAACCACCCGCAACCATAACAAATCCAAAGTTATTAAATAAATCTTTTGTAGTATTCAATTGTCTGTAAATTAAAAATTTAAAGCTTCTAAATTTCTAATTAGAAATCACTCAAATTGATTGAACAACATTGAAGTGCAAATGAATATTAATTGTAATATTCATTATGAACAGAATATTATTATGTATGGCGTCTAATGTTCAATCGCCATGGAATTAAATAATTCTATTGAACATAAACACCGGCCTATCAATTGTACAGCAAAAACACTCAATGAAATTTAATACATCTGATTGATAATCAGGTAAGCGGTTCATTGCAATCCACTCATCAAATAATAAGTACACAGCAATAGCATGAGAATAGACAATTGACATTTTATGAACGAAAAAACAATTATTACACGTTTCTTATTGATTTTGTTGCCTAGCGTAACATGAAAACGGGTGTTCCATTACATTCCTCCTTCTATAACAAATTCTTATTAATAACGAATTGATATCATAGAGACTCTGACGAAAACAAAATTATAAATTGATTACGTCACTCATAAATAACATGTTATTGAATTACCTGTACTGTTAATCAGTTAAACGTAATATAAAATTCAATCAATTGCATAAGACGACACCTATTAGTTTTACAAATTAGCCAAGTGCAATTAAATAGTTTAATGAAAATAGTAAACTGAATTTTATCGTATAAAAGTGAAACAATGTATGATTACCGTTCAATAAGATACATAAACGTAATCACATAAATTGCATAATACAGGCAAGTAAAAGGGGTTGCTCTTCCATATTCGCAAATTTCTTATATCTTCTCATTCTGTTCCATAATTCCTTACATAAATAGTTCGACGTTATTTATCATATCAATTTATTTTTATTATTTACCATCAGAGAGAAAACCATACTCATATGGGAATTATCATTCGTAATTCATTTATGATTATTGAATAATTTCAATATTACAGAGAAAAAAGAAAAAGGAAAATACCATTTATTACTGTTCTCACTTTATAAGAAATTTTTATGATCAAAATAAATAAATAAATGATAAACAGAGAAACAATAAAATACATTCATTATCAATTTATATGAAATTATGTTCAATTTAATTCTTAGTTTATATAACACTATGTGTTCTCTTACCCGACTTATTGAACGTAATCTTCGACCAATTGGTGGTTTTGAATTAAAATTATTTAACTGTGACGATGACATATTTCCTTAACAACTATTTTATATACAAGAAAAGAAATTCCAAATTCCTAAGAAATACTAGGAATTAAATTCCACACCACCAAGAATATTGTTATAATCTAGTTAAAACACTCTTGTTATTATTAATTGTGTTCACTTATTCACTTCTGATTATTCTTCTTCTTTTTTTTTAAATAAAACTCGTTATCAATGATCTATAATTATTATAAATTACTGATTCTATTTTAAATTTTTATTCTAAATTCAATTGCAATTAATTGCAGTCTGTGTGAAATATTAATTAATCATTGTCTATAGTTTAATGGTAATCAACTGGAAAATAAATACACAGAACTATATAATTAGTAATTTATTACAAACCGGATAAAGTCAATAATCTTCTGTCTATGTACAGTGTTCTTTTCAATGTACAATTCATTGTATCTTATAGAAAACAAAAAATTGCATAGCAAAACATTGATCGATATGTGATGGTATATGTCGATGTTTCATTTAGAAAAAAAAAACAAAATATCTAGAGCAAATGTGATATTGAAATGATTAACCGTAAACATAGAGAGTTCATCCATTGATATTGAAGGCGTATTCAAATGGTGTGTTGGCGACAATAAAACATTCAAATGATTTATGTATACTGACATAATATTTGCATATCCAGACTAATCTCTTCATTTTTTCCTTCTCCCTGTGTGTTCCTTCAATAACAATATACTTGATACAGTTATAGTGCTATAGTAATCATCATCACTCAAAAGGATTTACCATTAATAGACACATTAATTGAACTCTTGTCAATGAGTTCATATTGTATTTGTATACTCCAATCCCTTTATCATAACACATTATCATTAGTTACACTGTAACTGTGTGCTAAGTTAATTAGCATTTCACACCAAAATCGAATATACTTTGAACATCTAATCATAAATCTCATATTGATTTTCACAGTGTCAATGAAAACAAATAAAACTGGTAGAGGTTCATTGTTTATTGTATGGAATTGCAACCGTTTTTATCACCCATTGAAGATATTCAACTCATTACATTGACTATTAATTGCAGTTTTTTATTAATCATTCTGATTCATTGTTAATCAAAATATATTCCTTTGTTTGATAATACTTTTATTGGATAAAGACTCTGATATATTGCGCATAAAGTAAATCTTCTCAGTTTTGGTTCGGCATTCAACTTTAAAACAAATATGAATGTTTTCATGTTTTTAAAAGTAAAACAACAACAAAAATAATTCGGAAAACAAAAATGCCGGTTTCGCCATACACAATTGTTTATCAAAAAGAAACCGAAATAAAAATAGACACAATAATTTTCATGAAAATTTGGCTTAGTTTCCCTCCAATAAGATCATAGAAGTAGGTTGCTTCCAATCATACTGAGGTCTGTACTTGTATCAGACAACTGTGTTCTTTTAATAGAACAAAAAAATTGAAGAAAAAAAACTGAAAAACGTTTGCCCCGTGAAAGAAAGTTTAACCAACGGATTTTTAAAATAAAGTGATAAATCGGTCAGTTTATTTTTTTAATATCATTGACCTCAATACCTTAATTACATTTGCATTTCAGACTTGGTGAGTTTATTGAAATTTCATCACAGTGTCTTTATACACAAGACAATGAATTTCCAACCCCATCGTTGATAATACATACAAATACCAAAGAGAATTTGAATTGCAATTGAACACTATTTTGTTTTGTTTATTAAATGAAAGATAAAATAAAATAAATTTGTGATTAGGAATCAAATTGCATATTCGTTTTTAGCATATCGGTATAATGAGGTACATACACTCACACAGAATATTTATGAACAGAGTGAATTCTTACAATTGTTTCAAAATATATTCGATAATAAAGGCAAAAACCATGTAATTTAAAACGGATAAAAATGCCATGTCATAACAATTTTATTTAAAATCGTTTGTATAATCTCACTTTACGTCGCCATAATGCTAAAATTCCAATATGAATTCTAAATCACATTGAATGTTTAAGTATTGTAAATGAATTTTAATCAGAAAATTGTACAAAATGAACGAAAAGAATCACAAGACCACCGAATTGATTCCATAATTAGAAGAATTGTGGCATTTAATTTATCCATTGGTCTTTAATCTTAATTTATAATTGAATACATATAGAACAGTGTATAATTGACTTTGATCGGAATGCATTAAATCACACAATTGCGCTATTTTGAAATCACTAAAACAACACAAAATTCATTTAAATAAATTACACAATATTTGATATTGAGGTTCGTTACAACTAGTTGTTTCTGTGCTCAAATCAAAAAAAAATTAACTAACAAATTATCCAAGGTTAGTAAGTCGTCATATGCCTTCATAAAACACTGTATTCTACAGTGAAACAAAAACTAAATAAATTCTTCACATTATTTTTAGAAGAAATCAAAAAATTTTCTCTCTAAAGAACCAGACACACAATTTCACTTTTTAATTCCTAATCGAAATTATCTTGTGTTTGTGTACTTGAAATAAATAAAAGTATTGAATTTTGATTTAACTGACCATCACTATAAACTATAATTCAATTAAATTGAATATCAGACAAATTACTAATCACTTTACACTAGAATCAAATAAACTATCACTTGTGACAATATGTTCCCTTTATCTAAAAAAATTCACCTCGAGTACAACAGACTGTTGGTCACCAAATAATAATTTTATAATTTGATAAGTATCACCCCCATCTTCATCAGTTTATGAATTTATACGATGTAAACAACTCTTTATTATTCACTTCTGTATTTTACGTCTTTTCCCAATGACTAAGATGGTGTTGTTTTTATTTTTCTTTGTTTTTATTTTTATTCCAAGATTCTTATATCAATCAGATTATTTGTTATTTTATTAAGAATTAACGATGATGATTCAAGTTAATCGAATAATGGATACAAACTACTAGATACTTTTCTTTTGTATGAACCTTAAATCAAAACAAAACTTTTATTTTTCATGAGACCATAGAAAATATCTCATCACAATCGAACGAATATCGGCACTAGACTGTGTATTAATAATTGCTAATTAGAGTTGCTTACTATTTAACTGTGTAATTAAGCTAGCAAATACAATCAAAGTGTTCAAATACTTTATCATTAATTCTCAATGTGTTTGC
Source organism: Coboldia fuscipes (assembly GCA_001014335.1). NCBI lineage: Eukaryota > Metazoa > Arthropoda > Insecta > Diptera > Scatopsidae > Coboldia > Coboldia fuscipes. Next base: position 37,395 of record JXOR01000921.1, on the reverse strand, counting down.
TATTGATGTATGAATACACCTTTGGGTTCGGATAAACAATAAAAATAAAGAAAACAACATTCTCGGTTCGCAATAAATCCGACACACATGTGGATGTACATTTTTGTGTGGTATGTAACTTAGAAGCGATTGCTATTTAACGGAATAAAAACGCTTACGTAAATCCCAGCTGAATACACCTGGATTACACGTTGGTGGATCACAATGTTACAAATATTCAATGTATGAGATAAAACAATTTTATTTTTCGTTCAAATATACAGAATTTTTTAAGTAAAATCAATCCATTATTGGACATAAATCGTACACTTCAGTTAACACTGAATGTAATTGTTAGCATCCATGTGTGAACGATTCCAATAAATCGTTTAATGAATCGATGAATATTAATTTTCATAAATTAACATTTTATTATTTTGTTACGTTTACCGCGCATCTATTCAATTTTAAATGGAAATAACAGATAATAACATGACGACAAAAATTTCATAATAAAAAGAGATCTCTGAATGGAATTTTACTATGACCATGAATAAAACTGTAAAAACACCAAAGAATATTAGCGATATAAAAACACAGAAACAGTTTTAACTTATGAATGATGCAAAACCACCGGCCATTAAATCTTCATATCACACCAAATTGGGTTGCGGAAAAATCCACTTGCTTTCATTTCTATAACATTATTGATCAAACAGACCTCCGCTAGGGGGGTATGTACGGCACTTTTTATTTAATTTATTTATTTTATTTGCTACAGAAGGCACGGTTTTTGTTCAATGAACTTTTAATTAAAAACAATTACAATGTTCAGTTGAGGTTTTAACGCATTAATGCCTTATCCGCATAATTAATAGCAATTTTCTTGTTATTAATTGTCCACTAAGTGAATGATGATGGGACACAAGTGAATGTGAATAAAATTGATAATAATTAACAATTGGATCTTAGTGTATAGATGAATCACATGGTGAGACGTGTTTAACGCCCATTTCCATGTTAATTACTTTTATAGAATCCGTTGGTTGTGGCGGCTCCTAGGGCCCTAATGCGAATGACGATTTAAATATGAACCACACACCACTTGTTGATCAATACAATTAACATGACAGTTCAACATCCACGTGATTATGTAGCGAATTTATGAGTTATCTTTCACTCGAAATGTAAGCAACCAAACCTCAAATAATTAACATTTCAATATGAATTGCACTTAACTGGACCTATTTAATTGTTCAATTTCGATTAATATGAATTTGGATACTCCTCTTGTAATGACGCAGTAAATAAAAAAAAAACCAGGAACTATTATGATGAGTTAGATTAAAATGTTTGTTATGCTTAACATATAATTATGTTAAGCGTTATACAATATAACAACAACAAAAACAAAATTAACCTTGACATTGTATATTACCAATGTATTTGTAATATTTTGATTTTAAAAACAATCAAATTGAATGAGAAAATCATGGTTTTTTGCTTCTTTTACATTTTTATGAGCTCATCTCTTAATAATGATCATGGATTGATCCAGAGATAATTAAATATTCAAGACACTGGTTGATAATAAATTTTATGTTTTGTTCCAACAAATTAAACATTCAACAGGCAAAAAATACGGAATTTTCTCCCTTTAATTTTGTCTCGTTTTTTTATTAAAAAATTATTCATTCATTTTTAACGTTAACGGTAATAAATTTCAGTATTCGATAGTAACAATTATAAATGACTTCCACCCAATGAACACATTTACATGCTACAAATTCTATTCATTTAAATATTGTGGAAGTTATTAAACACTTTTACTTGTTTGTTGTTTAATACCGAAAAAAACGAATTGTTTTAAAGTACCCAAGTACCTGCAATGCGTGTCTTCCAACACTCAGAATCAACATGAAATTTCATACATTACTCGATATGTTTTCCATTCTATTTATAGCAAAAGAGTCTAAATATCATACGGAATGAAAGTGAAATGCGATAGCTACCGTATGAACATCAGAATTTTATATTTACATACATAAATTGTAGTATATTGCAATTGACTGAGAATAGCAGTTGATTAGACTTTATTACATCCGCATAAAAATTCGAATCGATAACTTCAAGTTCGGTTTGAAATTTTGTGAAAAATACACTAAAATTTTCACTCAAATTTAAATGAACTGAGAGTTAACTAGGTCAATAACAGTCCAAGCAACAATCGAAAGAAGTCTTTCAAGGTTCCAACAGATGAACAGTAAACATATTATTCATAAAGTTTGACTTACCATGTATAGATTCTTCTGTAATTTAATTCCATCATCATCATCTGAATCTGAATCCTGTCCAATTCCATCCACTTGGCTAGGTGCATTTCCCATTGTTATTAATCAATTAACAAACAAACAATTTTCAACGTGATATAATTCAATAAAAAAAAATTTCAGGAAAACCAGACAATAAAATACGAATGGGGTAAATAAAATAAATTCGCCCTTGTTCACACAGTGAAAAATTATTATTTTCTTTTCAATAAATCCAGAATAATAATATGAAACGTGCACGTTTTAAATAAATTTATTATTTCTTTGTTTTGTTCTCGTCTGTATGCAAGCAAGTAAAATAAATTATTAAAAATCTCACAGTAACTAAATCACAGCAAATGCAAAATAACTAAGTTAATTTCAAATTAAATTGTTTTGGATAACGTTTATATAGAGTTTATTGTTTCGACTTCCTATATTGGTGGTTTTAATTTTCTCTCTCTTTCTCTCTCTCAAATTGAATATGGTTTCACATTATTAAAATTGATCGCATTTAAAGCAAAAAAACTAATGTAATCAATAAAATATTTTTGATAAAAAGATCCACTTTTAATAACGGAATGTCTCTTTCTATATTACACGTTTAATTAAAAAACAACCGAAGAGATTCTATTTGAATATTGAATAACAAAAATGAGATCAAAATTCACCGTGTTTAATAAGTTCCCTCCTTGTCAAAGTTTAATTTAATTTTGAATTCAAATATAAATTAACACAATTAGTGTCTATATTTAATTAAATAGTAGTTTTATTGTTATTCAATTGATTCACGTTAATAGAATTAAATAAAACTTTATAATTGTTCCATGGCAAATTGTTATCTGTATTCAACTTTACAATTAAAGTCTCTAACGTTTTGGTATTTAGTGTTTGAAGTCAATTCCAAAAGTCTTGTAGTTAACGTGTACTCTGAAGCCGCCGTCGTCGCGCTGGCAAAGACATCGCGACGGCGACGATCAATAAAAGCTCTCCACAATAAAAGGCTGCACCAACAAAAAATTCAATAACCCTCTTTAGCTCAATTGTTTATACGTTTCGTATCACCGTTTCTCATCGTCAGCACGCAACACGAATAGAGGACACATTGTTTAATTGCACACCACTAATTGTTTATTGAAATCACTTAATTTTCGGAACTAATTTTAATTAATTATCGAGCGAATTTATTATTTTGTAAAGTTTCGCAATCTACTCCAGCTGGTTGAAATTTGACGTTTTCATTGTAACTTTCCCAGCGCCCATTCGAACAAGGGCTTTTTTGCATACAATTTTTCGCGGGGGGAAATTATCGAATATTCAAACCCGCGTACCGATTTACATAAATCGAGAGGTAATTTAATAAATTGTATGAAAAAGTATCATTGATTTGGATTATTTCTTTCTTGAACATCAAGAAATACGAATATACTATTTCAATTTCCTCTTGAAAACGTTGAAAATCATAATCATAATCCTAAAATTATATTGCGAATTTTCACAAATGGAATATATGAATGTTTGACAATGAAAATTGACATAAAAATCGAGAACGAATTGTTCATATGGAGAGTAGTATCCAGACTCAAATCAAAATAAATAAAGAAAGAAAGAAGACCGTATTGGATACTTTTATTGGATAAAAATTCTAGAACGACTATTTTAAAATCTAATGCGATTTGACAGTGTTTCATAGTTTGTTTTAAAAACTAAGTTGTGAAATTCATTGAATCCAAATTACCTAATTTATAAAGAATATTGAGCACTAATATGCTTCCAAAAGCACTTCAGTTTCCAATTGTATTTGGCGGTGTTTTGTTGGTTGGATTTGCCACATTCAAGACCAGGTAAGGATAATAACCGTTGCTTCTGATTTTGCATTCACTAATAGCATACGTGCTACGTATCTTGTAGGCATCTTTTCATGCCAGACTTTGAAGCTGAAAAAGAGAAGACCGGCTTTCAGGGAACCACAAGCAGAGAGAATGATCTGATACTGAAGCAGACCATTAGAGAGTTGAAACAATCTTAAATGTATCCCCAACTGTATCTTTTTCTAGCCATTTATCTTAGAATACAAATGTAGTTTTTATATCGTTATGAATTTGTTGTTTTATTTACATTCTATTGAACTACAAAAGATGAACACTGTTCCTAATCGTTTAATCCTAATCCTTATGAACCTTTTCAGCTCTGGGATCATCGGAACGCATAACAATGTATTGCATTTTGTATCGTCGATTGTCACCGTCATTTGCATAATAATTGGATACACCAGCCACCGCTAAACCAATTCCAATGAGTGCCATGACTGATCCACCAACAACATCGGGAATCTCATGCCAACCTCTCTTCAGCAGACCCACAACACCGCGACCAAATTGAGGAGTAGCAGCCATCACTAAAACTATAGTTAAATACAAATAACAAGAATGAAATTGTCGAACTGATTCCTGCTCACCTGGTTAACACTGGACTTTACGTAATCTAAACAGTAAAGTATCACGCCGTCTGGTATTTGATTTCCCTCAACTAGAACGATTGAATTTTTAATGGTGAGTAAGGAATAGAATGTGTTTATCAATAATTCATGCTTAAAACAACAAACTTAATTAAAATAATGATAATTTACCTGGAAATTGTGGATTTTTCTCCAATTAAATTAGCTTCAGACCAAAAATAAATAAACTCTTGACAATCAATCATATGGAATTTCGATTTTTGAGTGGAGAAATTCACAAATTCGAATTCATTCGACTGTTAATCTTCTGGCAACAATGCAGACAGGTGAATCTAATTAAATTTAACAATAAACCGAATAAAGAAGTTTAGATAAAGGGATAGATTCTATACAATCAATAAGGAAAAGTAACCAAATATCTTGCTACTGTTGTTAACCGTTCAAGTAAACTAAACATTTGCATAGACAGACTGTGCATTTTGAATTGGAGTGAACAAATAGAATCGCAATTTTGGTCGTAGTTTGTCCCAATTCCAAATGAGAATCATATGTGACAGTCATAATATTATTTATTTATTTTCGCACGGTACACTTTGGTGAAAGAAAAATCATAAAATTTTTCCAGGTAAATTGGAGTTTAATTTCATTTGTTTCCTAAAATGAGTTTTAAAGTGTTTTTCAGCTGTGATTCGTACTGAGTTTTAAATGATTCTTACTTTCAGGCAATCGAATTAATATCGGACAGCGCTCTAAAGTGGATTCTTTGATTTGCGCAAAATAATCGACATTCATAAAAAAAACAATATTCGATACAAATTCGCGATGAACATGTAAACTGTAACACAGTTGGATAAAAATGGAGTACAAATCATCATTGTTTTGTGTATTTTAAGCAAACACTGAAGAACTGATGGCAAACGGTGAAAAATTATTATCAGGCAATGGAGATTGGTTTTAGGTGGCGCAATAGATTTGCTTCCGACCATGGATGAGGATAAAAATACAAAAACACCGCCACAATCAGCAGTGTCCACGGTACCAGCAAATGAAACTTTATCAAGTGGTGATTCCTCAAATTTTATTGATATAAAAGTTAAGTGTAAATATTTGGTACACATAAAACAAAATGTGGATAAGTTATGTGAATTGTTTAATGTGAAAGTAATTGAAATTGTGACAGACGATGATATTACAAAGTCATCGGACAATGTAGCTGGTAGTGATTTAAGTGCAGAATGTATTAGAAATCGTTTTATACGAATTAAATTTCAACTAATTGGTGCCAATAATACTGGTAATGTTGCGGATGATTCAACAAATCGAATCTCAACAAGTGATCAATGTTCAAGTGGCGGTGTACAGCAGCCAGGATCAGCAGGTGCCAATGAACCTGTCGTTCCAACCGAGATGGAACAATTTAAACAGAATATTTGTCAACAAATTTACGTAAGTTTGATTTATTATATTTTTTTATTATTAACAAAGTTATTCGTAAACGGAACTATAACCAGAGTAGATTTTATTGTTATCTAAATTCAGTCAGATAACGTAATGTACGATAGACACTTGGTTTATTAGGTTTATTAGCCAAGTCAAGTACAAAACGATAAACAGTAGACACTTACAATCAATGGAAATTCATTGGTTTTAATGGTGATTGATAATATGTAATGTAGGTACGTAACAAATGGTAACCAAAACAAATACCCTATTCGCCTGAAATGAAAACAAAAGTTTTATATTTTTATCTTCTGTGGCTTTATTTAGTTTTAACCACAATTCTATTTGGGTAGGATGAATTTATAAATGTCTCTTGGTTTGCTAATTTTGAATATTCGTATATCTAAAATGAATTAAAATGGCATCTAATCGGTGTAGCTTTATTTAAATTACGTTTAAAGATAAGATTGACACTGGATGGTGTGGCTTATTGAATTGAATTTTAATAGCACTGTAGCTCAACAGTGAGAACGGTGTTATTCAATGTATACGAACAGAAACCGGATATAAAAAAGAGTATACGCGGTATGTTTTTTTACGCACAATGAATATAGAAAATGTATCGGTTTTATAGTCAATAAGAATCACACATGCTAATCTGGTTTAAATAAAATCATTCAAAACATGATGGCATTGATTGATCTCTCCTTGACGCCCAAAGTCACTCTGATTTCTTTATAATGTGATCACTTCTCTTTGGTACATTAATTCTGGAATTGTGCATCATTGTAATGAGCCATTGAATTGAAATTAAATGTACATTGTTTTACTGTTTCATGAGAGGGCTTGTCTAACAAACAACTACTGGAAATAGATCATTTAATTGTTAATTATTTTTATAACCGAAACGAAAATAGATAAAAAAAAACTTTTTAAATGGATTTCATTGTTTTCATTTTTAATGTTGTTGTTTTTAATTCATGTAAAAGTAATGATATTAATTAAGATTTACTGCTTTATTGTGACGGGCAACGTATAATACCACCGAGGTGATATTAAGTAAGTCTTTTTAATTGTGTTTGTATTTACACTTGTAATTTAATGACTTATCAGATTGCTTTTCTCACCTGTTCGCAATTTGATTGATTTTTTTATACGTTACTTAATATGACAATCAATTAAGTGTGCTTATGATGCAAAAAGGAATCTTCATATCATTGATTTGATAAAATTGGGGAATAAAAAAATATCAATCGACAGAAGAACGTTGATTAAATATTGAATTCAGGTATTTAAGCGGCCGGAATGGTATAACGTTAGATTAGTGGAATATCAATTTAGTTTTATAAGATTGTTTCGTGTATCGCGCATAGTGAAATAATTCATTCTGGCTAACCAGTTATTTTTTTGTCTAAAAATGATCAATATAATCATATAAAAGATCTATTTATAAACGATTACAAAAGAGATTTTTTTTTATATTCTCAAAATAATAATCAACGGTTGAAGGAAACAAGCACCAGTATACCAGGCAGCAGGAAAAATTAATGTTAAAGAACGACGTTTATTAAAATTCCATGGATATTGTGATTTGAAAAGACTACGCGTGCATATGATTTTTAATTAAAAATTCACGTTTAATGTGATGTGCAGGTAGAACAGACAAGTTCATAAATGAGTTGTATGTATGTTAACCGTTGTCTGTTGATAAATATCAATTGGATAAAAATGAATTTACGTGAATCATTCAGTCTGTGATAAGCGATAACTGAATTATGGGTATTATCATTGAAATTAGTTGGAATTAAATAAAGTGGATTTTTGTTGCCAAATTCTCATGAATTTTAGATAAAAAATTTGTAATTTTTGTCCATTCGGTTGTTATGCTCTAAATAATTGAATGGATTCAATTGATTATCAGTTCAGTAGCACACCAAGGGGTGCCCAGATAAAATTCAGTTGACGACTATAAACCAGAAATAAGTTGGAATCCAATAAGCACACAGCAGGTGATAATTGTAATTTAAGTGAATTTTCTCTTTCTATCCCTAATGGTGATTGTACACTGTTGTGGATACTGTGCCATCCGGTTTGGCAATGAACCAAAATGACAGGTGACCTTAAACATTTAATTCACTTAAAATTGAATTCAATTATTATATTTTCTCTATTTGGCATACAGTTGATGATAGTTAAACCAACATTCGATTTGTGTCTCTGGCATCAATAACCAATAGCCTAATCGATGGCCAACATATTGAATCGATTTTATTTGAAATGATTTGTAATTAAAATCCAATTTAAAATTATTTCATACAAATAAATGATTTTGTACTGCGTAAGTTCAATATGTTTCAATGGAACATTAGCTATTATGCATCTTGATAGAAACTTCATCTAATTCAAGTGTTTTTTTTTCCTTTAATTTTCTTTCGTTTTTCCTTTGCAACTGGAAAATATTTTAATGTTAATTGAGTATTTAACGTTTCAATCGAATAAATATTATGAAGGGGGGGAAATGATTAAACAAAGAGGCACCAAATTATAATAAAAAACTAAATCGTTTATTGTATGAATATCAATATCGGTAATATAGAAATTAATGTTGAAATTCAGTATACCGAGGCATATGTTAAACGATGTATTAGGGGGATTCAATATGATGTGACGTCGATTATGTTTATGTGTTTCATCGTATGTGTATTTTAATTTTTGTTTTTCTGTATATTGCAAGATCCGGGTAGGAATGAAACATTATTTTCTATATAATAATTTTTGCTCTCTCTCTCACTCTCTTAGGTTTTTATTAATTTTTATTTTATTTTATTTTTTCATCATAACATCAAATGTAATTTTGTATTTGGTTGGCTTTTGTATTTGGAGTGGAACATATGAACAGTATTTTAAAATAACATATCAATTATATAAAATAATTGTTCATAATGTTATTGTATTATTCATTATGTTATTCACCTATAAGAAATGTTAACACACTTTTAAAAGTTAAAATGCATTTTATGGAGAAAAAAAAATGCCAAAAAAACAATTCAATAACACCTTCAATCACCTGTATCTGTTTAACTCTTTTTTTTAGTTATTCATGACAGATATTTAGTGGGAGAGTACAGTAACGATTTTTATGAGTTATAATCAAATGGTTGAATTTTAAAACATAAAAATTCCGAATGGTTTGCCTCCAACTGTCGAGTGATGAATTGTCTTGTCCATGAAAAGTCTTTTATAACGTTTATGTAAAGTTCAATGGGAAGTATCTAGTCTCTGAGTTGTCATATCGATGAATGATAAATTAATGTGGCTGTTGGTGATGGTGCAATTAATAATTCTTGATCAGATTTAATACGTAACTCGCTGTATTGAAGGTGACAAGCATCTGTTAGCAAATTCTAGATTAAAGTTTTAATAGTTTCGTCGTAATTAATGTGACATGATTTTATGAAATGCAATTGAATTTTTATTCCACATTCTATGGGGACAATTTCATTTTATCTGATGTACTATGTTACATTGAATGATATTGACTATGTGGACTGATATAATTTCTTTAACGCGAGGACAAAAACTATGAGACTATTTTGTAATCCTCAGTAGATTCTGTTGTAGGAGTTTGAACAGAATTTTTATCTTATCTTCATTTTTTAAATTGAATGATGTTCCAAGTTTAAAGTTTCATATCGTACAATTGAATTGTAGCAGTTTACTTAATATTATTGTATTTATAAATGCATAAATCAGTTGACAATTTCATTATGATTTACGTTTTATTCATTTAGAGGCCGAAGAAGTATTTTATCATTTATCAAGTATGCATGAATGATTTAATTCTTTAGAATAAAAATGGATTTGAAATGAATTAACTGGAAAATTATAATTATGCAATATTAAGTGGAGGTTTATTCTTGATTTAATAACCAAGAATTGCTTATCATTCTATGGTTTCAAGATAATTATTATAATTCCAGTTATAAATACACTAAATCAGTGTTGATCTTGGACACGAGTAACATGAGTATCATATGCAGTCAAACAGTGGTTCTTATGAAATTGATTTCTTAATTGAGTTTTACGTTAAATATTGTTGATTTCCTAAAATATCATTAATGGTATCATAAAACTATATGAATTATAATTATTCAATACACGGGTTTTCGCGGTGTTATTTATTATTTAAAATTTTATTCGATGTTTGACTGTTTTATTACATATAATAATCATATCATTTTTTTTTTTTTGGTTATCCAAATCAAGAGTGTGTTAACTTTTATTAGTTAATATGTGAAGAAGAATAACTAATGAATGTCGGAGTTGTAGCTGTTTTCTTGATGGAAACGTAAATGACCCGGATGTATACGAAAATGCAGTAAAGTAACTAATATTCCGTATGTTTTTAATCCAACCAACTGTCGGATGAGTCTTTCTTTCTCGTATGTAGTTGGTAATGCGTTCACCGGGTAAATAAATTGCGATGAGAATTGTTATGAATACACTCCATAACCAAATTAAGAATTTCATTTATTTCTTTGTTGTTGTTGCTATTTAAATTCGGATCAGTGAAAATCACTGTAGTTTTCTTTACATTATTGTTTCTTGGTATAATATTTACACAGTTTGTACATTTGGAGTTACAATATTACTACTCCAGTGCGCCAACTAACGTAAAGTGACCGGTAAGCGCATAGAAAACGGTGAAATGAGTCTACATTAAATACGAAAAGGGCATTCTATTTCGACCTGAATTTACTTTCTTAAATTGTCTCTTTCTTACTTTCTGAGAATTTATATCATCCGGTATGAAGTACTTTTATATACTTTGATAATTTCAATTACACTTCCATTATATTACGTTTCCATTTACCTAACAGACAGGAAAATTGAATAAAATCAATAATTCTAATCCGGATATAATTGCATTGTTAATGGATGTCAATCTAATGCCAATATTTAGTAAACCGTTCAGTATTACATACATTGTGCGTTTGTTAAGTGCAGAATTTCACCGAAATTGTGGAATTTTGTTAGGTAAAGGTAAAATAGGCGATTGTTTATTGATACCGAACAAAAGTTAATGAAGCGGATTAATAGTATCCATTGGGTGTTTCAAATAGTTAAATTGATTTAATCGGAATGTATAATGCCAAAGAAACAATATGTTACGCTATTTAAATTGGCTAATTATTTCACCACGTAAAACAGTTTAACCATTTTATTGAGTTAAATGGCAAACATTAAATTTATTACGTTGACGTTCCAGTAGACTCATAGATCCGTGTATCAAAGAAAAAAAAAAGAAAATTTTTGAACCCATAAGAATGCATTTAAAGTTATCGTTTACCTGTGAAGAAAGAAATGAAAATTCAATGTTTAATTACATTGTTATCATGATCTTGACGGATTTCCGTGTTTTATGCAAATATGATGATGAAAAGTGTTTTGCCACTGAGACGGAACTGCCTATAGACAATTTTCTCAAACAGGTGGTAATTGACCATCTGTGTGTGACTTTTATATTTTATATAGAAATATGGCGTTAAAATGCTTTCATTATATTATGAATATTTCTAAAGATGCACAAGATCCGTATTACTATAATAATACAACAGACAACAAGGCACATATGGGAAAGTTTACAGTGCGCTTTAAATAAACATCATAAGTTTCATTACAAAACAATGTTGGATCTTATGGTGTGTCGTACAGTCATATCCAAAATAATTGACTATCAAATGAAAGACAAAAAAGCGTTTGAGTGTTTCTTTTTGGAAGATCCGTTAAACCAATTAAAAGGTTAATCACTCAATTTTCTATTAACATTTATTTTAATATTTTATTTTTGTAAATGTTGTGTGTTTAATGTTCATTTACTTGATCATTGGCACACATATTGTGTGCTTTTTCATGATTGTTATCCGGCAATGGTGTATTAAGGTTTATTAAGATCATGTAGAAAGAGACCTACTGTCACGTTTAACTAAGTGGTGCATTGATTCAGTTTAGCATAATCTTTAATGTCTTACTTTTTATTTTAGCATATAACTTTACTGTATGTACCAAATGTGTTTTTGTGTTATTTCATTTCTTTTCTTGTGGAATTAAAAAGCAAAAATATTTATTTTTTGTACAGCATCCGCGATCATTTCGGTGATTATCTAGTGGTTCCGTGTACAGTTCTAGTTTTTTCTTCTTTATAGCTTTTTTTATTTAATACTTTTATTTCAGTATTTGACAGTGGCTGATGGTGGATCATGATCCATTCTGTTTTCAACTGAAAAATAAAAGAAATAAAACTTTACATTGATCCGTTTCGTAATTGATTAACCGCATTTTTTGGTACAATTTCTTCTATGCGAATTGTTTTTTTTTTTAATGTGCAAAAATAAAATAGCAATAGTGTTTGTTTGTAAGTTTAAAAGTCTTGTTTAGATGTCGTTAATTGTATGGCCGTTGGCAACATATAATTTAGATAAAATTTTATAACAATTTGTTGTAAATTCATTGGCATAAACATTATAATTTCTAATCAAATCAAACGGTTTATTTCGGTTTGTTCGCACTGTATAGTAGAAGATATACAATGTTACAGTGAATATTGTTAACATTCATGAATAAAATTTTAAAAAGCTCTTCTCTACGGTTGAATCATAAGAGATGAATATTCTCGTTGGTTTACTATTTTTGGTTTTAAATGAAAACTGGTTATGAATCTGTTTTGGATTGAAATTGCGAATGATACAGCTAACGATGTATCGTAATTCGCTAAAAAGAGAGATGAAAAATCTTCTTAATGATACGTCTCTTGCAAATTTTTTCCCAAGTTTTATCTCCTATTGAAAATGTGCGTGTAACCGTTTCTTTTACTTTTCAAATAAATAAAGATTCTTCTATGGATGTTTCTTATGTTCAATGTATCGTGTAACTGAGAGCAACATAATCAGCTATACATTGAGTTAAACGACCCGTGCTGGGATCTTCAGTTTCTAATGTCGTTGTTGACGTATTTTATTTCTTTCTCTGTTAAATCCGTGTACTGTTGTAACAAAGTTATATATATCGACTGCTATAATTAACTATTTGATGTTAATTTTATCTTATTTTGATATGTTGAGATTACCTGATGATTTCTATTATGTTTTGTTATCTTGTATTCTGTGGCTGTGGCCAATTGCAATGATCTTTTAACGTTTTTTTTTTTTGGGCATGATCTTATCCTCGGTTGTACCCCAAATTCATTATGGGATGATCAATTGCCTCGGGGACATGTGAACTCGAAATTATAAAATAAAAACGATAAAATACATGGTATAATATATTTAATTTAAAAAAATACAGAAAAAAATATACTTGAACACGGCTGTAATAAATACACCGTAGACATTCACTGTATCCGGTTGGTTAAAAGAAAACATACATTATTGAATTGTGACGAGAGAACGAGAGAAGCACTAAATAAACGGCACATGCTAAAAATACATGAATTTATGTACCTTACGAAAACGACATGAATTCATTATAAAAATCCATAAAGTGTATGTTGTCTTATTATTTTTGGGAGGTATGGAAAAATTCATTAAAATCAATTACGATGTACTGTGTAAAAGTATTAATCATTTAAATAATGCATACCCAAGTGTATGATGTTTCACTGCTTAGTTCCTGTTTCACATATTATAATTACGGCCGTTAATCAGTGATTGATAGTTAAATCGTTTCCAATGAATTTGTTTTGAATAATCCAGGAATAATGATGATTATTTTGATGCGATTTTATTGAAATAATCAAATATTCCCGTTCTCTGTTTGAAGTTCGTTAATGATTTTCTATTTAAATCATAAAGATGATTGAGCCAAGACGCTCTGGGATGAATGATCTTCTCAATTAGTTGAATCAATTTGGTAAACTGTGTTGTAACATAAAATAATTTGATTAAAATATAGGTCACTAAGTAGCCAATGCTGTAATTTAATTATTCGTGTTCCTTTTAATAGACGCGTTACACCCCATTGTGTAACAAAAGTAACATTATTTTGGGTGGTAAAAGAACTACTGTCACACTGATTAACTAGTAAATTGATGGTGGTTTTGTGTGTATTATAGAAACAATTGGGATTCGTCACACGATGCTTTCCATTTAGATGGTTTGTGTTTTCATTATTTTTGTTACCATTTAAAAGAAACATAAATTCAAACAATATTTTAACTCAAAAGATTACACATTGACGGTGAAACGAAACGAGAGATTTGTCTACACCAAACAGAGAGAAAATTGAGAGCCAAACGAACATAATAGAGAGTACCCCGACTTAAGTCTGTTCCATACATGAGGAGTTTTTGTACCCACTCGGTCTGTAAATGTTGTAATCATATAAAGTATTAATATAAATTTGTTTCATAAAACCTTAACGTGAATTGATCGTTAACATTTAGTTAAAATTCAGCGGTTGATCAGGTAACATCGATTAAACGGTGTTTCTCGCGGTATTGTTTTAAATCAAGAAAAAGTTTTTCTGTTTTACTGAATATTAAGTTGACTTTGAGTGCTTTTAGGTGCTCACTTGTATTAAAATAAAAAAAAAGTTTTAAACAATTCTTCTACTTCAAATGCAAAAGTAAAAGACATTCAAAAGAGAGTAAAGTGAGAGAAGAAGTGGTAATATAAAGGCCAGCGAAATATAATCATCAAACTGAATGTAGTGTTTCTAGTTGGTTCATTTTATGTCGTTTTGATGAATTTTCAATACGTCAACTTGGATTTTGTATTAAACGTTCGTTCAGTTCAAGACGACCACTTGTTGCTTTAGCTAGTTGGTTTACTCATACATTTGGAATAAAATAAATTCTTGATTTCCTGAATTCTTGATCAAATACGATTGATTCATATTGGATTACCATTTGATTTGGAATTAAACACAAAGCTGTTTGGATTAATCATCAATAGAGAGAGACCATCTTAATAGCGGAATTTAATATTTGGAATAAAAGAAACAAAAGTTGGTTACCATAAGCCGGAATTGTTATATCGAATTCGAAACGGATTTGAATTTCTTATGAGTGTTATGTTATACTTTGGAACCAAAAGTTAAATTTAATAAAATTTCACTGGGTGAAAGTTTACCAATAAGACGTTTTTGGATTTTCCAATTTTTATCAAAAAAATTTTATTGCTACCATTCAAGTTTACTTTATTACGTTGAAGTGAATTTTGACGTATTTTTTACCTGAACAAATAGTAATGACGACATATGATAATATTGATACTTAAATGAAATGTGTTAAGTGTTCTTTATTTTTTTTTTTTTGATTAACGAATCTTATGAGATCTAAACGACTGAATATTAAGATTCCCAGCTATTAATTTCCGTGTGTGCAAGTGCTATTTATTGTTCATATTATTTATTCATTCATTAAATTGAATCAATTCTAGTCAATGAAATATAGGAATTATAAATGAGATGAGAATATATTATTTATATTTTGTGATTGTTTAAAGTTTTATATAAATTGTGTTTTTTGTGGTTCCTAAATACACACACCTTCTCTCGTATATTATGAATACGTGAAATATTAATTAGTTTGTGGTTGTTTTTTTTTGCATAACTAGTAGTTATCTCATATTTTTTTTTTCTGCTGGTTATTGTTGATTTTTATTATATTCGAATTAAATTTCTGTGAGAACTAAACAACGCTTTTTTATTTGTGGAAATTAACAAAAACAACAACGAAATAATAAAAATTTATTTAAATATTTATGAATCGCAGTGTTTTATTCTTGATTCAATTGAATAGTGACCGTTCTTTAAGTATTTGAAGATACATAATAAGAAATTTGCACCTAATTTGTGAAGAAAATATAAAAGAGACACATAACATTGAATCGCAATAACAAATAAAATATAAAGAATATTGAATCATGTTGTGCTAATTAACATTATTGTATCGAATCTCATTCATAATTGGATTTTGTTAAAATTTTATTTTTTCGCGAATTCTGATTTTAACTGGATATTTTGCACTTGGATACCATTTGCTGAATTAAATTAGGAGCTAGCCAACTGTTTTAGCCGTTTAAAGGAATTTATGTGCTAAACAATAACGTTTAATTAAAATGTTGATCATAAACGAAAAGGTAAAAATTTTGTCTTATACTATTGAAGTATTACTATAAGTGTTGACTGATGATACAATGAATTAAGATCTTGTACTGAATCACATGTTTTTTCTATATTAAAACAGAAAACGGAATGAATTGCGATTTAGATTGTCATTACGATACCACCTGAAAAACGTGTACAATCTACCTACAATTAATTGTTATCCGTTCCGTTAAAGTAGCGAAAAAAAAAAGTATCGAAGCTTACAAAAGATTGAATGAATTGAATTTTTTTATTGAGAATTGAAACAACCAAAAAACAGTTTACTTACGTCTATTTTGTTCGTTGTTATTACGCACATGAAACATTTAATTATGCTAATGGACTTATAATCGAATTATCTAACTCATATTAATGTTTGTTGTCTATTTATGGTCAACTGAATGATCGTCAGTGTCGTGAGACAATTCGGTTTCTTTTAGTCTGATTTTTGATGGCTCTCTTCACACCTTCATTATTTTGGACCAAAAAGTCACGTCATACTGAGTTTATCTTATTTGTTTTCGTTCTTGTATGCACTCTTCTCTAGAGTGTTGGAATCATTTAAATAAAATCACGATTTAGATAAATGTAGATCATGATCTGATTCAGTCACCTTTATTCATATCGTTCTAATAAATTTACTGGAATTGTCTTACTCTTCTACCTATTCTGTATAACATCGTCTCTGATCATTTTATTTTATTATTAACATTTGACGTCATCTGTGATGGTATTACCCAAACTATGAGATTTGATTATTTTCAACTGAATATTTTAATCTTAAATTACCAAATTTACATAGATAATTATTTTTTCTTGTGACGTTATGTACTTAAGTAATTCATTTTTATTATTTTCATTAAATGATTGAGTTTGTAGTCGTTTAGGTGGAATTAAAATGTATGCGAGTAATGAATTTTGTTTCAAATAGTCGCATTTGCATTAATTTCTAAGGAATAAGAGAGGAAAAATGCTAAGAGATTTCATTATTTCTTAACAAACACAATCTATTTCCAAGTACATGAACTGGTCCATACAAGATAATGATTGAAATTGAACGAAATAAAAAAAAAAAAATTAGAAATAATTCTTAATATTAATCATTTGTAAGGCGATAAGTTATTTAATGGGTCGCAAATGTTAGATTATGTTAAACAAAACGGTAATCATTTTTATTATGTTTTATGTTATTTACATTTTGAATGATTATGGAATTTTAATTTTTTATTCATGTTGATGGTGTACATTAGCATGACTATTGCTTCAGAGTAAACCGGTCAAAAAATTGATTTAAATGAGATATTGGCAAATTGTTTTTTTGAAATTTCAAATGAAAATTAAAGTGATACGTTGCTCTTTACCAGATCAGGTATCACAATAATAGATTAGTTGATTGAGGAAATATTATTCAGAAAAATCTGTTGAGAGACAGACGGCAAAATTAACCAAGACAGAAAATAAAGAAGAAGTGAGAATTATAACGATCAGTTGATTGTCCTTGGTAATTTGTTATGCTTTAAAATTTCTGATGGGTCAAAGAAAAAGCTTTATGTGATCGTTAAACTTTTTTTTTTTTATTCTTCATTTGATTCTGGTATTTAAATCTGCATTCCGGATACCAAGATAGTTTTATGTTTGAATCAAATCGATTAAATTCAAAATGATAGAGAGTTATAAAACGATCGATAAATTAGTAAAATATTTGGAATAACTTTATCGATTTTGGCCATTAGTTTGTGCCATTCATAATTCAGAGAGTCTCTTCCAACGTTAAAGGATCTTAAATTAGGCAAATGACATGGTGCCAACAAGGTACACATATGACTATGTATCTTTAATTATTTTTTCTGAATATGTGTCTTGATCCGTAATGAATAAATAAAAGCCATAAGATGAATATTGTAAAAAAAACACCATTGAAGAAGAAATAAAAAAAAAATGAACAGACTCACAACAAGTCTCACTCTCTAATACTAAAAATAGTGAATTGCGTCATATTTTATTTAATAAATCTCAATATTATTAGATATTCCAAAAGCTAAGATCCAAAATAAAAAATTCATTTGGCATTTTATTAAAAAACGAAGAAAAAATTTGAAGTGAAGGAAAACCATAACAGATAATTAGGCGAAGACAGTATGCAATTTATTTAACAGTTTATGTGTTGCGATGAAGGTGTAATTCATACCTGTAATAAATGGGCGATATTATTACCGAAGGTTTTATGTATGCCACATACTACGACGTCTATACTGTGACTAGAGTGTGGTAGATCAGTAGCAGTAATCGGTATGACACAATTTTACCAAAGCGGATATAAAACTTATTCTCTCCTACTTATAAGCGCCAACATTATCATTATTTATATTTGACTCTGTTTTATTTTTTTATATAATTTAGTGTATAACCAATTTGCAATAACAAGTTATGAAATATGGTATTGAATGTATAAATCTGTGTGATATTTCATATGTTTGTTTCACTTAATTATACGAAAGAAAATGATTGACTCTCACTTGATTGCACCGTTTCATTGGTTATTGGTATGTATAACCACCACCTTGTGTATTGTTTTATAAAATTATTGTTTATGTACCTAATAGGTGTCGCAATTTAAATGAGATATTAAAATTTAATAATAGCGATGACAATAAGAATCATCATAAAGATAATAAATAAAAGAAATGACTAGAATTTTATGATTAAAATTCCATTATTAGTTATGATATTCTGTTGTTTGTGTTTAGACTGATTAGAAAACAATATATTTATCATTATTTATCCAATTATTAATAATTATTTGAGTAATGAATTCTGCGTGTGTGTGGATACACAAATCAAAAATCAATATGATTTTGTAATTAAATAAGGAATAATTCAACCCCCTTCTAACCGGAATCAGAAACATTTTTTTCTTTTGAATTAAATGACGACAAGAATAAATTACAAATAATGAGGCTTTATTGAATTTTGGCGTAACTCAACATCCTATTTGCGTTTCATATAAAAAAACACATTTTGTTGTCTGTTTAAATATGAAAACCGATACTTTGACCTTATGGTAACAATGAATAAATTATCTTGGATATTTTATTCACCTTTATACTATACGATCAGGATTGATTATTGTTAACAAAAGTATATATTTTATTGTTATGATTTATGATTATTACGTTTCAATTTTTCATCAATTTGTACGATATGATGGTTGGTTTACGTGAAATTTTTATTTAGATTCAACTACAGTGTTTGTTCATTTATAATTATTATCTAATAGCATAAAGTGATTAAATTACATAAAATTCAATGAATTTTTGATGGTTTCTTCTTTAATTTCGTATGCAAAGAATCAAATTTCATATTTAATGACTATGCTAATCATTTGTATTAAATTTTATTTATCCATTTATTTAGAGATATGTAAACAATTTATTGGTTATGGATATTCAATGAAGTTGGATCATTAAATCACAAATCATTCAAGTTAAATCGATTTTAAATTGTTTAGAAGTTTTATTTTTTTCTTTTTCATCGAATAAGATAATAAATAAAATAAAATTGTTTTTTAGTTAAAGATGACACTCACTTACACTTGAATATAATTTCTTTGATGTTTACTTAAGGTGGTGGTTTATAAGATTTTAAATTCTAAGTATTTATCTTATGGATGATGTTTAATTGGTTGTTATTGCAGATGCTTTAATGTTACGAATAATTTATCATTTTTCATTATACCAATTTTGATTATTTAAATTCTTTTTTAATTTTTTTTTTTTTTGGCTGTTTGGCCATACCTTAATTGACTTTTATCATATACTGAGAGTGAGGTGGTCTCCCCATAAAAGTATGGCTGTAAACAAAAAACATGATGATTATTATTCCTTTTCATCTTTGGATGACCTTGCCTATAATACGTATAGACAAGAACAAAATGACTAGATTATTATTATTATAAAATTCTCATTACTCTCTTTGGGATGATGTGTTTGTTTCTTGACGGATGATTGCGACTTATGAATTTTTTATCGTTTGTAGTAGAAAAACTCACCGAAATTAAAAACCATTCAGAAGGTAAAAACAGATAATAACAATAGCTGCTGTTTTAAGCTTATATGACTGGGTGTTTGCTGTAAGATAAGTTAATCGGTTTTATTGCAGTAAACAGAATGTCAATGAATGAGTATCATTATTTAGAATATTTCTAAATGTATAGAATACCATTGGTACCATAAACAACGACGTATAACTAATTTGTAATAAAATTTATTTTAACCAGTAAAGTGTTATTTTATCCGTTTTCGCTTATTTATTGCAATTTTTCTTTGAATTTGAAAGAATTTTTATCAATCAACACACTAATCGTGACCATTCATAGTAATTTGTTTTGTTTTTTTTTTTATACTTCCCAATATTAAATTCGGTAATAAGTTGTAAACATGATTGAATCACAACAGTATCTGTTGTTCTTAATACTTACGGGGTTAATTCATTGAATGGCGTTTTATAGTCGTTGCAAAAATAATAAATGAAAGAAACGATTAAGGAATTAAGTTTTAAACTCTTCACTGTTTATAGTTCTTAAGTGATTGGTTTTCTGACCAAATTAGTTTGGTTTATTTTCGGTGTAGAACTGTGTGTATCTTGTCATGTTCATTTAGATTATGACCATTGTATTCTGTCATGTGTTTCGGCTACGGAAACAGCCAACTCATTATGGGTACACGGGTTCAAAGAACAGATTGAAAACGTTTGATGTAGTTAACTTATCGACTTAAATGATTGGTCCATTATAGCAGTAAGATAGACAATGACTAGTTTTTTTTTAATTTTTAATTCTCTGTTTTGGTTCTTGAACGTCTTAAAATTGATCATTAAAAATGATTCGATGATTAAGAATTGAATCGTAAATCGTGCATAAGAAATAAATGGTATGGAATCACAATAATATCGAATTGAGAAAACAGCATCTTCAATATGTTTCGTAATGAAAAGACAAATAAGAAATAATTTAAATGTTTTTTTTTTGTAATACAAATTGCCTTGTTATTTTTGGCCTAGCAATTTTGTGGTAGACTCCCATTGTATTGTTTAATCTTTGATTGATTATTATAAATAGTGATTGTTTTATAATGTTATTTATGGTTTTTGTTACTATTTTTATTTATAGCAATTTATAGAAACAACATCGCATACGGAAGCAGAAGATTCTAGCTATGATTCGGATTGTGATGTTGATGAGTTTCATAATTCACAATCAACAAATCATGAACAAGTGTCGAGAACGACAAGTGATACATTGGGCCAAGAATTTGCTGAGTATGTTTGCCAACCCGTGTGTCAGGTAAGCATCATTTGATTGAAACACGTGTATTGTTACGGATGAATGATGATTAAATATAATATTTTTGTTTTAATAATTTTAGGATCGATCACCTGGTTATAAACAACGTGTAGAATTTGCTTTAAAATTGGGTTACACGGAACGTTTAGTGCAAGCGGCCATCACTCATTTGGGACAGAATCCATCACAAAATGAACTGTTAGCTGAATTAATTAGATTAGGTACATTGCAAGGTAATAAAGGTGAATTTACATGTGATTCACCAACGGCTGATTGTATGTCACCGGGAATTGGTGGTGGCAATAATAATGGAATATGTGCTGGTCCATCCGGTGGTTTATCGATTGTACCTAAAGATAATGGTATAGCAAATAATGCATTACGTCCAATTGTAATTGATGGCAGTAATGTGGCAATGAGTCATGGTAACAAGGAAGTGTTTTCATGTCGTGGCATTAAAATATGCGTTGATTGGTTCAAGGCTCGTGGTCATAAAGAGATAACTGTATTTGTTCCAAAGTGGCGGAAAGAGAATTCACGTCCAGATAATCCAATTATTGAGCAAGACATTCTATCTGAATTGGAAAAGGAACGGATGTTAGTGTTTACACCATCCCGTTTATTAAATGGTAAACGAATGGTATGCTACGATGACAGATACATTTTAAAGTTAGCCGTTGAGAATGATGGTATTATTGTGTCAAATGATAATTACCGTGATTTAATTCAAGAGAGTAATGAATTTAAGAAGGTAATCGAAGAACGTGTTTTAATGTATTCATTTGTAAATGATCGATTTATGCCACCCGATGACCCACTTGGACGATCCGGTCCAACATTGAGTAACTTCTTAAAAATGCAACCAACGTAAGTATTCAACAATTTTAAGTGTTTTCTTTTTATGTGTCCATCTGTATTTACCGGAGATAATTAATTGTATTGATTTTATTTTAGATGTAGAAAAGGTGATCAACCAGCATGTCCTTATGGAAAGAAATGCACGTATGGTAATAAATGTAAATTCAATCATCCAGAACGGGGTATTGGACCACATAAAACTGTAACCGAACGATTGTCGGAACATGCCGCTCGTCATTTGCAAGCACGTAATGCAAATGAAATGCAAGCGAATCGTGTTCCAATTCAAGGAAAATCATTAAGTGTACCATTAAATGTGACCAATTGTGAACCATTGTCTATACCAGCGAACACATCACCATGCTCTGAAACAAGAAGGAAACCAATTTGTAAGTGACTTTTTATTTGCATTCAAATATTGTAGTGAATGTTAATTGATTCGTTGATTTGCTTCCTTTTAGTCCGTACACGATCTGGTGTATCAGAGTATCCATATAATCCGCATTTGGAGACGCATATGTCTCAACAACAATTGAATAATATGTCTTATGTACAACAGTCAACACCATCACCGAATTCCCAACAAACTCAGCATATAAATTGGGATACATCACCGACTAATTTGCATCCTCACTTGCGTGACGGTTTCCCAAAATCAATTAGTATTGACAATATATCACGTGAAGCGTATTCGCATGCTCATCCACATTTCACGTCAATTTGGCAACACAGTCCAGTGGGACAGAATCCCCAACAACAACAGCAACAACAGCAGCAGCCTGGTACAATACAATCACAACAGGCAAACGAATTAATGGAAGATAGTGTTAATTTGCATCAAAAATTGAAACGACAATTGTCTTTAAATCCCTCCGGCTGTGATCCAAGAATTTATCAAATGCAACAGCGTCATATAATGCATCCATCCATTTCACAATCACAAGCAGCATCACACCGGGCATTGGCATCATCATTGAGCGGTGGTCCACGTTCACCCCATTCACATCAAATGTCACAACAATGGGATGCACATCAAGTAAGCTGAAATGTTTTTTAATTCTTCGATTCAATCTAAATATTTGCCTTTAATTTTAGAGTGTTACACGTAATGCATCAGCACCGGATCCAGCTAGACCATGGTGTAATGGACCACCACCAGCATCATCTTCTGAACCACATATTAGTAATTTGTGGTCTCAACAGCAAATCATCTCGGCGGGTCAAACTCAGCATATGAATATGCAAGAAGCACGCCGAAAAATTCATTATCATTTGACCAATGTATTCCCAGAGGAACAGGTCCAAACTGTGATGCAATTGTATCCAGAAGAAACGAATCCACAGAAAATTTGTGCTGTTATTTTGAGTATGTATCCGCCCAAGAACTAACTCAGTATCGTTGATGAATAGAAGAATCGGATTCACATGTGAATATTTAGAAACTAACATTTAATTTTAATTAATTGAATGACACCAATTTAGTAAAGGAATGAAAAATACACAAGCATGTAACTCTATTATCTATTTTAATTGTTAATTATTCAAATTTGTTGTCTTTCAAAAAGATTGAATTTATAATGAAAAGTAAATTTGTTATGGCATTATGCAATACGTTAATATTAATCTTTATAATATACATAGAATGTTTAAGAGAGACGGAATTAAACTAAAAAAAAAAGTTATAATTGGGGGTCTGATAAGATGATGATTTAAAAATAAAAAAAAAATGTTATAATAAGGCAAAAGAAGAAAATGTTGAAAACATTTTACATGATTACATCCATTTACTAATCATAATTGTACTTAAGAATTAAGATAATAATCAAGTAATTGATTCCAATGTTCTTATTTTTATGTTTATAAGACAAGAAAAATTAGTAGAAGAAGACAGTCAGCGTAATAGAGATAAAATTAGATGAAAACATATTAAACTAATCACTATTAAGAGAGAAGTTTTAGTAAGATCACACACATAACAACAGACCATTTTGTTCGATGTGCGATGTTTAAGTTTCTTTTTAGGGTCTTTATGTTATGACAACAGAAAAGAACTAAAATAGTTGAATGATCTATTTAAGATATTGTTGAGCTCCATTCACATTTCACATTGATTTAATGTGAATGATTGTATGCTTAACATTAATTAGTTAGTTTGTAAAATTAATGATAGGAAGACACTAAATAGTGGGTTTGCGTGTAAAGCCAGATGTGATGGGGGCTGCTGATATTTGGGAGGGGATTGATGACGTTGTGAAAAGAGAATATGTTTATTTTAAGTAACTTCATATTGGAGACTTTGTGACTATTATAAATATTTTAATCGTGGTATTTTATACAATTATAAAACGGTAACCCTTATTAATGGTGGTAAATATAAGATCAACCATTCAAAATTAAATAAAATGAAGAAAACAGAGATAAACACAATGTTATTGTATTTAAACTAATTATTGATTATTGTATATGTAACTAAATGTTAATTAATCTATTGAATAGTCATTTAACGTTAATTATTTACTATATATTATGACCATTTATATGTGGACATTTGCATTGTATGATGAATATGATGGGCTAGTTAATGAGAGGATGAACATCTCAATTATAAAATAGTTTTTTTTTTAAAGATCAATTTGATTGTAATTGTTTCTTATCTATGGTTATAAAATGCACAGATAACCACTGTACATGTTTAAAATATAGTTGAGGAATTTTACTTGTTGGACTACACACATTCGTTTCGGTGATTTTAAAATAACTTTTACGCTGAAATTCAGTTAACAAACAAAAAATTGAACGCATTTGAAATAAAACTCTATTTGCCAATTGTTTAAATTGTTGTCTTTCTATTTTTGAAACTTTTGAATTTTTTCAGATTATTCATTATGATTTGTTTAGAAATAAAAATTTTAAGAATCACCGCGTACAGAATTTACCTGCTGCATGTATGTTCTCCTGTTCCATATTGTTAGTTTCTGTTTGAAATTTTCTAGAAAATCTCAAAAACATTACTTTTTCACTGAGATTGGAACAGGCGAACATAACATCAGGACGGAACTTTCATGATTTTCCTTAGATGAAAAATTGGTTGAAATTTTCTATGAAATTTAATTTTTTTTTTTTTTCAATAATCAAAAGTTTCGTTTCTAGCCGATACCGCTTAAAACTTGTTCAATTGGTGAAAATCGTTGAAGAATCTAAAATTGAAACTATTAAATCCAATGTAATTCTCTGAAATTAGAATGATCAATACCTACTAAGTAAAACAGTTAAAGAGTTCATTACAAAATAATTTATTTAAGTAACTTAAAGAGTTCAGTCAAATAAAATCAACTTAATAAAATCTTAATAATGCATTATTTCCATCTTATATCACAAAATAAAATAGTTGACTTTTCTCTAGTTAAAAATCAATGAGAGTATATAAAATTATCTATTAGTCACTACTATATTTAATCTACTTCTTCAACGGTAGGACCACGACTGTGCGGTTGAGATCCAGCTTGTTGTCCGCAAGAAGATGGTTGTGCACCAGCTGCTCCTCCACTATGCAATTTAGTCATAATGGGACTACAGATAGCCGATAATTCTTTCATCTTGCTATCAAACTCTTCCTTCTCAGCCAAATTATTACTATCGATCCACTTAATGGTGTCTTCACATGCGGACTTAGCTTTCTGTTTGTCACTATCACTTAACTTATCACAAGCTTGTTCGATTGATTGTTTAATACTGTAAACATAGTTCTCCAAACTATTACGAGCAGTTACTTTTTCCCGTTGACGCTCGTCTTCCTCTTTGAATCGTTCAGCTTCAGCCAACATACGGTCAATATCTGATTGTGAGAGACGTCCCTTATCGTTCTTAATAGTGATACTCTTCTGGTTACCGGTACTCTTATCAACGGCTGATACATTTAAGATACCGTTGGCATCCATATCGAATGTAACTTCGATCTGTGGAACTCCTCTTGGTGCTGGTGGAATACCGGATAGTTCAAAGTTACCGAGTAAATTGTTGTCTTTGGTCATGGCACGTTCACCTTCAAAGACTTGAACAGTAACACCCGGTTGATTATCAGCAAATGTTGTGAATGTTTTAGTTTGTTTGCATGGAATTCTCGAATTCCGGTCGATTAAATTAGTCATCACACCACCAGCAGTTTCAATGCCAAGCGACAATGGTGCAACATCAACCAAAAGAACATCTTGAATCTTTGAGCTGGTATCTCCACTAAGAATGGCAGCTTGCACTGCAGCACCATAAGCAACTGCTTCATCTGGATTGATTGATAAGTTCAATTGCTTTCCACAGAAGTAACTCTGTAAGAGTGCTTGAACTTTGGGAATGCGAGTGGATCCGCCTACCATAACGATATCATGAATTTGACTCTTGTCCATCTTGGCATCACGGAGAGCCTTTTCAACTGGCTCCAAGGTAGAACGGAATAGATCAGCGCACAATTCTTCGAAACGAGCTCTTGATACTTTGGTGTAAAAATCTACTCCTTCCATTAATGCATCGATTTCAATAGAAGCTTCAGTGCTTGATGACAGAGTACGTTTTGCTCGTTCAACGGCTGTTCGTAAACGTCTGAGTGCACGCGCATTGGTCTTTAGATCTTTCTTGAACTTTCGTTTGAATTCTTCGCAGAAATGATCTACCAATCGGTTATCAAAATCTTCACCACCAAGATGTGTGTCACCAGCAGTAGATTTCACCTCAAACAATGAACCCTCATCGATGGTCAGAATGGATACATCGAAGGTTCCACCACCCAAATCAAAGATTAGGACATTTCTTTCACCTTTTAAGTTTTTATCCAATCCATAGGCTAATGCAGCAGCTGTGGGTTCATTGATTATTCGAAGCACATTCAGACCAGCAATTACACCAGCATCCTTTGTAGCCTGTCGTTGTGAATCATTGAAGTATGCTGGTACGGTAATAACGGCATCTTTAATTGTAGTTCCTAAGTATGCTTCAGCTGTTTCCTTCATCTTTGTCAGCACCATTGAACTGATTTCTTCTGGTGAGAATGTCTTCTCGACTCCTTTGAATTCTGCTGCTATCTTTGGTTTGCCACCAGCGTTCACGACTTTGAACGGCCAGTGCTTCATATCAGCCTGGATCTTTGAATCATCAAACTTACGGCCAATCAATCGTTTTGCGTCGAAAACAGTGTTTCTTGGATTCATGGCCACTTGGTTCTTGGCAGCATCACCAATGAGCCGCTCTGTGTCGTTGAAGGCAACATAACTGGGTGTTGTCCTGTTTCCCTGGTCATTGGCAATAATCTCCACTTTGCCGTGCTGGAACACTCCAACACAGGAGTAAGTGGTACCCAAATCAATTCCGACTGCTACCATTTTCACTGATTTATTATTCACTTTCTTATTAATGTTATTTAATTTAATTTCCCTTGTTGCAATTAGCACTTGATTATTTTAGTTCACTGTATTAGTATCACTTTGGTTTTATAACTGAATTTCTATTTAACTTTATTTAAATTTAACTTTTCAATTTCACTTTAAATTTTGTGTCTTTGCCTCTTTACTCTTTCGCTTCAGTTTGTGTTATGACTACAATTTGCTCGGCAGCAGTGTTATATACGAACGGTTGTGTTCTCGAATGTTCGTAAGCGAAGTTACTCGAACAGCGTCATTCGTACGAGAAGCTTCTCCAACAACACCTATTTTCGGGATTATTCTCGTTTTAATAAATTTTTATCTCGAGAAAACGTTTAAATTACTTGTTAATTATATTGTGTTTGATGAATGAGTAGACCGATAAACTATTGCAGATGCGTAAATAGCGGAATATAAGCAGATAATATCAAGAATTGCAGAAACAAAAAATTTTTGTAAGTAAAATTTCTTTGCAATTGGAAGAGTTGAACATAACTCCAGTAGACTAATTTACAAAATTAATGTTCTGGCCATCCGAGAAAAATCAAACGCGATGTTTTTCTATCTCTTTTATTTCTACAGTACTTTTTAAAAAGAATGTAAGTGTAAAATCCGTGTTTCGAGATATTCGCATTTTAGTGTTTTTGGCTATACCCTTTTAGTCTTTAGAGTTAGACCCATATAGTAAGCGAAGAAAATGTTCGAAATTAAAACAACTAACCAACTGTGCAAAAAAATTTAAGAAAAAATTAATATCAACCGAGTAAATAAAAAAAGCAACAACAAAATACATGTAAAATCCAAATGCTGCATCTTTTGTCCGAAAATTTTTTTATTTGTCACAATATTAATGATATAATAACAAATAACGTCGCAACAAACAAAAATAGTTACATTCTTATTGTAGAGGATTTTAGTTAAAATCGCTCGCTTACACCCTTGTTGCACCATTTTTTTTTTGCTCTCACGGCCTGGAAAATGCAATTTGCGGATTTTTTTTTACATACGGATAGATATAATTAATATCTTTACTGTATGCATCGTATTCAATAAGGTCCGATTTGTTAGTTGCATTCTTTTGTCGGAGTACTGCAGATTTTTCAATTTTCATATCTCCTCTTCATGCAAAATTGATTGGCAATATAGACGCCATCTTGTTATTAATACATGAAACTATTGCCGAAGAAAGTTGTAGAGGGCAGAGCAATCGCAAAAGAGTTGCTGCCACGTTGTCGTAATTGTAATTCATAAAAAGTTGAAGTGCTGGTTATTTGAATACGCCGCTTTCGTACCAAAATGAAGAGATGTATGACACCATACGATATGGTTGTCAGTTAATCGGAATCGTTCGTTCGGATAACATTGTTTTGGTACAATTTGAAGGAAAAAAATTCAGTGAAATTGTTAAACAAATGCATTCGGATCAGCCAAATGGTAAATTAATTATTTGAAATTCGTCCACTTGTCGGTCCAGTGATACAATCAATTAGTGTAGAATGATTAACCGTATTTGAACAACACTTTCGTAGCACCGCCAAGTGAAATTTATGTTTTTGTGTCGAAAAACACCCGCAATTGGGGTTCAGGTGCCTCTTTCGATTTTCCTCTTCGGTATTTTGTTTATCCAAAACAACTAATTAATTATCGTATTGCTAATTATCGAATAACTAAAATTCAATCAGAGTATTAAAATTTTCCGTCTGGTTATCCGATTAGTGTTGCTTGTCGGTTTAAAATTAAATGTTCGTTCAGTGAGACAAGTGTTTTCAATTAATTTAATTAGCAGTCTGTTTTGTTTTTTTGTTTTTTGATTTTACATTTAATCGGTTCTAATTTGTGAATAATATTATTTTGTTGCCATAATCATAATTCTGTGAGATTCGGTGTAAATTGAAATGTACGCAATTGAGTTGGCTGTAATATGCCATTTGTGTTAAAATTAACAAGAGTTACAGTAACAACACTAGAAATCGTGTTGTTGTGATTTTATATTTTTATGTGCCATTGAAATGATGGAATTACAACTTCCAGCAGACTGCAGATGCGAATGCAGTTGCTGCAATTTAATGTTTTGCCTAAAGGAATAATTAAAGTGGATGGTGATTGGTGTGTGGTACTGAGAATCTTGTTTAAACTACATCCAGATGTGTATCGAATAGAATAGTGAAAATCAAAATTAAATTAATTGTAATTTACATAGAAAGTGCAGTGTTTTCTATGTTACCAATAACAGTTTTTGCTTTTATTTTATATGAAATATTATTTTTTATAAATTGAATGCTGTGCGTGTAATGAAAATGTTATAATATGCAAGCAAAGAAACGATATATTTTAGTTATAATATCATGTGCATTCTTAGCATACTGTTACTTTGGTGGCTATCGGCTTAAAAGTGCAACGCCGAATGATCACAATGATAGCCATAAAAATCATTTAAAGTCTTATCACACGAATAAAAATGCACATAGAACTAAGAGTGGTCCCAGTGAATTGCCCAGTTTTACAACGTATCGTCAAAAGAAAGACTTTCTGGTGTCCGGTGCCAATGATTTGGCAATTGATAATAGCGGCCTTAAGCCCATTGGTAGCAGTGCATCAGATGCAACCGGACTGATTAGTAGTAATGGCAGAGATTTAAAGCCGGTAAAGACTGGTGATACTGTTATTGGTGCTGGCAAGACACAGTCAATCGATGGTGTTAAACGTAAACAGCAACGATCGTGTCGTATGGAAACTTGTTTCGATTTTACCAAGTGCTATGATAATTTCTTAGTGTATGTTTATCCACCGGAGCCGGTGAATTCGTTGGGCGCATCACCCCCAATTAGTCCAAATTATCAGAAAATAATCTCAGTGATAACGGAGAGCCGTTACTATACCAAAGATCCAGAGAAAGCGTGTCTCTTTGTATTGGGAATTGATACGTTAGATCGTGATTCATTGAGTGATGATTATGTACGTAATGTGCCATCACGTCTTCAACGTCTTCCGTATTGGAACAATGGACGTAATCATATCATATTTAATTTATATTCAGGCACTTGGCCTGATTATGTTGAAAATAGTTTAGGTTTTGATCCTGGTGATGCGATATTGGCAAAAGCTAGTATGAGTATACAACAAATGCGTCCCGGATTTGATGTTAGCATTCCATTATTTCATAAACATTTTCCATTACGTGCTGGTAACACTGCCACTGGATCAGCAAATAATTTTCCAGCTAATAAAAAGTATTTGTTGGCGTTCAAAGGGAAACGGTGAGTTTTTATGTAATAGAAAGAAGTGTCTTGAGTATTGAGAAGTAACAAATCTGATTTTATTTAATTTTGTTGTGACCTCTTGACGATGGAACTGTATAAGAGATGCTTATTCATTACGGGGTTTCCTGTTTAATGCAATCATTAAATGAATTTTGAGTGTGTATGTAGAAGCGTGGCACTAAGAAATTTTGTTTATCTTATCATTATGATGCACTACTTTCGGCATTAAGCCAAGATGAATTCCAAATGGGAAGTATCATTTGTATAAGAGAGATAGAAAGAGGGAGAGCATCTTATTTAATTTGTATGCCTTTAGATCAAAGAGAATGAAATTAACGTGGTGTGCTTTTTCTTATCACGTTTAATTAAAGTGTTAATTATTCGTAATGATTTTGAACTCTTTCGGCAGACGAAGTTGTTGTTAGACTGTCGTTGTGTACAACGATGAGAGAGTGAGAGATAGCGTTTTATTGTGTTTTCATCTATTATTCAGTGAGATGACGTCTTATTCAGCGAATTAAATTCTATGTAAGCACATCAGTAAATGAATTTAAGTTGCTTGTGTTTTTTTTTTATTCTTCAGAATCCAGTGGATCTACTGTATCCAAGTAAAAAAAAAATAAAATTTCAATTAGCAAAAACTGTATGCCCTATTGAGTTACTCTAATATTTTCAAGTTAGTCGGAGTCTGTTCCAAATACATATAATTTTAAATTAACTGTTTGTGGACACAAAATATTATGATCTATGAATTCATGATTGGGGGTTTTAATGTTTCTCACAAAAAAAAATTTATTTCAATGTTTATTAAATAATAAACCGATTAAAACCATTTAAACATCTATAATGTTTTGGTCATTGAATCGTTCAATAATACTGATAATGTAAACATTTGAAATTGTAATTCATTTAATCGGCCATGTATTCTAAAAGAAGGAAGTATATTGAAACAGAAACAGGGGGAATATTTAAAAACGAGTAGAATTGAAATAAAAATTAAAAATAAACGCGATATAGAATTTATTTATTGAATTGCATGTGGTTTTTGGATGAAAAAAGAACTGTGATTGCGTTCCATTTCCAGACCGTTAAATGAATGGTATAATAAATTGAATAAATGTGCATGTAGTTATGCATGTGAAATATCATAAATAGGGAATTTAATTTTTTATAAATAAATTAAAATAGCAAACAAGTGCAAAAGATAAAGATTAATTTCTGTTATCCGTTGCTATCATAAATAAGATGGTTTTGATGTTCCAATTTGTTATTATTTTGCAATGATTTTGGTTTATTAATTTTTCGTTTCTTTTTGGTGTTTTAAATATTAAATTAAGCTGGTACGTGATGAATATAATTATAAAAGCAATTTGTATTGTTTTTTTTTATTTCAAATAAATCTCGGTATGAGCTTTTTACTTGGTTTTTTTTTTGTGTGTTAAACATTAAACCAAATAAACCCCACGAGAAACGGATTGATTACAATTTTTATATAAAATAAAATTTCTCATTATATTTTGCATGGTTTTATACGTTTTGATTAAATTTCAAGTTTAATTTCAATATATGGGTGAAACCTAAGTGGGAAATTCATTGTGTGGTGTAAACGTGTATGAGATTTACTGGGGGGAAGTATTGTGGATTATCCTTCTTTAGGTCGACAGGTTAATTTGATATGAACGGTGGATAAGAATCATTGATGCTGTGCTATGACGTTGAATATTCTTTTTTGGTTGATAATGTAATGGCAATAATAACAAAATTATTATTTTGTTATCACTGTGAAATATTATCAATCGTTTGAATTCCATCAAATTGCTCTTTTGAATTGTTTTCAATGACACTGGCTGGCTGTGGGGTGAAATTCGCCTTTTGTTCAGCGTTACGCCAACTGATTGTATTTGGAGCAATGGAAGTCATCCGGGTGTTTTTCTGGTATTATTTATGAGGCGCGAAGTTATAAAATTGTATTTTATACTTTTCTTTCTTTTTTTTTTTGGTTTTAAATTTATTACGTGTATGAGACATTATGATTTTTAGAGTGGTTTATATTGCCATTGTTCCGGTATTTTGACTATTAAAAGCATTTGATGTAAATTATATTTTTTGGGAAATATTTTATGCGTCTATATGTATCTTCTATAGCTTCATTTACCAACACAAAACGTTAGTTTATTGATAGGATTTGTTGGCTGTTGAAGAAACAACCGAAAAAAGTACCGAAACCATTCAGTTGTTGAAGAGCTTAAAATATGACATTATTGTTGAGTTTTATATGGATCCGAATATTGTCATAATCATCATGGTACTTTTTTTTTGGTACTGAATTGTATTGTTCTGGTGGTGAGAAAACGATGATTGCGATAATGGGATGTACACCGTTGTAAGAGGCCAAATGATACCCGTAAATCATGACAAGCGACATATAAAACTGAAATGGAATTGCTTCAATATCAGGTTGCGTTATAAAGTGGCTCTTTAGAGAATGAATTTTATCCGTTTGATATGAAGGCGAATTGGTACCAAGTTTATGGAAGGATATTCTATGGTACATCAGTAAAACAGAGTGAGCTATGACGAAATTTTCATCGTTTTATATTGTAAAATTTTCTGGTATTACTCACACCAATTGTCGTAAGTGGATACCGAAATATGAGAGAGTGATTTTCAATTTGAAAATTTTTGTATAGCAATTGTGATTACCATTCGATATGATTGATCCACGGGTACGGATGTTATAATAAGATTAAGTTGATGTGCTCATCAAATGACATGAAGTGTTTTTTTGGTGTACATAACTTATTTGTGACGGCAAAATATCTATTTGTAAAGAGATAAATGGTAATGTTATTTGACAATTTCTATGTTTTCTATGTGTGTACCAAAACACCGGACACTTAATGAATTGTCTATCATAAATTTGTAAAAAAAACATTAATCCCAGGGTTTAGATTAGAGAGTACTTATCAGTTTGAAAATTTAATTTTCTGTAATATAAATCGACAGTTTAAACGATTGGGATCATGAACTCTTGAAACAGTAATATGATAAGTACTTAATTTAGAAAATGAAACGAGAATCCGGTTAATGGATTTATCATTTTCGTTTTCCTTAATTCTGTTTATGTTTTCATAATGTTTATTAAACATTCATTGAATTCATTTTGCCCAGTTACGATGGAATTTCGTTCAATATTTTTAATTAGTTCAATTTGGACGTAAATTGTACTGTTGTTTAATTGGTAAATATTTGATGAATGTAGTTTGAATTATACCGATAAAACCGATGAAGGAATTTTATTTTCATCGTCAGTCAATTGTACTCAAAATGAGTTCGATTAAAGTGCTGTTTTGAATGGGGGATTTTATCGCAATTGAACACAGACAGTCATTTTGTGTTGTCTTGACCAACACTAATGGACCATAAGCGAATAGTTTGTTCTGAAATCTCTACATATTTGGTACTTGGGGTATAGAGAAATGATGAATTTTCATTTGCCTGTAATACCAAGCAAAGACAGAGGAATGTGTAGGGAAGAAGTCCAAGTTAAATTGAAACATTGCAGCTGCATTCAATATTGAAGTAGATGGATGCACTACTCGTATTGGCAATTGATTGTGAATATTTAATTTGTGCAACCGTTTGAGAAAAAACTGAGTAGAAGAATAAAAGTAAAACTGAATTGTGTTGGGCAACATAAAGTGGTTTCTTTTTTTTACACTATGAAATTCAACATCCGGTCAATTCACTATGAATTTTAAATGCTGAAAGCATTTTTCTTTTACATAAAACATTTGTTTTATGGATTTTGTTGTTGTTTTCATGTTCAATTTCTTTTTTGTTTTTTTTCTTGTTATACTTCACTATGTCATTTGCACATCATCAAGTTGGTCGGTTATTGTATGAAATGACAATTGAATATTAATTGATTAACTTTGCAATCAAATGAAAATGCACTTGTTTATATAATGAGAATTGAAAAGTGTTTAAAAAGAATTGTTTTGTACAAAATAGAATTTAAAATCAGAAGTAATTTCTTATTCAATGATCATTTATTTGCGATATCTTAAACTAATTTAGATTTAAATCAAGAAACATTTAATTATCAATTCATGATTGTTGTTTTCTTTCTCATTTCTTTGTTTAGATATGTTCATGGAATTGGATCAGAGACTAGGAATTCATTATTTCATTTACATAATGGAAAAGATTTAGTGTTAGTAACGACATGTAGACATGGAAAAAGTTGGCGTGATCTACAGGACGTCAGGTGTGATGAGGATAACAGAGAATATGATCGGTGAGTCTAAGAATATATTTTAAATTTAAAAACCGCATTGTTATGATTTGCATAAAGACACCGCGTGTGGCCCATTATAAATGGTATCTAATTGATCAATTCTATTGAGATTTATTGGTTGACTTTGATGATTTAAATTTATCGGTTTTTTTTGTCTCATTTGAGTGTTTGATGAGACCATACACTTGTAATCACAAAATGAGACATAGTCAGGTGTTGAAGGTGATTTGTTTCATGTCTTGTTATTTATTTAATCGCCTTTTTATGTGTCAATATCACCACCAACTGTAGTCCTTGAGTTGATGAATACTCACATGTGATTGATTTATTGATTTTTCATTATAACTACTGTGTTCTGTGAAACATTAATTTGATCCGCATTGAATTTTTTGGATACACAAATCAAATTTCCCATAAAAGTGGCAAATGGGCCAAGTTATATGTAATTGATATCTATTATGTTCGATGGATAATAAAAATTTCATTAATTTTTCCTTTGTTCCGAAAATATTGATGAATAATTGCTCAATGGATTTGGTATGATTCAATTGTATGAGTTTATTAGAATCCAATATATTCATTGTTTTGTAACCGATAAGAATTCCATTTTATTTTCATACCATGTTACTCAATGAGAGATAGATTGATGTCCGATGTTGTATAATTTAATTCAATTTGTTGTCTATAATGATTTTTGATTCACATCCAATTGAATATTTTATTGCGTGACGGGTTCTAAATCAATTTGAATAAATCATGACTTTATTGTTGGTATTTGGATGTTATGAAGGTGTATATTATTTATCAGTGTAGAGTAAAACATCATAATTGAGATAACGTGCAAAGGATATAGAACATTTCTTTGGCATAGTTTTCTATATCTTTCAGTTGTTTTGTGATTGAATTCTTATCAAGTGATTACTTTTGGTAAAAAGAAGTGTATTTGAAGTTTATGTATTCGCCATGTAAACGTGTAATCAAGATTAATTTAATGAATAAATTTTTTTTGTATTCTTTTGGTTTCGTAAGTGATATCGTGATGCATTCATGTCGCGTTCGTTTCGGTGTGTCCATAAGTAATGAGACGATAGTAAATTAACTTCCTAATATGGACGAGTGGGAGTGTATTGAATGTCAAAAAGTAATTTGGATCATCATTGTATATTGACTATGATGTTAATTAACTTGATGCATACGAGAGAGTGTTGGGGAGGTATAAATAGTCGAAAACGATTTGGATATGAATCAATTTTTTTTTTTGTTGGTATCGATGCTTGGGTTAATTGATAAGAATATTTTACAGGTTTATTATCGATAAATTATTTAATTTGATTTGTATTCACTATTTGTATTACAATAACAGAGAAATATGGTTGATTGTTATTTATAGAAATTTTATATCGATTCAATTTTATGATTCTATTCGATGTTTTATCATTATTTTATGTAATCGTTGTCCAATGAATTCAATAACGTTTTTTCCAGGGAAAATGTAAATTTTCAATTTGATGGTATCAAAAGGTTTTAATAGTCAATTCTGGTTTTGATCCATTGCATTATGCGATAATTTCACTGTATGGTTTTTTTTCTATGCATTTGATTGACTGCCATTGCCATGGCATACATACAGTTTTTCCAAAGAGATGAAGTTTCGATATATTGACTGTGTGTTGTCGTTCCAATGTAATTGCTGAAGTGTTGTCTTCATGATCCTGTTCATACGAAGGAGAGAAATAAACCATTGCTGCTTTATGATTCATTGAACTCTCATTATCAATTCATGATGTTGTTCATAACAGAAAAACGATATATTCACTGTTCTTTTAGATGTTGTGTGTATGTTGTGTTTGACATTAAAACTGGTAAAATCTACAGTCCTCCGGCAAAACCGTGCAA
>JXOR01000976.1:194383-216118 GCA_001014335.1 Coboldia fuscipes | reverse complement strand
TTCTAAAAACTCTCATATCTTCCCATATCTCTTCGAAGACGTGCCACATGCCATATAGTAAGTGAACAAATTTTTCTCAATACACCATTCTACATTTGAACATTGTTTTGCGTTGAGAATCAGTGAAATGGTATTGTTTTCAATGAAAAGCATTACATCTTCCCATATTTCGCAGAAGTCATGTTATTCTGCTATAGTTAGTCTGAAAATATTTAAGCCAATATGGAACAACCAAAATCTGCGGGACATGAAGACACCGGCGTCCGATGGAAACATCTGCTGAATCTCCTCGAGCGAATTGGACCATTTTGCCATCCTAACTTCACTCCAACTAACTTGGACTTTCTGGGATCCTGTCGAGTCCTCATAATTGGTGCCGGAGGTTTAGGTTGCGAACTACTCAAAGACTTGGCACTAATGGGATTCAAGAAGATCGACATCATTGATATGGACACCATTGAGTTATCGAACTTAAATCGACAGTTCCTATTCAGACGCAAAGACATCGGATCTCCAAAGGCAGAGTGTGCTGCAAATTTTGTAAGACACAGGTAATATTGAACATTACGCCAATTAAAGAGTGTGTAACGAAGCTGCCTTTTAGAGTTCCAGGCTGCGAAGTGACTGCTCACGTTTGCAAGATCCAAGACTTTGATGAATCGTTTTATGGCCAATTCGATATTATTGTTTGTGGACTTGATTCTATCTCAGCTCGTAGATGGATCAATGGAATGTTACTCTCAATGTTGAGATACGAAGATGATGGTAAGCATTCATTATCAATCGTTCTTTGAATTCGTCTAATTGTTATTATTGTTGCAGGAAGCTTAGATCAATCTTCCATTATACCTCTAGTGGATGGCGGCACCGAAGGTTTCAAAGGGAACGCTCGTGTCATTCTACCTGGTATGACAGCCTGTTTTGAATGCACTTTAGATTTATATCCGCCGCAAATCACTTATCCACTATGTACAATTGCCAATACACCACGTCTTCCGGAACATTGTATAGAATATGTCAAGATTATTCAATGGCCAAAGGAGAATATATTTAATGCTCCCATTGATGGGGATGATCCTCAACACATTTCGTGGATTTATGAGAAGGCACTTGAACGAGCCGACTCATTCAATATAACCGGCCTAAACTATAGACTTGTTCAGGGGGTTGTTAAGAACATCATACCAGCCGTGGCCAGCACTAATGCTGTGATTGCCGCAGCCGAAGCAACAGAGGTGTTTAAAATTGCTACTAGCTGCTATGACTTATTGAACAATTATATGGTATTTAATGATGCCGATGGGATTTATACTTACACGTTTGAAGTTGAGAAGAAAGAGGATTGCCTGGCTTGCAGCAATCGTCCGAAAACAATTAAAATCGAAGATCCAAACACCACGACGTTGGAGAATTTGATTGAATTGTTATGTGAGAACCCTGATTTCCAGATGAAAAGACCTGGTAGTTGAGAATTACGTTTCCAATGGTTTCAGTTGAGTTTATTCAGATTTTGCTATTCCTAACAGGTATTACCACCACAGTCAATGGGAAGAACAAAACGTTATATATGTCCACAGTGAAGAGTATCGAGGAGAAGACAAGGGCAAACTTAACCATGTCCCTCGGGGAACTGGGGCTATCTGATGGCCATGAAATTCTCGTGGCGGATGAAACTACCCCATTAACGGTTTCTGTGATCTTGAAATACAATACAAATGAAATCGATATGGCTGATTAGGGGCGATCATATCATGTTGGTTTCGTAATGTATTATGTTATATTTATTTTCGTTTAATGCAATCGAATAAAACCGCAAGTATCAATATTTAATTTGGAATTTTATTACAATTTTTAAGAAGGTTGAGATAGGCCGAATAAGTTGGTTTATCACCGGCTTGCAGTTGTGCTCGGTTTCTGAGGCTCTGTGTTTAGCTATGGATGGATACACGATTTTATTCGTGACAAAATCCATAGTACATATTGTATTGTAAAAAGAGTGAGAATAAGTAGTTGTATCATGGAGAACAAGGGATTCAATCCATGCAATTTACAATAACGAATTTAATTCGGAGTTTTATTGAAACGTAATCGGATTTACATGTTTTTCTACCGAATAATTTCCATATGTTTGGAATACGGTGGTGCTACATGTATTTGACACATTTTCGATTAAAAAGTTCGCATCGACAGTCTGACAGTTGTACGGCATAAAAATATTTAAAACGTGCTCATATATCGGAACAAAAAGGAGTTTTGCCTTTAATTGGATCAAATAAATTATGGCAGACGATAAAGCGAACGAGAAAACAATAGCGGAGGATTTGGTGGTGACCAAGTATAAATTGGCTGGTGAAATTGTAAATAGTGAGTACGAATTGCAACTTGTCTTTTTGCCCGTGAAAGTGAAGGAGAAATCTGTTGGCCACGCGGCTACTTTTTTTTTGGAATTTTGATGATGCGTCTCTTCCACATGAAGCCGCACTCATCATACTTGGAATTTCGATTGTCCTAACACTTTCACTATTAAATAGCTGTAGTTTCCAACACTTGATTGCCCTAGATAATCTGAGATACGTGTCCGAA
The DNA here is from genome assembly GCA_001014335.1 of Coboldia fuscipes. Classification (NCBI taxonomy): domain Eukaryota; kingdom Metazoa; phylum Arthropoda; class Insecta; order Diptera; family Scatopsidae; genus Coboldia; species Coboldia fuscipes. The sequence goes on along the minus strand of JXOR01000976.1, from coordinate 213,535 downwards.
TGCTAAACTAACCTAAATCATCGTTTATTTTAGGAACCCTTAAAACAATCTTGGAATCATGCGTCGCTGGAGCATCTGCACGAGAGGTGTGCGATAAAGGAGACAATTTAATTTTAGAAGAAACTGGCAAGGTAAAGGATTTGACCGAAGAAACTTTATTATTATTATTATAAGCACACATCCCCAATGATTTAAACTTTTTACTTGAGGATTTGATAATGAATGGATTTATGTAAGAAAGTGTGTTTCGACTCACTGAGAATGTTAAAGATCATTCTGCATTCTTTCTGAGTTCAATTTCGTTATCTGCCTATGATCATGAGATTATGAGATATGAGGGGATCATTAAAAAAAAAATAGCTAACAAATTATGTCTATGAAATAAGTGTGCTAACAGTTATTGCCGTCTTTTAGGTATACAAGAAAGAAAAGGAATTGAAGAAAGGTATCGCATTTCCAACATGTTTATCAGTCAACAATTGTATATGCCATTTTTCACCATCCAAAAATGATGTTGACTACAATTTGCAAGCTGGTGATCTTGTTAAGGTGTAAGTTCCTACATTATTTGATTTCACAGCACAGCGTATTTAATTATGTATGTGATATTTTAGTGATTTAGGTGCACACATTGATGGATTTGTAGCTGTAGCAGCTCATACCATTGTTGTTGGTGCAGACAAAGTCTCTGGACGACAGGCAGATGTAATTCTTGCTGCCTACTATGGAGCTCAAGCAGCTTTACGGTTAATTAAACCAGAAACTGGCGTAAGTGAACATACTGGTGGTTTCTTTTCAGTAGCATCTAATTATAGAACGTGTTTTCTAGAATTATCAAGTAACAGAAGCTGTTCAAAAAGTTGCCGAATCCTTTAAATGCAAACCAATTGAGGGTATGTTAAGTCATCAATTGAAGCAATTTAAAATTGATGGAGAGAAGACAATTATTCAGAATCCAAATGAAGCCCAACGTAAAGAACATGAGAAATGCACATTTGATTTACATGAAGTATATGCAATTGACGTCCTCATTAGTACCGGCGAAGGAGTTGTAAGTATAACTATGACAATATTAACTGGTTCTATAATATACACGATTTTGATTATTTGAAGGGCCGTGAGAAGGACACAAAGTGTTCCATTTACAAGAAAACAGAAGAAAATTATCAATTAAAATTGAAAGCTGCACGGTCACTGATAGCTGAAGTGAAAGCAAAGCATGGAAATATGCCGTTTAATATAAGACACTTTGAAGAAGAAACAAAAGCACGTATGGGTATTGTTGAGTGTGTTTCACACAAATTGGTTGAGCCGTTCCAAGTCCTTTATGAGAAAATGGGTAAGTGTTTTCACAGCAATTAATTTATATTTTGCGAGATTTAATTCCGTGGATTACTGTTCAATGTGATCTTATGGCCAGACAACTACGCTAGATCAATACGTTTTGTAATGATTTTTCATCACCCGAGTACAGGTTTAATGTTTTACTCAAAATTTTACTCCAAATATTTGTAATTATATTGGAGCATTTTTCGTTTGAAAATCATACATTTTTTTATTTAATTATTTTAAGGATTACTAGTGAATATGCAACATTGAATTGTATGTTTATTTTCAGATGAATTCGTGGCACAATTCAAATACACGGTTTTAATAATGCCGAATGGTGCCAATTTAGTAACAGGATTACCATTCTTACCAGAAAACATTACAAGCGAACATTCAATTACGGATAAGGAAATTAAGGTATGTATAAGTAATGATAATTATTCAATAAAATGGCAAATATTATTTGTAGATATTCGTATATATTAAACCATTGCGTTTGTTCTGTTTCCCATTTTGCCATATTAATTTCGAAGAGAGATGAACATTCGTTTGCCAAATATTAAAACAGCTTCGAATGAAAATACTCTTCGTACAACATTTTATTGTACTCTATTTACATTGAATTATATTTGTAATTATGTTTTATATACTAATTGCAGGATTTAATAGATACTCCATTACATCCAAAAAAGAGTGCACATAAAAACAAGAATAAGAAAAAAACAGAAGCAACTAAGGAAAGTGAACCAGCTGCAGCTAAAGCTTAAGGCAGTAGGATAACTAACATCCATCGAAAAAAGTTGTATATGAAGATAAATTCGTTATCAACTATGAGACAAGAATGTTAAAATGTTTTTATTCGAAATTTGTTAAAAATAAGTTTTCATGTCATAAATTTGAAATTAGTTGTTATATACAATAGTTTCTTTTGTTGAACTTTATGCGTAAATGCAATAATCGATGACCAGTCCTAAAATAATTATTGAGATTCCGATATATTTAACTTATATTCCATTTAGAACATTTATTAATTTGAATTTCTGGAAAATATTGATTGAACAATAAGTTTATATTTGAGTATCAAAAGTAATTTTATATGCGATAAACTAAAAATCCTAATTTTAACAAAATATGAGATCTGCATTTAAATGATGACCAGTGAATAAAACTAATTTTCTAAAGTATACAACATTACTTTATAAAAACAAATTGTCGAAAGATTTAGTTTCTAAGTCACCATCACAAATAGGACATTCTAATCTTGGCGATGACAAGAAGAAAGGAAAATCAATTTCAATATCATTTAGTGCGCTGCTTCCACATTGCTCACAGTTCCTGGACGCAGTAATTGGTAATTGCATCAGGGTTATACAACATCTCGGTACATTATGGTTTTGTTCACATTTCATGGTATCAGGTTTGATTGGGCGCTTGCAAAATATACAATATTCCTCAGTTGATTTTAGATATTGAAGGATGGGACCAGAATTTGTATGCTCAGCCAGAAGTAACATTATAGCTTCATTCACCTTAATTCCATCCTTGTCGAAATGTTTTTCAATGAAGGAATCTACAAAATTTAATAGACATTTTCCTGATAACATTTGACATTGTTTCAAAGGTTCTGTTGAGCTGGTGACGTGATCTGCTAGCAAACGCAATCGATCAATTGAATGCACAAACTGTTTCAATTCCATCAGATTAGCAATTTCCCTAAGATTATTATCATGTTTCACTGAACTAAAATAATAACTGAACTGATAAAGGGTAAATTAAAATTAATCACTGTGTATACATACTATTGATTGTAGATCTGATTTCTAATGAAGACCATCTTTAATTGGATAAAATAGAGAAAAGAATCAACTCCAGTAAGTGTTTCTTCTTCAGTCTTCAAATAATTTGAAAATTCAATTTCAGTATTCATTTCGTTACACAATCGAAGTGCTTCAACGCAATCGTAATAATTTCTTAGTTTCCTATCTGGGTTATCCAAAAGCATATGTAGTGGATTAATTAAATTATTTAATGTGAAGACAATTTTGGTGTTCTTCTTGTGAATATTTTCATCGTAAACATCCTGAAATTAAACCAGATCCATCAATCAATATATGACTAATACTTATCTTAAAGAAAATCTTACGCATTTCAGGGATAAAAGGAATGTACAAAATATCTTATTTGGTGAGAAAGCCAATCCGAGAAGAGTGTATTTGGAATAATTAGATATGTTAATTGTAACCTCCGAATCCATAATTTGTATATTTGCAGGTGAACCCTTAGTAATTTGAACTCTTATTACATATACTTTACCGCAGCTAGTTCCAACTAAGTATTCAGATTTTTTAATTTTATCGCAACCTATAAGATGAACAACTTGTAATTAAACAATAATATTAAATCATAATACAAATGGGATATATACAGCTAATAATGCCTTTCAGTCTTCTAATCGTTGAAGTCACTACTTTAGTTTCTAGGTCTATGTGCATAACGAGAACACTGGATCCCTTAAAAGTAGTAATGAGAGTCGAATCATGTGAAGCGTAATAATGAACGATGAACATTAATGGCTTCAATTTGTCCTCTTCTTTCCATATCAATATGTCACTGTCTGCTATTAATATAGGATTTCCACTAATAAAACTCATTTGCTTCATATAGATTTGTCCATTTTGATTCGCATATAATAAAAACGATTTTCCATTAGCAGACTCTATGCTAAATGATGCCCAATGCAAGGACACTATATTTGTCACATTTAGATTTTGATCAAATTCATATTCTGATTCACCGTTCAATTCAAATTTATAGCAATAAACTTGTCCACATTTTGTGGTAGCACAGAAGTATCTTTGTGATTTGAACACCACATTGTTCCAAGTAATTGAACTGAAACAAATTTCGTTGAGGGATTTTTGTAAAATTGCTAATGTAGTACATCGTACATTACATGGTGTAGATTGAAGTCTTTTTACAATCTTCCACTCACTACCTCCATGATCAATTTTGTACACAAAACAAGCGCCTGCATAAGTTGTGACCGCAATTAGTTGATCACTTGACAGAGCATTACCGAGAGGACTCCATTTAACGTCGATAAAACTATTAGCTTCAGAAGTGTGTAATAAGTGATTCGGTGACAAACACGGATCCATAACAATTGCATTCTTTTCATGAATATTGGCATTGTTGAAAATTTGTGCATCATCCACAAGCAATAAATCATACGGATAAAACTCGACTATTTGTATCTTGGACTGAGTAGTTCTTAATTTGTTTTTCGAGATTAAGTTCCAATCACATAACAATTTAATAATATTAATTTCTCGCCTATATGTAATTGCATAGCAGTAGCCTTCGTTGCGTTGCAAACAGCCTGGTGTATACACTTCGTCTTCGAAAGCAATTGTGTAAATTTCCTTAAATTCCATCTTATACACTTAGATTATTCTTTGACCTAAAATAACAGATTGGTAGTCAATTACATCATCTACACATTATCACAAAATAATCTTATGTCTAATTACATTACCGGTAAATGTGGCAGTAACTATTTGCATATGTTAAACACTTTGTTGTCGTGTGTCTCGTGATCTACTCACTTCAGAACGATGAGACTTTATAAATTACCTGAGATTATAAAGTTCTTTGAAACTACAACCCGGTTTTCCAAGCATCTGAACAAGGTATGTTTTGTATAAATATTCAATTTATTTGTTTACGTTCTACAAATGCAGCACATTGCAGCCACTTTCATTCATAAAAATTTCTTTCCACCAAAACAAATAATATTAACTCTAAATCATTACATATCTTTGTTTCAAATAATGTCCAATGTATAATTTCAATGAGGATGATTTGTGACTATTATCACCTTTGTTCCGTTTTCATGGTTTATTACATTTTACACATCCACGATAATCCATACGCAACAACTTAGACTTTAACCTCTTTAGATAATTGGCTTAAAATATAAATAGTCCATTTCATCAGTCCGAAAATCTAGTGTTTGTACTAACGATGGCTGGTAAAAAAGGTGCAGAACTGTTGAAATATGTATCAGAATATATTGCAAAGTGCAAGACGTTCGATGCAAACATGAGAAAAGTGCAGAATTTTTAGTTTTTGTTGATAGACATTTGCTAATAACGTTTTACTTCCTGGTTTCAGTTGAGTGTCGTGTCGGGAGGTGATGGTCATATTGTGGCTGAATTTAAAGTAGCTGAAGAACATTTGAATCAACAGGGTGGACTGCATGGTGGATTCACAGCCACTGTCGTCGATAATATCACTACTTATGCATTGATGACGAAAAGTGGGATACCCGGAGTCAGTGTGGACCTGCATGTCAGGTAAATATTGTCCGAGAGTTTAAATATAAAGCAATAATTTCTATTTTACTTTATCAGTTACTTAAAAGGAGCCCGTGAAGGTGATGATGTAGTAGTTGATGCAAACACTGTAAAAGTTGGCAAAACGCTTGCCTTTCTGGAGTGCGAGTTGAGACACAAATCAGACAATTCTGTGATTGCGAAGGGAACTCAAACAAAATATGTAGCTGTCCCAACAAAATGATTTGATTCGTGAATTAAACAAGGCTTATGCATCTATTGCACCATCATTGAGTTGAACTTTACAATGATTCGAGTTTGGCGTTATTGATTTAAATTTTACATATTTGATTAGTTTATTTAAAGTTTCTTAGCACTTTCGGAATTAAAAGTGTAATAAAGAATATCACTAGTTGAAAAAAAAAAACATATAGTTAGAGCTTAAAGAATTAAATATAACTTAAATTAGGCAGACACTTCATCCTCAAGTAACAACATGTTAGGTACACCATCTGTGATTGGGAACATTCTTCCAGATTCAGGACACTCCAGTTCCCCTTCGATGATGTTAACTTCTAGCAGAGCGTAATGGATTTTCTTAAGTAATTCAGGTTGTTCGCTCAGATTATCGGGTAACGTTTCCGGTAGATCTTCTACGCATTCAGCCTAAAAGGAAATCACTTATTTCAGTCCCAGTTAGCATAATATAAGCACCACTCTGGATTACCTTCTTTGCTGCCTCATAGACCACTGGCCATTCGACGCGTGGTAACAAACGCAAGATGAAATCGGCGTTAAATTCCGTGGGCTGTGTATCTTGCTTGGCCACCTATAAAATACCAATTCAGTACCAATGGATATTGTAAGGAAATTGATACTACTTACATGGAGCTTGAGAGGATATCCTTGTGACACGCCTTTTAACATTTTCGACGTCAGGAAACAATATGTAAGCAGCTTCATCTTGAGTGATTTTGTTATTTGCACACAGTGTCAAGTAAAACCTGTTACAAGAACCTACTATTTTAAATATTTTAATAATTTTTAAATTCTATCTAATCAATTATTTCGCGGCGCCATGTGTCGTACTTGTCAAAATTGGTAAACAAAAACAAGCAAACGTGTCTCGAAGTGTCATCAATTTTGTTTTGTCCCGTCCGATCGTTCGGGCAAATGAAAATTTCAGTCCGAGGTATTTTGAAATTCGGAGGCAAAAAGCAAAGTGTTTTTCTGAACAAGTAAGTTTTTGAAATATCAGATAATTAATATTATTTCCAATTCCTTTCTTGTTCTCCACCCAAGGAATATTATTAATCTTGCGAGACAATGGTATTTTACCGATTGTTTATCGATCATACAAATACCCAATGATTGGATAATTTTCTTTCGTTCATTTGCTCTTATTCCGTGTTGCAATTAACTCATTGAGATAATTATCATCATTTTATTGTAATTATTATATCCTAACAAACAATTATGCATTACTTTAGTGTGTTGTCAATGCTTGATTAAATAGTCCCGATTTACTTTATTTCAGATCAGTAACAGAGTGCAATGGAGGATATTTTCTACTGGTGTCGGGAGGGCAACTCGATCCAAGTGAGACTTTGGCTAGATAACACAGAGAACGATTTAAATCAAGGGTAAGATGATCTCATTCGCATTATTTTTCGATATTAATCTGTTTTGTTCAAAAAAAACATTGCAAACATGAAAGTGCAGTGAATCGCTGATCAATCAAAATTGAATTTATGTATGTCTTCGATTTGCTATTCCATAAATGGAAGTAATTGCCAGAAAAATGGCACCCATCAAGTCAACAAGAAATTGGAACAAAATAAATTGTGTGGGCATTTGTGAAAACTATTTAACTTGTTCAAGAGTTAGTGAAATTTAAATGCATTAATCGTTGTAAGATAACTTTGTCCGAAATCAGATCCTTTGAAGATCTTAAGACTCAGAATCTTGATGACTAATTCCAACATTCTGGTGATTAGTCTACCAGACGGTTGAAAATTTTGTAATTTATGCTCGACACTGTGACGTCATTGTAATTTATAAATAAAAAATAACATGAAAAACACATGATTTGAATATCGGGAAGAGTGTTTGATATCGACCAGTGGTTCTACTGTATTTTAGAATGTAGATTTCTTTGAAATCACTTGTTTCGTTTAATTACAATCATCATATTTTATTTAAATTTGTAGTGATGATCATGGCTTCAGTCCATTGCATTGGTGTGCTAAAGAAGGCCACACCAAACTGGTTGAAATGCTGTTACAGAGAGGTGCTCGAGTGAATGCAGTCAACATGGGCGATGATATTCCATTACATTTGGCAGCAGCACATGGACATTTTGATATCGTTCAAATTGTAAGTTCTAGTTTATTTTACGATATTTCTTTGAGAAATAACAGTTAGCCTCCATTTATGTTTTAGTTGATTCGCCATAAATCAGATGTGAATGCTACCAATGAGCATTGCAATACACCATTGCATTATGCCTGCTTTTGGGGATATGCTGATATTGCAGAGGAGCTAGTCAATCATAACGCTTATGTATCCTTTGCAAATAAGGATGGAGATACACCGTTGGATAAAGCTAAGGCACAACTTGCTAAACGTTTGCATGAATTGGCTGTTGAGAGTGGTCAAGAATTGAAGAAGATAAACTTCAAAGATCAAAGTTGGTTGGGCTTGAAGACTCGATCAAGAGATGCAACACTTTCACGATTCAAGGGCATTAACGTTAATGATGTTACATGGGAGATGCAGTTAGCAAAAACACCATCAGGCGATACGTATCGTGCTCGTTGGCAGAAAAATGATGTGGTAGCTAAAATATTGAATATCCGCAATATGAATTCCCGTATCATTCGGGATTTTAACGAGGAATTTCCCAAATTGAGGATTTTCTCACATCCAAATATTTTGCCAATTATTGGTGCTTGCATTTCACCAAATAATCTAATTGTAATCAGTCAGGTGATTATTATATGACATTTTTAGTTTATTTTTTCGTATTAATAATAGTTTCTCATTTTAGTATATGTCCAGAGGATCTCTACACGACTTGTTACATGGAGCAGCTGGTATCGTTGTCGATACATCACAAGCTGTTCGTTTTGCATTGGATATTGCTAAGGGAATGGCTTTCCTACATTCATTGGAACGTATCATACCAGAATATTCGCTTAATAGCTTCCATGTTATGGTAAGTTACACAATCAATTTTAATTCGTTTTAAAATCATATTGAATTCCATCTTTGAAGATTGATGAAGACCTGTCAGCTCGTATTAATATGGGTGATGCGAAGTTTTCGTTCCAAGAACATGGTAGAATTTATCAGCCGGCATGGATGTCGCCAGAAGCACTTCAGAAGAAACGAGCTGATCGAAATTGGGAAGCTTCAGATATGTGGAGTTTTGCTATTTGCGTTTGGGAATTGGTAACACGCGAAATACCATTTGCTGGTATGCCGCCCATGGAATGCGGTATGAAGATTGCTACAGAAGGATTGCGGGTACAAATCCCACCTGGTACATCTGCATACCTAACGAAAATGATCAAAATCTGTATGAATGAAGATCCTGGTAAACGACCAAAATTCGATATGATTATACCGATTTTAGAGAAAATGAAACGTTAAGTCATCGTTCTGGCCAGAATGGAATGACGAACATTTAGTAACTCTACTAGATTATAACATTTGTGTCTTTTATTGTAACAATGCAACAGCTATTTTTACGAAGTTAACGTCTTCATAGTATTTCGATTACGTTTTACTAATCCACATTAATTTTTAATAATCAATTATTTTTGTAAACGAAAACAAGCAGCAAGCAATACCAATTATTCAACATTGGTAAAGTCAATTGTGTATAAATGTTTCGTAAATTTTGTGTTTATATATAAAATTAACTAGGCAGTTAAGTAAGACTAATAATTTAATGAAAATAGTATATAAGAATGAGGTGATTAGCGTATAGCTCTCTTCAATGTACTCGAATCAACTTGAAACAATTAGGATTGCAGTCGTGCCTTTTTGGATAAAGTGGTTTTCAGTTGTCAAACAATCAGGAAGAGATGTTCAACTATACAGAAAACGAATATTTTATAGTGTCAAACATAGCAATAACTAAGTCTTAATCTTCCTTAACGTGCCTTGCAAGGACTAAATGATTACGATATAATTTTGCTGTTTATGACAGTAAATAATTCACTTTAACTTAATCCGTATTTGATTAATGTTCATCTTATTTAATAAAACATTTACACTTTTTTTGGTAAAACATCAATTGGCCTATGTACCTTTTACTTTGTTTACTTGAATTTTTGTGCTATGTTTTTTAAACATCGTTGGTAGAGTTTCTTCATTAAATTGCATAATTCTCCAGTTTTTCTATTTACAAAGAATACTTTGCTATGTATAATCCAACAACGAGTGAGCAACGAAAATAACAAGGGGGTTGAAAATTTTACTCGTCGGTTTATAGTAAATTTGAACGAATCGAATCGAGTTTGACCCTGACCCAATTTGAAATAATTTTACTTGGAGTTTTTTATTGTTTTAAATACCAATTCATCGGGGTATTTGAAAATGAGCAGTTTCTTGCAATACCATTTTAGTGCAGTATCCTTTTATGCGAACAAACGGAAGTGCAAATTTAAAGATTTAAAATAGAAAAATTGTAATAAATTGTGGTTGTGACAAATAAATAATTTATTGTTCATTTACTTTTTGAAAACAGTGGACGAAATCAAATTATTTATGTAGTTATTGTGGTAGATCAAGATATTGTCAGTTAAAAAAATTATTCTTTTAACTGTAGTGAATGTATGCATCTGTGAAATTTTCTACAGTCTGGGATTCAATTGGGTAATCTGGATACCCTGAATATGGTTGCAAGTCCTTATGAAGGCCGGCAACGAATGGCTTTGAAGGAGTTTAAATCAAGCAGGTTGGAACAATTTTAATTGATATATTTTTCGGGTGTCAATATTCCATTACAACGAACTTATCAGTTTATGATTCGGATCATATTTGTTACAGTTAATCAAATTCGATGATATCGTAGCAGTCGTCATGTCTCAAACTTTCTCAGGATGAATCATCCACTTGTTATTTCCATTTCCATTGCCATAATCTTTAAAATTAACAATTGGGTACTGGGAATCGTACCGTTGGTGATTTTCATGGTTTTTCACTCTGATTCCATTATGTGTTTTATCAGTAACAATTAGCATGCGCAGAATGTTCCAAATAGTTTTCTATCATAACCAGAGAATCAACCTCAACAGAGAGAATATTGTCCCGTTGCATGTATTTCTGGTTCGGTATATTTGTTGTATCATATTTTCTTTTCTATTTTTTATATTTCTCATATTCGGTGGGCTCTCTTTTGTCAATTTATTCTGTATGTCATTCAGCATAATTTCCCAAACCAGAAGTAAGTTTTCCATTTCAATGGTGTTTCTCTTTTTTTTCTTTTCGGCATTGTGAAAACCGAACGAGTATATTGTTGTAGTGCCGCCCGGAAAAAAAGAATAAATAAATTTTTACTTAAAAATCGGTTTTAGAAATTTTGTGATTTAAGTTATTTTCAATAATATTAAATTTATTCGACATAATTTCAGTGTTGAAGTTGAATGCAAAGTGATTCAATTGGATTTAGTGACTGCAACCGCTTTGGCGAATTGTTCTACCGCAGAAATAGTGATTACATTGAATGGTTGCACTAGTAGCGGTGGTGGTTCTAGTAGACCTGATCAAATCGATGGAATTCTATCGGATAGTTTTGAATCAGCATTAGGTATGTCAGTATGAATGTGTGTGATTTACAATATGAATAAGAAAATATAAATGCTGTGCAATTACTTATGATTTAGAATTCGATGAATATTTTACATGGGAAAGAAAAACGAAAACAATATGCATAAGTCCCACGCTATTGGGAATCAATTTCTGTGTATCATTTAACATTAACTTATGCACTATGCAAGTAGTGTATATTAGACACATCGTTTTCAATACTATTCGTATTTTATATTCAATGTAAAGTTGTCTTTTATGCTACTATTTCCCATTCAGTATAATTTATTTTTATATTATTTAATTTTTTGTTGTCGTATATTTATAGTTCCTATATTGTAAATGTAAAATAAAGAAAAAAAATATGGAAAGGTTGAATGAACTTTTCCTACCATTTCAACAGTTCACAATATTTCGCAATGTAATCATATGCATAGACATTTGTATAACATTAAAAATATGTTTATTTTCTTTCACTCTGGATTGATATTTAGTATATTTTATTGTATATAAATGTTAGTAATTTAACTAACAAAGTTTAGTTTTAAATTTGATCCTCCGCTACAATGTATGAACGAAAGTATAGTGACAGAACGGGGGAGAGAGAGACAATGAATACGTGGTGTTGTTTTAACATTAAAAGCATAACAACCATACTAGCGAATCTACACTTTTTTATACGGAAAAAAAACTGTTAATTTACATAATTTATTTACCTTTCTTGTTTTTAAAGTGATATGTAGAGAGAGAGAGAGAGCACAAAAAAATATATTTTTATGAATAGATTCATTTTGGTTAATCTTGATGTTAAACTAAAATACTTTGCACTTGAAAGGGTCAATGATTTGGATTGATAATATCTTAGAATAAACCACTTTCTCAATACACACACGTGAATATTTCCGAATATGAATTCGCTCAGCATGAATCCAGTTTGCCAGGTAACAATGTGTGGGTGGTACTTTTGCTAAATGCGAATTTGATTGATTCGGTAATTCTTTCCTCTGCCATATTTCATTAAATTTTTTTTTCGATTTCACTAAAAAGCTTAGAGCTAAAGATAAAACTTTAAAGAAAACATATGTAAATTATGATTCATATGTAAAAGATCACCAAATATTGTGGGGTTGACATTTGGTTTATATAGCAGTTTTTTTTTTGTTGTGCTGTAGAATATCTACAATGATTTAACATCAAATGAAAATTTATGATAGAAAGTTAAACATGTTGTTCGTAAAGACAGCTTTATATTGAAACATAAAAAAATAAATAAACTGCTTATAAGCCTATTCTGTTTGGTGTTCCGGTTTCTTTTGCACGTCGTACCACAACTAACTATTATGATGAATTCATCAATTTGGTTGAATTACAATTCGCAATAATTATGATTAACGAAATAAATCAAACGAAAACGCTTTAACAAACCGTGAATCGTGATAGTTTGAGTTTGAGTAGAATATAATTGATGATTATCATTTTCAATATTTAACATTGTGATCCATTGAGTAATCCATTGAGACAACGATATAAAAACTAAGTATAATTGCCGGGAGAGAATTTTATATTTATGTATATGAAAACAAATAAAGTATTAAGCTAAGAACGAATACTGTTGTTAGTTATGTACAACATTATGAGTATTAATTCTGTATTTATGATAAATAAAGAAGCCAGGAGCATTATAATAAATTTTTTTTCGTATTGTTATAATGATAATTTTATGTATGCGTCGTTCATATTACAATAGTGCTGTTATAAAGCCACAATTTCTTTTTGATAGGTGGAAACTTACCTGTGCGGTTCATTGAACTTGAATTATACATTATACCTTTATCACATTTAGTATTACCTATATATATGTAAACGTTTCTTCTTCATTTAATATTATGTTGTTGTTCGGACCTTTTAATAAGCTTTTTCTTTTCTCCGTGTTCGATGTTACTTCAGGAATATTTATCATCACATAACTTTTGATTTTTTTTCCTCGCCAGTTCTTTCTCTCGCTCTTTCATTTTAAATTCATACACTTTAAAAATATCTGTTGAATAATAATTTTCAAATTAAATTGTATTTATTCCTCAGTTCTGTTTTCATAATGTAATAAAAAATTGTATAAATTCTAACATTATTTTTGTTCTACAATTTGAATTTTATTTAACTGTCAATGGTTAAATTAATGGTAGTCTGAAAAGAAAGTTGAAAGAGATCAATGATGATGATATGAAAATCGAAATGAGAGGACAAGTAAAAAAGATTGGAGAGCGTCTCGAAAATGTTTCTTATCGGTGGGATAATTAGTTAAAATTAATATTATCTCGTTACTTGTGTGAATTAAAACGAAAATAAAAATAAAAAATTATATTACGATGTCTTACTATGTAAATGAAGAGTGGCATACCATCACAATGAATTCCCTATGGATATTATTTGTACCTTTACGTTTTATGTAATCTAAGTGATATAAAGCAGATTATGTATAAGACATTGCTTTTAATGAAATCAAGTAATATGAAATGAAAGAAAGAAATATAAAACAACATATAATTCTCGGTTGTGTTCTGGTTATGCCTTCCAACTTGGTTGAGAGAGTTTTGTATTCCACCAACGATATCGACAGGTTAGTTCTATTCTTACCACGAAACCATTTAGATCGTTTTATTTAAAAAAAATAAAAATAACTAAATTCATCGCTTTGAATTACTGAAAATAATAGAAGAAAATTTAATTTTATTCAATTGTCTAAATTGTTTTACTCTGCGGTTATTAATATTAAATTCTGCGAAGAAATTTAAAAATTATTTTCTTCCAAAATAATTAATTCAATTTGAATTTTTAAATTGTGTAATGTTAGTTTATTGGTAACCTTACGATTTAGCATGGCTCCATTAAAACAAAACGATGATGTTGTGAAAATAATTCAATCAATTTTATATGAAGTGCCATCGGTGAACAATAATACAAATTAACGTTCAAATGAATTAAATGTATTGAATTTTTTTTTTTTAAATAAAATTCAACTACCAAAACTACAGTAAACTAAAAGGCTAATTAAAATAAATTTTATATTTTGATTAAATTATGTTAATTGTAAAATATTTCTAGTTAAAATTTAGTATATTCTTTAGTGTTGTATATAAGAAATCATAAAAATAAGCAATATAAAATGTGACTGATTATCACCGTATGGTAATAATATGAGTGTATTTAAAATAGAACCAACAAATATAACATCGATTAGTTCTAGTTTAGTGAATTCTGTTGATATTGTAACAACATCAAATTCGACTGAGTTACAAGATATTTGTTTTGATAGTGGCCAAGAATTTGGTATAAAATTTTTTGAACCGATCGAAGAGTCCAGTAATCAAGGATGTTTTAGTGATCCTGGTTCCGTTGAATCAAATTCTTTAGGTTCACCGCCACCAGATAAAACACCATATTCATCGGTATTTCATATAACGAATACTAACAATCCACTGTCTATAACTGATCTCAATCAACAAACGAATTGTTCAACTCTTCATCACATCACAACCGGTAATTAAATGAATAGAACGAGTAATTTGGTTTTATTTTTTTTTTTTATTTTTTTTTGGGTGCTCCACTGAATTGTATTACTACATAGCACTATAAGAAATTATGAACGTTTGAGAAAAATTCAATGTAGAAAGAATATGTAATTCAAATGATTGGACACAACATAAATACAATCATCATTTATCTAACCACTTTCTATGATGCCAAGAGCTAAAAAAACAACATTCTTCTTGTCTACCGATTCTTCGTTGGCCACATTTTGACCTTAGACAATAGAAATTCTCTTCTATGCCGTTCACTTCAGTTAACAGCATTAACGTTGTTAAATAGTTTTTTTTTTTTCATTTTAACATTTACTGATATGTACTGAATCGTATTAGTGGTGGCAATAGGAAGTTATTCCACATACTTCATACGGTTTTGTTGTTTTTATTATGAATTTGCTTTTAAACCAAACTAAGTAATTTTAATAGTGTCTTGATTTAAATATAAAATACGATTTTTTTATTTTTATTTTATTTTCACCTCATCGTATTTAATGTCATTTACTATTACATGCATGCAGTTCATTCAACCCAATTGTGGCTTTTTATTTCTTATAATTTTATTTTCCTTTAAATTACTGAACAAAAATCACAATGTTATTTCATTTTTTTGATTTCAATTTCTTGAATTTTTTTTTTCGTTGTTCTGGTAAATATTACTTAACACTTTAACCAAACTATAAAAGCAATGAAACTAAAAGAAAAACAAAATTATTAAATGTGAATAGTACAACTGAAGGTAAAAATGTCTTAATCTTTTTATAAAGTTTTATTGTAATTGTCTGCGATATGTGAAAATCATCAAAAAACGCGAAAAAAAAATTTCCTTTTGTTTATTCATTTACACTCTTTAGGCATTACTTATGACTTATGATTAACCAGAGTTAAGTAATACCGAATTACTATGAACCATTTCATTGCTTAGTTATAAATTGTGTGGAAGAAAAGGCTTCTATTAAGGTCGTAGACATTAATGAATGTTGGCTTGTTTGTTGTTTCATTTTTTATTTTTATTTTTGGTTGAGCTTTTGTTTTTATTTAGATTCTTATAAATCTGATATGTATGTGAAATGGAAATTGTATAATATTTATGTAGTGTATACCAACGATACCGTTGACGTTTTATATATAAATTGTTTATCTTTAAATCGCAACTTACGAAATGTTAATTAATTGTGCACACTCCACCTGAACACCTGAGATCATTAACTTTTATATATTTCTTTGATTGATTAAATTCGTCCAGGTAGTGGAAGAGTAATAGCGCGAATATCTCTATTTCATATTCAAATGGTTTAAATTTTTGTTTCTTTTCGTTTTAGATCATCAACAAATTAGCTCATCAGAATCAAGTACATCATCAATTGCTGGTAATCCATCGAAATCGTATATTCCATGCAAGGTATGCGGTGATAAGGCATCGGGTTATCATTATGGCGTTACTTCGTGTGAGGGTTGTAAGGTAATTATACTCATTTCGATTGTTTTTTATCCACAATAAATTCATTCTGATTATCTAAAATGTAATGACGAAGACAATCACTCGATGACTTTCCATTCTAGTCCATTGACACCGATGGAATTTATCCGTTTTATTTTTTCCCATTTCAATTCCAAATCGAAATCAGAAGCTTTTGTTTCCTTTTTGTAATCATTGTTCAAATGAATTATTCTAAAATCAAATCCAAAATCCAAATCAAATGAACGGTGCAATACGATTTGTCAGCAATGTCCTCTTTGTATTATTTCAATTAATCCATTGCAATCCTCTAGTTTGCACTGATATCTTGTGCGTGTGTGTCTTCCAGTAAAAGAAAATAATTAGTTTAGTTATAATTTTTATTGAATAAAAGTAAGACTTTATTAATCGTAATTTCTTTCATTGTAAAGGGATTTTTTCGGCGTAGCATACAGAAACAAATTGAGTATCGTTGCCTACGGGATGGTCAATGTTTGGTGATTCGACTAAACAGAAATCGTTGTCAATATTGTAGATTTAAAAAATGCTTAGCAGTTGGGATGAGTCGTGATTGTAAGTAAAATTATCTTTAATATTTCAATGTAAATACAATTTAACCCTTCTGCTTCTTTGCTAATGTCGGCTACAATTCTTATAAATCGCATCATTTTCGATTTAATGAAATTAAAAAAAAAAATGAAAGAAGAACAGAAACAGTTCGTCGTACCGGCTGTAATTTGAATCGTGATCAACGGATTAATTAAACCGTCAGAATCGAAAAGTTTAAACGAAAGCCAAATCAAAAGAAATAAAAAACAGTTCGCGAATATTATTCAATTGATAGTGTATGTTCTTATAGTTGTTTCTTTGCCAACATATAATACAAGAAGAATACATGACCGTTTGCATATTAAGCACCAAGTTTGTATTGAACATAAAAGAGAGGAAAAAAAAAATAAGTTTGCATTCCTTTTCGCTTTTAACAGTTATTTAGAAGAAAACCTGTGTGGTGCCGTAAGCTTTTTTTGTTTATTCTCTTCCCTCTTCCCGTCGCTACTATTTATTACTTCTATGTATGCATTCAATTGCGGTTAACCCGAACTTCGGCACTTACGGTTAGTGACTCTCTTCTTTTGTGTTATGCGAATACTATTGATATATTGAGCGCGATATTGTATATAATTATGCAGTTTTATCGAAACAGGAAAAAAATGTATTGGAAAACTATAGAATTGACGTCGAAACTGAATACAGAAAGAAATACTGTGAGAGATGAAGAGGAAACATAAGACATCTCTTTGTGTTATTCCGAGTTTTTGTACCAATCTGTCTTATATATTTTGCCATTTATAGAACTGGTTATCTGTGTGATCATTTACCTGATGATGTTATGTTTACCAGATGATCAACGGATGTTGTAATCTCACGTACACTGCTGTATGGTTTTTGTGTAGAAAAAGTGCAATGAGAGAAAGTAATTGAATTTTATCATTTAAGATGTAATATTTGCGTTTCAACTAATCGTTTCGCGTATTTTAATTACATAGCAATGCACCTATAAAAGCAAAATCTAATTAAAAGTATCTAAATAAAATTTTATTTTTATAATATAACACAACTGATTTGTTGATTATGATGGTAAGCAATTGCGTATTCGCTATTGGTAAATACTTAAGTATTTTTAACATCATAATTTCATAGAATAGTTATTGTAGTGTTTGTTCATTTATATAATAATATCATGAATTTAAAATAAAATCTAAAAATGCAATTACCTCATAAATATTGCAATTATAGAGTTGAATCACAGTGAGAATGTAATAGCAAGAGAGTTAGATATAGTATGATATCAATGTATTGCAAATAGGCGTAAAAATATCAAAACATTATTTCCTATTTACTAGATTGAAAACACAACTAAATAACTATAAATGCAAAAAAATAAAAATAAAAGAAATCCAATGAAGAAATACATAGAAGAAATACCAAGTGAAGCAAAACCGAATATGCACTTTCCATTTAGATTGTATTGCATTGAAGATAAATTGTGGAATATAAAAGAACAAAGTACTATAATGAAATCCACTATTCAATTCAATTTGTTTTTTTTTTTTTTTTTGAATTCGGCCATTATTGAGCTTTAAAACAAAAATCACTTAATATATTTATTTTGCGAATAACGTAAAATGTTGAACCGTTGAAATGTCTATATAGAAATAATACATAAAATAAAATAATTTACATAATATAAATTGAATTCGCGTAATTCCATATAAAATGTATAGTCATCGAACCTGTATCTGTTTTAATATGTGTACTGTATACTGTGTATTTGCTGTTTATTGAGTCCACATGGGTCGTAGGTACTAAGTACACATAAATGCTAGCAATGCAATGTGAACCATAAAATCATTGTATTTAAATTCCACCTTATAAATGGGTTTAAGTTCTAAGCTTTTAACCGTTTTGGATCAAGCAAATACTTAATTGCAAATTTGCTTTATTATTTTTTTATCCAAAGTATTTTGTTTTTTTGTTTTTTATGTTGCACAACATAAAAAATTCAACGTAACGAAGACAACAGTAATTTGTTTAAAGCTATTTTCCTGTTCCATACCGTAAGTTGTTGTTT